>JAQMYG010000017.1:7285421-7303171 GCA_030014215.1 Clariallabes teugelsi
ACTAACTTCATGTCCTCTCTCACTGCATCCATAAATCTCCTCTTTGGTCTTCCTCTAGACCTCCAGCCTGGCAGTTCAAACCTCAGCATCCTTCTACTGAACAGTATGTTGAATTGGCACCCTGTACAGGTTGTACGCCCCCGTGAGTCTCCTGGGATAGGCTTCAGGCCTATCCCAGGCTTCCCGTAACCCTGAATACAGGGATGAAGTGGTATAGACGATGAGTGAGTGAGTGCATGGAAGTTTATTAGTAGACATTTAGTAGACCCCATAGCTCCCCTTTTGGAGTTGGATTACCACTTCGTCTAGCCCAGGGGTAGGCAGGTTCGCTCCTAGAGAGTATATAATATATACATACATACACTGTTGAGGAGAGAGAAGAGATATGAGTGTCTGAGTGCAGTCATGGGCTACTGCATTGATAACAGACACACTACTATTCAGCAGTTTCACGCCTCTGTCTTTACACCGAGAGAAGCATGAAGGCATTGTTGAGAGGATACGGGATTGAACGTTGTCAGCTCGATTCACAGAAAAGCCATAAGGTCACGCACAGGTAATATTAGTTACTATTCCACGTCATCTGAACGTCCTCAGGGCCAGGTGGGTCCACCAGCTTTAGTGACTAGCAGTAAATAATGGCTGCCTGAGAACAGACTACTTTGTTTTTTAAAAAACGGAAGCTCCTACTCTGAGAGTCAATCTCATGAACGTAGAAATGAATGCAAAATACATGCAAAAATATATCCAATGTCTTTTCCAGTAAACACCAAGCTGTGTCAGACCACACCGAGGCCTGTCAGGCTTCATTTGCAAATCTGTGACAAATCAGAGCTTTTGCTGACACTGAGGTTGGACACGGAGATGTTAATGGGGAGAGAGAAACACAAATGAACAGAGGTGATGGAGAATTAATGAGGCAGGCTGCTAGAGAGAATGTGTGTGTGTGTGTGTTTGTGTGTCTGTGTATACTTGTAAAGTCTCCGCGTTATTATGCTCCACTTCAAAGACTGAATGATGAGAGAATAACAACTGCACTCGGCTTATTGCCCGGGCCACAAAAATAAAGAATGAGGACAAAAGAAATGAGTGGAATGAAAAAAAAAAAGAGGCATGTGTGGAGACTCCACGGTGACAAGCTCAAACACTCGAGAAGCTGTCCAAGGCAACATTACAGCTGAAAGCCTTCAGTCCCCGGCTCCCGCAAAACCGTGTATATAAATTAGGTGTGCTAAGTACAGTATTCTGACTACTTTGTGTTATCCCTTTATTATATCTGGCATCATTAATATAAATAAATAAAAAAACTGTAATCAGTGATTTTGAACTTATACTACAGCGCTGAGACGGCATGGTGGATTAGTGGTTATCATTGCCACCTTGTACCTGAAGGATCCGGGTTCGAGTCCCGCCTCGGGTCTGTGCGCATGGAGTTTGCTTGTTCTCCCTGTGCTTGGTGGGTTTCCTCAGAATACTGCGGTTTCCTCCCACAGTGCAAAGACATGCAGATTAGGCTAATTGGCGTTCCCAAAATGGCCGTGGAGTGTGTGAGCGAGTGTGTGTATGTGTGTGTGCCCTGCGATAGATTGGCACCCGTCCAGGGTGTCTCCTGGGATAAGCTCCAGGCCCCCTGCGGCCCTGTATACAAGATGAAGTGGTATAGACGATGAGTGAGTGAGTGACGACTACCGCATTGTGGATAACTGTGTAATATATATATATATATATATATATATATATAGATAGATAGATAGATATAGAATGTATACACATTTTAGAAAAAGAAAAAAGTATGATGTACAGTACATTATTATATTAATATCGTACTATTAACAAATATTATCATATTATTATCATAATATTATCTATATAGCAATAAATTTAGTATTCAATTATTGGCACCCCAAATATTATTTCTATTTAAAAAGCTTGTTACTGTAGCGGTGGCACCTACTTAAGTAATACAACACACGAGAAAGTGCTGTTGTGCTGGTTATCAGCACGGCTCTGATGCGGTCGTAGACAAGAGGGCGCAGTGACCGAGATTACGATAACGTGTCTCCAACCCGAAGAAGAGACGCATTTGTCTGGTCAAAGAATCATTCATAGACACCACTTGCACATCACAGGAACTCGGCTGGGAGTTATTGCCGGTCCTGATCTCCGGTGAAAAAATTTTAATCCTAATACGTCATCTTTATTTCATTTTAGACCATTATTTTTGAAGGGTGCCAATAATTCTACTGTGATAATTTATGCTATTGACCAATCAGTGTGTGCATCTGTCGGTCTTTTATCTTATGTAGACTATGGCCTGCTGTATAAGTATTAATGTTTAGTTATGCAACATGTGCTTTTCCTCTTCTACGGCGCACATAATATTAACCACGCTGCCACTGACTAAATCCCGAATATCCTCATTACTTTTTCATTTTTTTCTTTATGAACTTGTGACTCTTAGCAATGCTGCTGCCAGACACTGTATGCTATTCCTAAAAGAGGTAAAGAAAGGTTAACCTGCTTTTCTACTTATATTTATCCATTTTAAAGCTGTAATTTATGTCTATTGAAGTTAACCGAGCTGTGAAATTTGTGTTTAACCAGAAACAGGAAAAAAAAAAAGCTTTAGATAAGGAAGTAATACCAGGGTAATTTGAGGAATCACCTCAAGATCTTGGGTACAACTCTTTCTGACACACACACACACACACACACACACACACATGTTTAAGCTGTATGTACATATACAGACAAATTTTTCTTTCTCACGTCAGCAGTGTTGCCAAGGTCAGCGGAATGTTCCGGTTTAATGATTGTATAGAGATACGCGGAGGACCTGGCAGTGATCTGAGCAGGATTCATGCTGACTGGGCCTACACACGCAGACTGCACCGAGCCATATGTTCTGCTCTAGATTTCAAGAAAATGCTTCCTTAGAGATTACATAAGCGACGCTATTCTTCTCTTTCCATAACTAATACTAGCAAGTGTTCTATGTACATGCCTGACACAGTTTTCACAATTCAGTTCAAATCAGGTATGACTTGGTAACCCAGCGTGAACGTATATACGTATATCGTATGTAGTTGTAACAACGTTATTGAAAGTTAGAATGACACCGAGCGGTACGGCACTCCAGGGTCGAGGGTTCAATTCACCTCCTCGGGTGTGCGCGCGTGGGGTTTGCATGTTCTCCACGTGTTTAGTGGGTTTCCTCTGGGTACTCTGGTTTCCTCCCACAGTCCAAAGACATGCCAATTAAAAATTTCCATAGTGTGCAAGTGTGTGTGCTTTTGCTCCATGATGGATTGGCACCCCGTCCAGGTTGTACCCCTCCTAGTGCCCTGAGTCCCCTGTGATTGGCTCCAGGCCTCCCTTGACCCTGTACAGGTTAAGCAGTATAGAGAATGAGAGCGAGAGTGTCAGAATAAAGTGGCATTGAGATAATGTTGAATGGACGACCCAAACACAACGATGCAAATACAACCTCAAAACAATAAAATCTGAATCTTTTTTTTGGCGCGTTTATGCCGATTAACATCCATCCGCACATTATCCGACCACATCCATGGTCTCTTAACAGGGTTTAGACAAGGTTTCTAACAGGGTTTCGAATTTTGATCAGAGACTAGGATGGACACAATGGCTTCCCTTTTTTACCCTTTAGGCTGCCTTACAATTTAATATTGTTGTTGTTCTGTATAATCCACCCCATCAGTTTGGTATTAATATTTTTTTTAAGTTGTTTTTGCAACACTGTCCCAACCTCCATATCATATGCACCATGGAACTGGAGTTTATTAGTGTCTGAAACCCCGATCAGAAGTACTGCAGGGTGCTGGGTTACATGGTGATGGAAAAGGAACTTTAGATGAGTATACTGGTGGATACTGGTGGTGGAAAAAAAGAAAAAAAAAACAGCTGCTTATCCGAGATTGTTTTTTTGTGCTTTTGCTTATGACCAACTTTAAGCTTCCTAGACTGGTGGGAAAAAACCTTAGTCGAACTTACACTGAAGCACTGGACATACACCAGAATTTAATTTCTGAAGCCTGGATTATCTCACAACGCAATGTGAGAAGATTCAGAACCGAATTAAGCTTCACCGGCTTACGAATCATCCATCTGGTGCATTACATGGTGCGAAACCTGTTTTCCCTTCAGCATAAAAAGGCAGATCTGTGATTAAAAAAAGGAGAGAGATAGAGAATATACATTAGGCATCAGCAGATAATCAAGGACCTCTTAGTCATAGACCGAACCTCGTGTAAGAAATAAAACAACATAACATCTTGTCCAAAAGGGCTAAAAGTAGATTGGTAATATTTAAGCTCTAGTACAACTACTAATCCTGGCTATTAACTCATAAGTGAATGTGGTGTCCTTGAATAAATGTGGCATCCAACAGGAACCTTGTTGATCTGCAAGGTTTATAACTATACAAGTATACAAGGTTTACGATTTGCACTGCAGATCTAGTGGCACGAAAGGAACAGCTTAATATGGAGAATTATTGGTTGGAATCCCAGTTGAAGCACTAAGATGCTGAGCTAGTATAAGAAAGCTGGCATCCTGCCTCTGCTCTGACAACACAATGCTGCAGCTCATGGCCTGCATAGCCATAGGAACGCATTACAGTCCATAATGGGGTTCTTTCCATTTGATAGTGAACAGGTAATGAGAATTTAGGCGATACAGTTACGTATCATATCATTAGGTATAAAGAAGACACATCATGAGAGGTAAAAAAAAAAAAAAAGGCAAGTTGGAATTCTACCAGAGATGAAGAGGCTGCAGGATATAAGCCATACAAGCCTCTGTGCGAGCATTGCCACACCGTCCTCGTAAATACAAGCAAGGCACGCATCAAGTGTTCAACACCCTGGTGATTTAACAAACCGCCCCTGGCTGTCTGAACAGCTGAGTCACTGGATATCTTTAAATGAGAGCTGCAGATCTCTTCACTAATGAGCACTAGGGCTGTGCGATTAATCAAATTTTATTTCTTCCAACAATTATGAAAATAAGATTTTCAACGATTGTTGCAACGCTTTCTATTTCGCAGTCTTCTTGTTTGGCGTCAATGAATCCATTCGCTTTACCGTGGTGCGTTTTTGCCTTTCACTTAACCTCCTGAGACCCGGACGCTACTGTTGTTTACGCTGCATTTTCTCTTCACTGCTTCTATTTATTAACACCTGCTGATTAAGCAACTATGAACTTAATCAGTAGCCTCAAACAGGAAACAGTTTGGCATAACAGTTCTCATATCAGGATCACACAAGGATCCTGACACATTTATCTCATCGACTCATCGTCTGTACCGATTTATCCTGTATAAAGGGTTGCGAGGAGCCTGGAGACTATCCCAGGGCACAAGGCAGGGCGAAAGGTGGGTTTCACCCCGGACAGGGTGCCAAAGTATCGCAGGCCAAACACTCCAATTATCCTAACATGCATGTTTTTGGACTGTGGGAGGAAACCAGAGTACTTGGAGGAAACCCACCAAGCACGAGGAGAACATGCAAACCCCATGCACACAGACCCGAGGCGGGAATCAAACCAGGAGGTGCAAAGCGACAACGCTAACCACTAAGCCACTTCTTATTTTCTTATTATTTTATTTTAATTTATTTTACAGTTGGATTCTATTTAACGTTTTTTTTAAAAATCAACTGTTAAAACATTGTAATCATGTTAAATAACTGTGATCTCAATTTCCAATAAAATACTTGTGATTGTGATTTATTCCATAACTGAGAAGCCCTAATGAGCACTAGTGATTTTTTTTTTTAGTACAGAACCCTGGATTTATACTGTCTTTTTATACGTGCTGTACTACCTCTTCTGATAGTTAATAGTATTCCGAAACCCTGATCTGTTTTTACTATCCTGAGGAAACTTAACTAAACAGTAAGGTGTGCTTCAGGACTGGGATCCCGTGGGACTTGTGAGAAGCGGCGTTTTTTACTTTTATCTGCGTGTGAGCAGGCAATCAGATATGAACCTGGCTAGGATTGAGAAAGGATATGCTCAATTGTATGGGTGTGGTGAGCATTTACCACATGCACTCATTCATTCTTAGGAACTTCTTCTGGTTCTTCTTCTTTCTGATCAGGGATTCGGTGGTTTAAAATGACTAATCTGTTTATATTTTGGAAAAATCTGAACCGACTTGATTTCATTCGAAAATACTGGAGTCTGTGGTTGCAAACAAGATAAGAACTGGTGGAGAATACGGGATTGGTCAGATTTTCCGTGGGAGGGATTAGTAAGAATTCCACATGCAGTGGACAGGTTCTCTGCATGTAGCTGGAACGAATGCAGGATGAGCATGCCTAAGAATCTTTACCCAGAATCTTTTTAATCGAAAAAAACTTCCCTGCAATCTGTGCAACCTAATAACAGTGACACAGCTTTCCAAAATCCAGCATATAACTCACATTTGCTAGACTGACCTCATGAATATATCTCGCAGTCACACTGTATTGGGGTTTTATTACTATTTAATAGCCTTGTTTGCTCAAAATGAAAGAAGCGAAGGTAGAGCAACACAATCACAGATGACATGACACGTTGAGCTATAAAGCAACACTATGTGCCTGAATGCCTGAGTGACATCACACATTTCTGACACCTACTATTCCTCCCGACAACTGGTTATCAACTGGTAACACTCTGTAGCACCAGAGTGTTATAAATGAGTAAAGACATGGTGTACTGAAATAAATGTAACTTCAATATTTATTACATACACACCATGACAAAAGTCTTGCCGCCTGTCTAAGTTGTAAGAACAACAAATAATAACTTGACTTCTACTTGATCATTTGGAATCAGAAGTGGCTTATGTGAAAGGCAAAGGCCTCTAAGATTACGATTATTTTACCAAAATAAAATCTCGTGATTTTTAATTATTTAATTAGAACAGAAAGGTCAGAGTTTTCTTAGACAAAAGTATTGTCACTTAACAGAAATAATGTATAGTACAGAACATAGAGTCATGCTGCCGTGGAAAAAGAATTAATATTGTGTATGACTCCCATGAGCTTGGAGGACTGAATCCATACGTCTCGGCAATGACTCAAATAACTTATTAATAAAGTCATCTGGAACGGCAAAGAAAGCATTCTCGCAGACTCCCAGAGTTCATCAAGATTCCTTGGTTTCATCTTCAATGCCTCCTCCTCATCTTACCCCAGGCATGCTCAATAATGTTCATGTCTGGTGACTGGACTGGCCAATCCTGGAGCACCTTGACCTTTCAGGAACTTTGATGTGGAGGCTGAAGTATGAGAGGAGCTGCTGAAGAATGTAATGTAATGGGCAGCAAGAATGTCTTGATACCTTAGGCTGTTGATGTTGCCATCCACTCTGCAGATCTCTCGCATGCCCCCATACTGAATGCAACCCCAAACCATGATTTTTCCTCCACCGAACTTGACTGCTTTCTGTGTGAATCTTGGGTCCATGCGGGTTCCAATAGGTCTTCTGCTGTATTTGCGATGATTGGGATGCAGTTCAATAGATGATTCATTGGAAAAATCAACCTTCTGACACTTTTCCACAGTCCATCCTTCCTGCAAGCTGTGGGCCTTGGCAAATACAACACGATGCTGGGTTCTGAGCACTAATTCGGCCATTGAGACCACTGCGTGAGAGAATTCGACAAACTGTTCTTAGGGTTTCTGGTGACCAGTTGTTATGTAGCTCTGGTTGAAAAAGGGCTTGCCCTAGACTGCTGAACCAACAGACGGTCCTATCGAACAGTTGTCTTACAGGGTGACCTGGGCCTGTCATGAACTTCACCAGTTTCTTCAAATCTTTTTCTTATCCTCTCCACATGACGTTTCGATACATTAAAGATGTCTGCCACCTCATCAGGAGACTTGGTCTTTAGGCTCTTGATGATCAACACTTTGGTCTGTGGTTGAATCTTTGGCATGCTGTCAGATCAGGACGCATTTCAAGTGAAGGTTGGGTGCTGGGTTTCTTCTTATACAAAGCTGGGAATGTGTTAATTACAGTATTTGTCACAGGTGACACTCTAATCTGTGATTGGTTGAATCCTTTAAAGATGTGACAAGACTTTTATCTAAGCAAAGTCTGACCTTTCTGTCCTAATTAAATAATTAAAAACCATGGCATGATGAGATTTTATTTTGGTAAAATAAGCATAAATGATCATCTAGAAGTCAAGTTATTATTTGTTGTTCCTACAACTTGGATAGACGACAAGACTTTTGTCAGGGTGTGTACAGCATTAACCAAAAGTCCAGTGAGTAATAATTGCGATATGATCTAAACACAGAATTAAAGTATTCATATCAAAATGAAGGAAAATAATTATCAACCTTTATTTCTGTCAAAGCAAAAAGCTCTTCTCTACACCTCTCACTCACTCATCGTCTATACCACTTTATCCTGTATTCAGGGTCGCGGGGACCTGGAGCCTATCCCAGGAGGCTTAGGGCACAAGGCAGGGTACACCCTGGACAGGGTGCCAATCCATTGCAGGGCACACACACTCACCCACTATGGGCAATTTGGGAACGCCAATCAACCTAACCTACATGTCTTTGGACTGTGGGAGGAAACCGGAGTACCTGGAGGAAACCCACCAAGCACGGGGGGAACATGCAAACTCCATGCACACAGAGACAGGAATCAAGCCTGGCCGGGAATCGAACCCGGACCCTGGAGGGGCAAGGCGACAGTGCTAACCACTACACCACCGTGCCGCCCTACTCTACAGCTTTTCATGTTTTTTTTTTATTTTTTATAGTTTCGAAGGTTCTTATCAGAGTTATTGAATGTTCCCGGAGAGCTCCTGCCCACAGTAATCAGCCAATTTACGGCCCTGAGCTTGACTAGACTAGATGATTTTCTAACTGCGGGACAAGGACTGAAAAAACTCTGTTCTGATTCTATGTTGACGTCATATAAGCATATTGTAGGTCAAAGTAGGTCTGTATAGTCTGCGGCAACCTGAGCAACCACCTGCCAAAAATCCACATTCAAAGCCAGTTACAAAAGCAAACACACCTGATACTGTTATGCCATTCAGGACCACCTCTGAACCATTAGTGTTCTTTTATTTCCAGCTAGAAAGCTAACTAACTACTAACACAAGGCTGAATTCTCTCCAACCCCTGATCAAGGGCCCTACATGAGATGTGTGACAATGGATTGTACATCCTACCACACTGGATTTCCATTTAACACTGTGGGATTCAACCCAGATTTCCAATTCCAGAAGTTAACGGAGCTATATTCTAAAGCAGATATATAGACCACCACATTCAACCACTTAGTGATGCTTGTTACCTAACCGGGATTGGCAGTCCTCAGCTGGAGTGATGGGTTCGGACGTCATCAAACTACAGAAAAAAGGCTGAGACGCTACATTTAGGGTCCAAACCATGCGTTAATGCTACAAGTCTACTAGTGGCATGTTGAGATGTTTTTTTTTCCATTCCCATGCTCATTCTTTGTCCACATAATTGCCTATAATGAAGACTCCTGAGAAGTCTAGGAGAAAGGCGCCAGACACAGTCCTGGGGCAGTCAATGATTGACGAGGCAGGAAGATTAACAATAAAAGAAGTGACTGGCCTTGAGTGAAGTCTTATGGTTATACAATGCACAAAGCATGTCTTTGTGACTATCGATACATTCAGGTGCGGAACAACTAGGAGAGGCAGATCACAATAGAAAGTGGACTAAAGTTCACAGTTAAGCCCACTATTGAATTCCTACTGTAGGTTTAGTCTGTTGGTTCTCTTCTGGAAGAGATATGAACAAGAGACCTATGTATATAATAATACAGACAACCCAGGAGGACGTCACCTGCTGCATGAGGAAACAATGTTACAGTAAAATCATATCCGAAGTGTTTTGTTCATGTTAAACTACAGAAAATTTCCGAAAATTAAAATTAATTATCAAACATAAAAAATTTTTTATTTGTTTATCAACAATTACAGCTTTAATGTCCAGTACTCCTGATGGCGTGTCATTACACTCAAAAGATATTAGATAAGGAAGAAGTAGTTACAGAATGGTTCAGGTTAGAGACGTTTCAGGGGGCCGAAGTATGGGAGACAGAAATCGCAAGACAAATACTGAAAACTGTAACTGATCATTCAGGATCTGAGGAGCCGGGTTTGAGCTCCGCCATCGGTGGATTGCCACACCCCATACTACCCAGCCACTGGATGCATTGCCGATCCCAAACACGGATAAAAATGAGAGAGTCGTGTCAGGAAGGGCATCTGGCGTAAAACTTGTGTTAAGTTGTTGTATGGATTGTGGTCTGCTGTGGCGACCCCACGACAGGAGCAGCCGAAAGATCAAAAACAGTCATTGATCATTCTGAACCATTGTTAATATTATAATAAACAACAACAGACAGCAATAAAATGGTTGATTACTTTCTCAGGCAGTGTATTCTACTTTACATTTTCTTAAGGTTAGTTACGAGTAATCTATATATAAATCAGAAATCTGCAGCGTGTGTTGCTTGTGTTTGCACAGGTAGTTTCATCACAGGCACAGACGCGTTCCACACTGAATGTAACGGTAAGCAGCGCCATCATCAACTGTTATGTCATTCCTGTGAGGATGTCACAATAGCTAAAATGGGTACTTCAGGCCCGAGATTATAGCTACAGAAACCCAGAACCGGCGTGCCGACAGACTTTTCTACAGCGCATGGAAACGTTACGACCTTACAGCACAGTGAAATAATTTTTTGCTTATCCCAGTTAGGACCCTGGGTTTAATGCAGTGCCCCTGGAGGGAATACGGTTAATGGCCTTACTCGGGGCTTAAAACCCCCATCCTTCCAATCAGTAACTCAGTAACTCACATTTATCGTTTGTGTGACCGCTACTAATATTGGCTTTAATCTAAACATTCATTCATTCATTATACCACTTATCCTGTGTACAGGGTCATAGGGTGCATTGAACCTATCCCAGGAGACTTCAGGCATATGGCGGGGTGCCAATCCATCGAAGGGCGCGCACCCACACACACGCACACACACTACGGGCAATTTGGGACAGCCAGTTAACCTAACCAACATGTCTTTGCACTGTGGGAGAAAACCCGGAGGAAACCCACCAAGCAAGGGGGAAATGTGCAAACTCTGATCCAGGAATTGCCACACTTAGAGATCCTGTTATCACCTACAGAATGCTCTAACAGCTATAACCAGTCTTTCCCTCACTAGCCTCTCTCTCTCCCTCTTCAAGTTAACAAGACAAACACTCCTCTGTCCTGTCACAGAAAACCCTGTGAAGAAATGTAACCTTTGACTCACTTCACCAAAACCTACACGCGGTTTTTTTTTCTCTCCCCCAAACACACATGTTTATGTGGAACATCCGCCATTCAGGTCCCTGCGTTAATTGTTACTATAGAAACGCAGCGTATGACAGCACGCGCGTATACAAAAATCCCTGCAGCCGGAAGCGCGGTTACTAAAAGAAACAAAAACAGTCCAAATCGAGCACTGAGCTATTAATTATGGTGTTTACCATGCTACACTATATTTTACATAGCTTATTATATAGTATACAGGAAGTGGATATCGCGTTTTAATGTTATTTCTTTTAGATATAAATGCGAAGTGGGCGTGGCTAGTTGATAAATAATAATAAATCGTGAATCAGAGAATTGCAGTCATATTCATGACACGTTATGAATGGAAATTAAGTTAAAAAAGGCAAACAAACAAGAAAACAGAGAAACAAAAACGCGGGAACCCCTAGCCGGTTAAATCTGGAAATGTCTGCTTTGAAATGACCGGCTTGCTCACCCGGTATCAGCTACCGTCACCGGGCCTCATAATCTGGTCTCGGTAATGAAAAACACGAGCAGCAGCTCTCACCTCTATTTTATCGACGCTGCGCGCGCACCCGACCACCTTCATGCCCTGATGGACAAGAGTGCGCGCGATAGCCGCTCCGATCCCGATCGAGGCTCCGGTCACGAGCGCCACTCTGCCTTTCCACCGCTCCATCGGAGAGCCGAGTGCAGGATCTCTCCAGATCAGAGTTACTCTGCAAATGGGAGTGTATCAGAGTACACCTGAGTGATCCTTCTCTCTCTCTCTCTCTCTCTCTCTCCTTGTCCGTATCTCCCAGTCAGACTCACTGATAAGCACGCCCCAGACCCAGAGCTCAGGATTAAATATTATATGCCAACGCAAAAAAAAAGAAAAAAAAAAAAGCCAAGACTTGGGTTGGTGTCACCGCCCGCACTTTTTTTTTTCACCCTAAACGACAGCCGGGAGAAGTTGATTATGCTGCAGTATCTTTAACCATCTGCAGTTGCTATTATGTTATATAAATCATCTTTAAATAAAATTAAAAAAAAACTTATATGTGGAATAGAAGCCTATAGAATATACATTTATAAAATGAAAATAAAGAAGTCGATAAAGTAAACGTGAGAGGATAAACAGCGCCATCTAGAGGTTGATGCAATTAACTGTGGTAAACGATGTCACGAGGGCTTGGAGTCCATCCCAGAAGACTTGGGGCACGAGGCGGGGTACATTCACACACTACAGGCAATTCTGGAACCCCAGTTAGTCTAATCTGCATGTCTTTGAACTTTGGGAGGAAACCGGAGTACTTGGAGGAAATCCACCTAGCACAGGGAGAACATGTGAACTCCATGCATATAGATCCCAGGCAGGAATTGAACCCGCACCCTGAAGGTGCAAGGCGACAGTGCTAACCATTAAGTAACAGCATTAAAAAACAAATATTTTTTAAATATGCAATTTAACGGGTAGTAAGAAAAATCTATTCTTCCCACTTGAATTCTTCCCCGCCAGACAAGTCTGTGGACACCAGACCATTACACCCATATGTGATTGTTGACCAATGACCTATCCCATTACTGATTTCTCTCTTCATTTTTCGCTGTTATAATAACCTCCACTCTTCCAGGAATACTTTTCTCTAAATTCTGGAGTATGGTGTGGGGATTTCATTCATTCAATTACAAGAACATTAGAGAGGTCAGGCACCGTTTTTGGTTTTAGGAGTTCTGGAATACAGTTGACACTCATTCCGTTTTGTCCTAAAGGTGATCCTTGGGATATGCAGTTATTCCACTGCATCTTTGGCACAACAGGTCTTCATGGAGCTCGGTTTGTGAACAGAGGCAATGTCATGCCAGAACAGGTTTAGGCCTTTTGGTTCCAGTTAAGGGAAATTGTAACACTACAGCATACAAAGAAAGACATTCTGTACACTTGGTTGAACCACATACAGGTGTCCATAAACGTTTGGACTTGTAATGTATCCGTTTGTAAACTCTCAATTCTACAGTAATATCGAGCTGATTATAAAATATGTAAACACAGTTTGCTATTAGCAAATACCCTGGATTTGGAAAATATTTATTGTGTTAATGGACGTTACACAACAGGGCTATTAAACCATAAGAGCCCAGACTCATTTCTCCTTTAAGGGAAATTATTGGGGACGTAACACCGACCAAATAGACCACATGGAACACATTTTGAAAGAAATCACATGGCATTTTTCCTGACAATTTAGGGTGACATATGTCACAGTGATCAAAAGCCAATGTAAAAATATATATCAATTTGTTCAAGTAACGTGGTGAGAACAGGTTATATAAGGATACAAGACATGTTATTAAAACATTAAGTGAAACATAAAATGAATCAAGTAGGATTAATACTAATTTTTTTTAATTATTATTATTTTATGAGCTAGCTCTGTGACATGTGCTACCCGGGCACACCACCATTGGAAATTATGTCATAGGTACACAAATTCAGATTGTCATATGACTAGACCAGGATGTTCATTAATGGTCACTTAAGGCTTTTATCATGAGTTGAAGCCAGGGATAAAGCTGAATAAGGAATGTTCCAGAACATTTAAAGTTTTGGTAACACCTGCATCACTGTGGGTTCTTATGGGCTATATTCTTGATTCTGACTGATCAAGCAGATGCCGGTATTTGGCAGAAGTCCTTATCCAGACTTATATTTTATCGCATTGGCAACTTGGTAGTGCTGGGGTTTGAACCCGGGACCTTCTGATCAGTAGTCAAACAACTTGACTACAGATTAATTTTATACATTAGCATGGGTACACAGTTTATATGAATACATTTATTCCAGTGTTACCATAACTATTGACTGTTTAAAAACATGCAATCCTTGATATAGCGAGGACATTTTAATGTTTTTGACATTTTCTAGTATCAGCTACTTTGGGTTTAAACTTTCCAGTTCTTGAACGATATGACAAATCTGTTTAAAATTATTAATATATAAAGTACTGTATGTTACACCACCCAAACATTGATTATTTTCCTTTAACAGTATTCCCTGCTGCTTTATTTATTTTTTTTACCCACGTATTGGGTGAAATAGATGTCAAATCCTCATTAGCTACCAAAGACACTTCAGAAAAACTTCACTCACTGTATCTTAGCGGATTGAGTACACTTGGGCCACAAGGAAAATTGTTCTTTTAAAACAAATTTATAAACTTTCTCTTGTAGAAATCTGCAAAAGCTCTTCATTTATGAAACCAATTGCAAGCAGAAAACACCACACATTTTTCTTAATGCATATTAATAAATATTCTTTATTATGTCAATTTTGCACATTGCGCTCAACATTACACCCAAACCTCCTCATAAATGGATGTTCCTCTCTCTGTAAAATCTTTATATTCAGATAATTTCATTTCTGTACACATTTATTGGTACAACACTAAAACGAAGTGTCTCAGTCAGTGAGATGAACTGGGAAAATAAAGAGAGATGTTAAATCAACGATAAGACTAGAAGACTACCAGCATCACTTCCACTGTGATCTTAAGAACCCACTCCTAGAAATCAGCAAATCCATAAACAGTAAATAAACTACACCTGAGTGTCAGTGAGGAAGGAGGGAGAAATAAGCGAGGACCGAGGAGGAATTTAAAAAGTGATAGAAGATAGACCTAGACACTGAAAAGAGAAATGTGTGGATGTGACCATTTAACTATTCCCAACAAATAAAATTTAACTTTAACAAACAAGACACGGCTCAAGAATTTATTCTGATTTTGACCCCAAACTTTGCTTTCTTCCTCTTGTTTTTTCCCCCCCATCTGTAAAAATGTGTTTTTTTTTATTTGACACTGGTCGTAGATTGCCACTCGCCTCTACACACACTGGAGTGGCAGTAATTGGTGAAGCGCTCCTTCAGGTGCTGCCTGTACTGGTCTCGCTTGCTGTAGAAAGACTTGTTCTCCTCTACAAACGACTGTATCTCATCCTGTGTCAGGCAGTTGTCTTCATCTGATGATATTTCAGTCTCATCCTGTTGAACACACATTTGAGGAGAGGGGGATCAGTTTTTTTTTTTGTCTAATGTAAAAATTTCAGAATTATTATAACCAAAGTAGCAGTACCTGCTTTCACTATAACTGCAATGTCTCACAAAACTGAACAAGCATATTAATATAAAAATTTAAACACCTTATCAGAGAATTGAGCTGCACGGTCATAAATACCAACAGCAGTAGACAATAGGCTACTCTTGCAAAAGATCTGTAACATCAAAAGCACTATTTTACATTTGGGTGTCTACAGAGCTACCAGACTGTATCCTTAATCAAACAGCTACAAAAGATATGATATCCATTAACAGAAGCAAACACACAAGCTAACGTTGGCCAAAAACTGACCAGTGACAATGATGCGATCAGTCTGTATTATTGATTGAAACCAATGGGATCAAAAGACATAAAACAAAAAAAAAAGTCACCATGTCAGAATGGTCAAATTATTGTGCTGCATCAAGCAAAGAAAACAACTAAAGAATATTGACCATTGTAGTCAAAGTAAGAGCATTTTCACACACAACTCACAAGATTGAAACAAACCATTTGTGTGGCCATGAGAAAACCACATGTTAGAGAAAACAAGACTTCAACTTGCTAGAGAGCATAAAGTTAAGACTTTGGAGCAATGGAAAAGGTCATGTGGTCTGATGAGTTCAGATTGTCCCGATTCCAGAGTGATGAGCGGGTTAGGGTGAGAAGAGGAGAGAAGAGTATGAAGCGATGCACCCATCATGCATAGTGCCCAGTGTACATGCCTCTGGAGGCAGTGTTATGATATGGGGTTTCAGTTGGTAATAAAATGAAGTCAGCTGATGATCTGAAAGTACAGTATGACCAGCGTATCACATCAATGAAGTGATCCAGGATCAAATTCTGAGTGTGCGCTCCTGGGAGGAATCATTTTCACACATGAACTGGTCACCACATTGTGAGTGGTAATCAAAGCTATAGGTGATTGAATAGAATCTTAGAGCAAATATTTTTGGCCAGGTAGTGAACATCACAGCCCTGAATGCAAGTATGTTGATATGCACAAGTCTTCTTTGAGAACAAGTTCATTTAGGATTTATTGAAGGACATGAACTGTGTTCAAGGTAAAGCGCTCAATGTTAATATGTTAAAGCTGGTGAGGGAATGGTGGTTTATGGCTGCTGGAACATACAGCAAATAATCGCAAAAATGAGGATGGAGGAATGATGTTACACGTAGCTTTAAATAGCTGTGACTAGTGTTGCACTAGCGCAGTGCTAAAGGTTTGATAATCCTATACATTGAACTTGAACATTTATACTTTTTCTATGGAGACGTCTATTTTAGTTGAATAATAATTTTAGCACAGCGCTAAAAGCAGTAACACTAATGTAGCAAGAAAAAGAAAAAAAGAGAGGAAAAAAAAAATTGACTTGAGTTTGTAATACAAGTTGAGAGAAGAATTAAGTCACAAGCATCGGAAGACAAGGTGGAACACTGGGCTCCTTTATTTTGTAAAATAAATAAATAAATAAATAAATAAATAGGCACAACAAAACATGGTGTACTTTGTTCCTCTGGAGTGAAACAAGCACAAATTAATTTGAAGCCTATCCCAGAAGCCTTGGGGCACGAGGTAGGGTACACCCTGGACAGGGTGCGCACACAAATTTGAGAACACCAATTATCCTAATCTGCATGTATTTGAACTGTGAGAGGATGCCGGAGTACCCTAAGGAAATTCACCAAGCATGGAAGAACATGCAAATTCCATGCACAGAGACAGGAATCAAACCGGGACCCCAAACCACCAAGTCAACGTGCCACCTTTACAAATACAGTAAGTCCCTTACTTGCGAGCGAGTTCCATTTGTAAGTCGGATTTGTTCTCAAGTCCGACGAAGTGTCACACAATTTAGACACGAATATACAATGTAATGCATACCAATCCACTTGGGTAAATCTGAGCGGGGTGTGCATCTGTCCCCCTTTTCCCACACTGTCATCATTTGGCCAAAATCCATGTAAGCCTTTTTAAACATGCCTAAAGAGTCAGCTGACCTCGTTTAAATTCGAGGTCACATCCTCGAACGGACGACATTTTGTCTCAGAGCTGAAATTAGGATTATTCATCATTGGGAGAGCTTTACTGGACAAACATTTTCCATCATGCTCCCTGACTGATTCAGGCCGACTCATTTCTTCCGCACCCCCACATGCAATATACACTGCTCACAAAAATTAAAGGAACACTTTTTTTTATTGGGCCTGGCATGAAATCAATTAAACCTGTCTGATAATTTTCTGGTTGGTTAAGCAGCTGAGGGCATTGTTAATCACTTTCAGCTGTATTGGTGTTCATGGACTTAACGACAGGTGCACTACA
>JAQMYG010000017.1:7338808-7355604 GCA_030014215.1 Clariallabes teugelsi
TTAATTTTATAGAACTTTATTAATCCCAGAGGGAAATTGCTCAATTTTCGCATATCCCAATTAGGAAACTGGGGTCAATACGGACTTAAAACTAACAGCAGATTAAACAGCTAAATGTAAAAGTATAAATATGCTCCCTGTCAGTTCTCCTAATCTAATGACGACTATTCGCCAGAAATCAGTCTTGTGAAAGAAATTGATATGCTGCATACTAATATTGCCATGGCTAGAGTCATGGGTCCCCATCAATGTCCAGAGCAAATCTACGTCCTTGACCTAACAGCTGTTTTACTTATAGTACTGTGCAAAAGTCTTGGGCACATACAAAAATATGGCATAAGCAGAAGATGCTTTTGAAAACATTTCTGCATAAAAGAAATGTCTATAAAGAGCAAAGGAACGAAAACGTATTGCTTAAAATCAGGAGTTTTAGACATAGATTTGAGCAGTTTTATAAGAAAACATCCGTTAGGTTTTACTGAGCTTGCTGGAGAATATGAGTTCTTCTGGTAACTTTTTCATACTCGCTCCTTTCTATTTTTATGTAAATCCCAGGAGCGTACATTAGGTTTTTTGTTTCTATCTGAAAACTTGTCTGTCTTGTACTATATTTCATTCTTTACATGTTATTTATTTATTAATTTTTAAGTTATATATGTAAATACTGAATGATTTTGTACGTAATTATGCAGACATGATAAACATATACTGTATAACAAAATTGGTACAGCATCTAATATGGTGTCTAAGACTTTTGCACAGTACTGTATGTGTGTGTGTGTGTGTGTGTGGACATGTTGTTCTCGTTCTTAGTGGAAATTTTTTGTTGATTTGGGTTTGTTCACATTACAAGCCACATTATTCAATTTCGACTTTTCAGTCCGATTTACATGTCATGGTGTGGACATGATGTGGACATGTGATGACTCTGTCCTGATGTGGGTGTCTTCTAACATGGCACGCTTGCACACATGGATGTGTCTTCGCTCAGGCCGTCTGGGTTAAAATGTCATATTTGTGCAACCTCTCATTCGTTTAAAATGGTGGATATGATTTTAGTAACAAATATGCTTGGGCTGTATTCGTTAAAGTCTAGAAGAAGGAAGAAAGCCAGACTTTAGCTGTTGTCAGTGTTGGCTGATGACATCAGCGCCCTATGCATGCGAAGAGACGAAAAGTCACATGAATTCCGATCTGCCCGTTCTCATTCAAGTCACATGACCTCGTATCCAATCTATGACCACATACGAAAGTGACTCCGATCCAATCAGAAAACTTTCAGATTTGTGCGTTCGGACAGGCCTGAAACAAAATTCTGATCTGCATAACATGATAAAAAAAAAATAAATCTGAATAAGAGTCACTTCAGGCTGGTTTATTTCATTTGAACGTTGAACCCTGATTTCTTTTTTTTTTCCATCTACTGGAATTTGCTCATAATTTTACCTACCCTTATCTCTCTCTCTCTCTCTCTCTCTCTATTTCTTTTTTATTCTTTGTGTGCGTTTGCAGGATCCAGTCCCGCCCGAACTTCTCAGCTTACTGCAAAAGTCAGAGGATCGTCTGTTACAGAGTCTCTTTGCCGACTCAGACTCTGAAGGAAACGCTCGCGGCCACAGCAAAGTCGTCACTGTCGTCTCCAAATTTAAGGTAAGCTGTGTATTTACAAAAACACCGTAAGGGACAGAAATATAGCAGTATATTAATATTAAGGACTATTCCAAGCCTTTCCTTCTGGGAGGATTCCAGGAACGCAGTCATACATGCCGTAAACTGTGTGTGTTTTAGACCGAAATATCTTTAAAGCCACTAATTACAGGTTCAGTGTGGTTAAAGATTTAACCACAAGTCTAGTTTTGCCTTTAGCTCTTTAACACGATGATATTTAGATGGCTAATGATTCTAAAGGTCAGAAAACTGGAAGGTCACGTGTTCAAGTCAAACCGGGACGGGATGAAATTTATTATGAATGAAGGTATAAAACCATTTCTTAATGTACAGTTCAGTTGGATGCTTCACAAAACCTTTGAATGGTGCAAACATTAAAAATAAATAAATAAAAGAATAAGGAGAGCCCACTTCATTCATTCCCATCAACACCAACTTGCAGAATAGACGTATCTGTCTGTGGGAACTGTACACACAATCATTCATGAACACCACTTGCACATTACAGGGACTCATCTGAGAGTTATTGCCACATCCCCTGTACTGTCCTAAGTGATTTCCAAATGTTTGGGTCATTTAAAGGAGTTCCTGGGAGGCTAGTGTTTCAGGCATGAAGCAGGCAGTTTGATCAAAACGTTCCACATTGATGTTATCCAAGCACTAATGAAACGCTGGAATAAGTGCATTAGTGCAGCATATAGAGAAATAAAGTTTTTTTTTTTACTCTAACTGTGTTATTCTGTGCAATCAAAAGTCCCGGTTTGACTTGAACGCAGCATATTTCTTGGGCTTTGAAAAATGATGTAGAGTAATCATTGGACCTATTGATTTACTAAACACTATTCATTTTAAACCTGGTTTGTAGAACTCCTTGGAGAATTTGATGAAGATCCTGCACAGCACCACTCCTCATTACACACGCTGTATTAAACCCAACCCCGACTGCAAGCCGCTGACCTTTAAAAAGGAAGAGGTGAGGATGTGCTGCGCTTCTTCTCATTGCATTCTTCACAATTTATCTCTAGCGCTCTAATGTATAATAGTTGAAATTTATCATGTTCCTGGATTTTTTATTTTTTTAAAGAAAGAAATTCCTATGTATGTTTTTGGCTGGTGAGTTATTATGGGATTTGCCCTGTTTTTAGGTCATCACACAGCTGGAGGCATGTGGAATCGTGGAGACCATCCACATCAGTGCTGCTGGTTTCCCGATCAGGTAACACGCCAGCATGTCCTATTAGACCGCGGGGGAAAAGATGCAGTCGGGTGCCAAATTATACGTTCCTTTAAGTGTGCTGTAATTATTTACAAAAAAATTTTTTTCCACACTCTTAATTATATGCACTGATCCGCAGGGTTCCCTATGACAACTTTATCCAGCGGTACGGGTTGATCACCAACTCCAGGCTCCTGAATCAAGGTGACGTTATTTCATTTATAATCCCGAGTTTCTATATCTAATCCATGCTATCATTCCCTCATGTACACATCGTCCTTTTTCTTACCCTCCTGTCCTTTATTTACAGCTCTCTGCTCATCGTACACTTTGTTCCCCTATATAATGATGCAAAATAAATCACATTTATCATTTAAAATGGGACCAGGTGTAGCTTAACTAGGCTGATAGATATCGCAGGTAAACGTGTGCATGGCTTTTGTGGGTGAACAGGTGGAATAATTTGCATGTACTTTCTAACTGAACTTCAATCTCATCAAACTTTTTTTTTTTTTTTTTTAAATGATCTTAGTATTTGCTTTGGACAGCACGGTGGTGTAGTGGTTAGCACTGTCGCCTTGCACCTCCAGGGTACAGGTTCGATTCCCGGCCAGGTTCGATTCCCGTCTCTGTGTGCATGGAGTTTGCATGTTCTCCCCGTGCTTGGTGGGCTCCCTCCGAGTACTCTGGTTTCCTCCCACAGTCCAAAGACCTTCAGATTAGGCTAATTGGCGTTCCCAAATTGCCCATAGTGTGTGAATAAATGTGTGCCCTGCGATGGATTTGCATCCAGTCCAGGGTGTACCCGGCCTCGTGCCCTAAGTCTCCTGGGGGATCGGCTCCAGGCCCCCCATGACCCTGTATACCGGATAAAGAGGTATAGACGATGATTGAATGAGTGAGAGTATTTAAGTTAAGCCTTTATTGTATTTGTCACAAATACATTACTGCACAGGGGTCAGAGTGCAGGGTCAGCCACGATACAGCGCAGACAGGGTTAAGGGCCTTGCTCAAGGGCCCAACAATGGCAACCTGGAGGAGCTGGGGCTTGAACCGCCAACCTTCCGATCAGTAACTCGGTGTCTAAGCCCTCTTAGCCACCACTGCCCTAAAATTTGCTTCGTGACTGCTGTTTAGTGAAAGTGGATTTTTTTTCTCTCTTTTCATAATTTCACAACAGTCTTTCTATGATTTCCGACTCCTCCTTTAATATTCAAATGAATAATATTAATTCATTTTAAATAATGCATGTCAAAGGAATTTCTTTCAAAGTCTCCTTTAACTATTAAATGTCTGTGCTGTGTTTGTGTTCTGCACATACTGACTGTGTGCATCGCGAAATTACAATCCTAACTACATGAGCATTTGTGAGCCTCGTTTAAAAAAACAATAACTAGATTGTATAGATGTACATAATAGAGTTTTCAGTTCAAGCTTGTTATCGTTCCCCTTTGTTCCCCTCTAGGAGCTGAGCATGGGGATCAGATCGCTCTAGGACCTGCTGTACAGGATATTCTAAATGCAGTCCTGAGGACCAGTTCTTCTAACCCCAACCCCATTCACAACAATAATAACAATAACAACAACAAAAACAACAATGTCATGGTGCATTGTGGGAAGACCAAAGTGTTCCTGACACATGCTATGGTAATGCCGTATCTCGGTCTTCTTAGAATTAAAATACGATTTCTTTTGAAGAAAATGCTCATCGTGTGAGTGTGTGTTATTTAGTTAGAGCTTTTGGAGCAGCAGAGGTACAGAGCGCGCTGTCAGAAGGCTTTCTCTATTCAGTGCTGCTGGCGAAGACACCTGCGCCGCCAGAGAGCCATCAGGACAAAGTGTGCCACTTTAATACAAGCAGGTACAGCATACAGTGTACACACAATGTGATGAGAACTTATGCTCAAGGATGAGGACTAAACAGCTGTGACAAAGGAAACCACTTGTTACTGAGACTCTTCAGGGGGGAAAAAAAGTCTTGTGGTCTAATGAGGGTGAGAAGGGAACATTGAGGAATCATATTCACTGGTCACCACAGTGTGTCGTGCAATCAAAGCTAAAGGTGATTGAATGTGACTTTACTTTGGCCAGAGCTACCCATTGGACTACAATTTAGAAGGTCCCAGGTTCAAATCCCATGTTGTCCCTGTTGGGCCCTTGAGCAAGGCCCTTAACTCTCAACTGCTCAGGGCCCGTATCCACAAAGCTTCTTGAGCCCAAAGTTGCTCCTGGTGACGAAATTCTAAGAAAATTCTTAGAATTCTGACATTTTCTTAGAATTTCCCCTTAAATTTGGGACTAAATCTTAGTAAAGATAAAAATGATTCACGAAACATCTTAGACCTAAAAACAGCTCCTAAGGTAAAAATTAAGAGTAGGGAGGAGGACAAAATGGTGGAAAGAAGAAATATTCTCCAAACACTGAATGTAAAGCTAAAAGTAAACACTGCTCTTCTGTCCAATTTGGTTTTCTTGTTCTTTTACTTCCTTCCATCTTTCTTGGATTGTTGACTACATACCATCCAAAAGTGCAACTTAAATATACTGTCCTGTCCCATCAATCTGAAATGGATTACAAGTAATAAAATCAGTTTGGTAAATAAATGTGAGAACTTAAATATAGTAACTACTGTGTGGAAATTCTCATTAAGATAATGGTTTTTGTTTCCTTACTCAGAAGTTTCCTAAATCACTTTTAGTCTAGGACTCCCAGCTAGGACTTATTAGGCTAAGATAGGAGCTCTCTCAGAGAATTCTAAGAAGCTTTGTGAATACGGGCCCTGATGTATAATGAGATAAAAATGTTATAGGAAAAAATAACCAACATAGTGGTGTGATGCATCGCAGTCTAAACTACAGCCCCAAAACTGATTATTTTCCATAATAGAATGTGTGTATGTGTGTTTCAGTGATGCGGGCTTGGCTGGTCAGGAGAGAGGTGAGGAAATGGCACAAAGCTGCTACCATCATCCAGAATAAATGGAGGTCTTGGAGGGTGAGTATTTAATTTAGACCATTAAAATGTGAACTTGAATTGATGAGATTTCTTGTTGTTTTTTACACCCAACTCAATTATCTTTGGAGAATAAGTTCAACACACACACACACACACACACACATTGGTTTGGCCAGCTAAATGTTTTTATATAGCGCATTATGAAAATACGTACAGAAGATGATAAAGATTTGAAAGAGGCTGATTAACAGATTCTCCAATAAGCAGTTCTTCCCTTTTCCCTTTCCTCCCAGACTTTGATGGACTCCTTGGCTGAGGCAGAGCTGGACAATGCCGAGGACCTCCAAGAACAAGAAGAAGCGTGCGCCTTGCTGCTTCAGAGAAGCTCTGTGCAGCTCTCCAACTTGCCCAATCCTAAAGCAGTCAGCAGTCTGCCTTTGGGCCTGGCTATGACCTTCACCCCAAGCATCACCGTTACTCTGACCACTACAGGTTTCCACAAGGTCATGTCCATCATGTCCTCACTGAAGATCCCCTTGAGGAACGGCGAGTACAAAGTGGAGCCCAACCAGTTTAACCATGGTGTTGCCTCTATCCGGGCCCAGCCACAGGTGAGGCGTCTGATCTGATTACTGAATGATGTTAGTCTAAGTCTTCTGTTATTCGATATAGCACGATATAGCGATATATAAATATAAAGTGGACCATAAAGTTATTAAACATAACCATAAAGTGGGGGGAAAAAAGTGGGAATTTGACCAAACTTAATCAGTACTTTTGATGTGCATAAGTTTTTTTAAATTAATTAATTAATTTTTTTTAACTTTCTTATAAATTATTGCTTTTTTTTTTTTTTTTTTTAAATCCAATATCATCCAATATACCGTGAAGCTTAAGTTTAGTAATGCGGCTACAACCGTAATACGTCCATCATCATCACACTTTTCCTCCTAAACTGTTCATAGGAATTTAATCAAACCTTCACAGAACCTTTATTAGGAATCATAAAGGTAGCACATTCAGTGTTCATGCGTCAAAATTTATGTATGTTTGTTTGTTTGTTTAATTTTAAACAGTATGTGTTTCTTCGCAGGGCTCCGTGAAGCTTCATATGCAGAGATCTCCTCTCCGCTACGCTGACATGCACCCAGGATCCCACACTGACCAAGTGACTGGGTTTAATCAGATTCTCTTGGAGAAAACATAAGTGCTCCTCTATATCACACTATACTCCTTGCTAATTAACCAAAGCAAGTGAAACCCAAATCAACGCACCTTTAAAATGCACAAGCAGGAATAAATGCCAGTGAAACTCCTTAGCCGCCACATTTAATATAATTCAGGGATCTGGTTTGCTGTACGTTTTGTCTGTTAACTTGTACGTGTGCCTTTTGTTATTTACCGTCTGCCCGTTACAGGAGGCTATTTTATATGTATTTATTCTCAAATAAATTCTATGCTTTTCATGCTGTAATCAAAGTCTTCTTGATAACACTAATATGTATGTATATGATTAGAGAGTATTCCTAAATGAACTGTTTGAAAGATAAACTTGAGATATAACCTGTGCACAGTTGAACGGAAACACTAAAGCTATGTTTGCACTGGAGATGTAAGTCTATTTTAAAATGAAAGAAGAAAAAAAACACTACTTGCTGGCAACACTAAATTCAAGGCCTATCAGAAAACGAACATGTCTTATTCATGACTATTTCTTTATTTGAATTAGTTCATAATTAAATTATGGTTTTCATTTAGGATTTAGATCTTGGAGAAAAAGAGAGAGCACAACATTCTCTGGAACGTCTCTGTACTGTTTAGTACTGTGTACTTGGTATGGAACGTTTCTGATTTATTTAAAGCTCGTTGCACAGACAATTTATGATTTAACCAGGAATTGATTTATGTCTATTTTACTGTTTTGACTTGCTGAGGGTTTCAGGTCGACATGTTAAAATATATTTATATATACAATGTTAATGTAATATTTTTGAGATTTAGTACAATTATGACCTGTTTCTTATTAAGATTATAAATAAGCGAATAAATTTGATACGTTGGATTTGTGGGTTTGTTTTTTTATTAGAAGTATGTTGGTCTTTTTCAAATTCACATTTTATTTGGTTGCATTATATATGTTATCGTATACGGAGAATAATCACTACAAAGTAACTATAAACACAAGGCCTATTCAAGTCAAACCGGGACTTTTGATTGTGTCTAAATACAGAAAACAGTTAATCTTTGTTTCTCTATAAATGCTAAAACACTGGTCTCCCAGGAACCCCTTTAATGGCCCAAATATGTGGAAACAGCTTGGGGTAAGGTCAGGACATGAATGTTCAAGGGAACGACTGCAGTGTGATCCGAGCCCATACGCAGCACCCTCGCCAATGAACATTTACATCAGTGCCTCCGTCTGGCCCAACAACTGGTGGCACAAAGAAGGTGTCACCTTTCACACTTAAAGGCCTACCATGTCATTTTTGTGTATAGGTCGAAAATTTTGGGTTTGCCCTTTTTTTTTTTTGTAGTTCTTTATTTGGAATTGGACTGTCACTTTTCTGGACCTCGGACTGAATGAAAATTTGGTAAGTGGACCTTTTCAAATTTATATTTGAGCACCCCTGGTGTAGATCCTTCTTTAAAACGTTGGCAAGTCTCCTATGAATGTGAATCAGTTTCACGCCTTTATTCATGAAAAATGTCATCACAAGTCCCGGTTTGATTTGAACTTACTCTTACTGTTAAACAGCATCTGCAAGGGAGTTTTGAGTCTTAAACTACTGGAATCCAGTGAAGAGTAGAATGAAGTATTATATTCCACCTTTTATCCTTTGACAATCCTAGAAACCAGTGAAATCAGTCTGTAAACATATCGTCGTCGTCATGTTCTTCTTCAAGCACTAGCCTGAGTGAATGTCCTTACTCATACTAATTACTTTCCTAATCATCGTCATTATCATCATCTTGTACTTCTGTTGGCTCAACAATCTGTAAGCACTGGTTGGCGAGCTCTACAAACAATGGTTCCTGCATGGCGTTCTTCATGGCTTTGTCTTTATCCTGAGCTGAATTGACAGACAGCATCAGATTCCTCAGGTGTGGGTTCTGCAGCAGAGTCTTCAGATCTTTAGATTCACCTAGGACAATAGGCAAAGTGGAGATTTCTTTATTAACATACATTACGTAGACTGATCGAAAATTGCCCTCAAGTACAATTTTCCAATGTCTGTAAGATTAAATTTTTTTTTCTAATATCCACATTGATACTGTGGTTCAGGAGTCGTGGATCGAACAGAGGCAGTGGTACCTTTGGGGGTTAAGGCTCTGGGTTACTGATCACAATGTTAGAGGGTCATGGCCACTAAAATGTATATTAAGCATATACACATTAAATCTTACTAACCAAATAAACACTACCTAAAAGCTGAAGCTGCTGTACAGGAACTCGGTCAGACTGACTGTCCTCATCCAGAAGGTCATCAACCATCCATGGCTCTGCTGCTGGAATGGTAAACAAATACAGTAGTCATACCTCACATGTAGGCTAAAACACCAGATATGTGGGGATAAAATTTTTATTCACTCTAGTTGCCCACTTTAACTAGGGCAATCAGTCTGAAGACTATTCACCAGACGTAAAGAAGTAAAACTTGCCCCCCCCAAAATTAAATACCACAACACATCTTACTGTACACTGCCTGGCCAAAAATAAATAAATTAGAAAACTAGGGAGCTTTGATATTACTGAAACTGGGTTAAGAACCCTTCAACACATTATCAAAGCTTTGTAAGGATGGTGCTGAACCGTCAACTTGCTTAAAAATTGTGCATGGAGATCACTTAAACACTTGAAATTGCATGGTAAAAAAAAAAAAATCCGTAAAAACCATAGCCATTTTTAATAGTGAAAGTAAGAGTACTTCCATACACACAATGTGAAGAGAACTCACTAAACAGCTATGTGGCTATTAGTGAGGCTAAGGGGGGGGGAAAAAAAAAAAAAAAAAAAAAAAAAAAAAAAAACATTAACACAAGTGCAAAAGTAAACCCACCCCCACTCGGACAGGAATCCAGACACGGTGCCGGTGAAGGAGTTGCGGCATCTTGCACTGGCTGGCATGAGTCTGGAAACACAGGCCATTAAAAAAACAAAAGATTAACATTTTTTTCAGTAAAATACCATAAATGAGATTAGTTTTGTATTGCAAGTATGAAGTTAGGTAGGTAATATGTAAGGGAAAGTTTGTTTTGGGGGTTTTTTTCCTTGAAAAAGTGTAAAGTGGGTGAGACTGTTAATGTTAATGATGTTATCCATTTTTACTTAAATCAGTAAACTCGTCCCGAGACTTTATTTATTAATTTTCTTTTTTTTTCTTGGGTTTTGTCCCTTTTCATCTTAGGCGTTGCCAAAATGGTTCAGTTCTTCTGCATGATCTGGAATACACCGGATGCATGCAAACCTCTGATTTCCTAACCGTGCTTGGGACTGTGACTGAAAGCAGTGGCTATGTTGTACAGGCTGTAGGGTTAAGGGTCATCCCCAAGGACACAGCGATCACCCGGAAGTGGCGAGACTCAAACGTGACCCTCCCATCAACAACCCAGAGCCCAAACCATGTGCGCCACCACTGCCCCAGATGTTTCCCTTACTACTTAAAACCAGATAATAAAAACTCAGACACCATATTTGTGCAATGAGAGAGACACAGAGACTGATACACTATATGGACAAATGTATTTGGCCAAACATTAGAAAAATCTTAATGCTTCAGCACGACATCATGGACAATGCTATGCTTCCAACTTTGTATCAACAGTTTGGAGAAGATTTGATGTTGCTGAGTTCAGTGTGGAAGAACTTGACTGGCCCTAACATAGAGCCCTGACCAATCGAGCACCTTTGAGATGAACTGAAACAGAGATTGCGAGCCAGGCCTTCTCGTCCAACATCAGTTCCAGACCTCATAAATGCTCTACAGCATGAATGGACACAAATTCCCACAAAACACTTTAAAATCTTGTGGACAGCCTTCCAAGAAGTGTGGAAGCTGATATAGCTGCAAAAGGGGACTGACTCCATATTGAAGCCTATGTATTAGTAATATACGATGTCATTGCAGGTTTGGCCAAACACTTTTGTCCATATAGTGTATATAGAGTTATAGTAGTATAAGGTCATACCTTTATACCTCTATATGAATGCTTACATACAATTATTTAAAATTAATTTGAAAAATAAATGAATAAATAAAACAAGACTTACTTACCATCACCTTTGTGTTTCTTAAAACATCCTACAGAACAGCTGCAATAGAAAGGAAATACAATTAGTTTTAACTCTTTTTTTTTTTTTTTACACCATTACATGAAAGGTTTAACAGTTAAACACAGACCAATGCGCACTATTTCTACAGTACATAAACACGTGTGTATCACATGCTTACTAACGTGACTTACTATCTTATTCTGCACACAGGACATCTGTATTTGGAAATCTGCTCGCTGCAAACTACACAACGCTGCATGACTGCGTGAAAAAAAAACGTAATTAAACTAAGTTTCACCAAAATTCTGTCGCTGAAACAGTGAAAAACAAACACGCTTCCTCTCATTCAGCTGATTAATAAATACACTCTTGCTCCCTTTACATGCACACTACACTGGCGGTTAATTTAGCGTCCTTCCGAGTGCACTTTATAATCAGTTGGTTAGATTTGGAACGCAGTCGGTAGCATAAGCGGCAGAAACGGGTTCCGGTGCAGAGTTCACGTGTGAGGTCATCGTGTCCTTCTGCACGTGTTTCCTAGCGCATTCGGGTAGCCGGTGAGGAAGGAGAGAAGACTTGATATCAGATCAGAAGGGAAGAGAAGAAACACAACCATGCTGAAATCACTAACGCGCGCTGTAAGCATGGCGGCTCGCCTGACCAGCAAGGCCCCGAGTGCGCCTGTGTGCCGCGGCGCTGAGCAGCTCGTCAGACCCGCGCTCTGCGCTCCGACCTCGGCCACGACCCGACCGTTCACCCGCTCGATATGGATGATGTGCAGCAGCAGCAACGGCGCGGCGTCCGACCGCAGAGGCAAACTGCTCACTTCCAAACACACCCTGCCGTCCTGCGGCTGTGGAGGCCTTCACACAGAAGGTAAAGCAGGTTAAATAATGCATTTTCAAATAACTTCACCTGTCAGAGAATTAACCAGAACCGTAGCTAGCCGCTTAGCATCAGTGTGAGGGTAATATAACTCGCATTTTCGGCAAAAACTTAAAAAAAAAAATAAAAAAGGCAGTTGTCATTAAATTGTACCTCACTAAATAAAATTGTATACAATTTCTGGCATTAGAAAAATATTCTAATATTTAGCACGTCTCTTCATGTTGCTTGTTAAAAAACTAAGAGTCATGTGTAAGGTTGCTTGGTAACACTGTGAGAGTTTGTTACTGACACCTTTTTTTTTTGGCTAAAGTGCATTTTTCTCTCTCAAACCTAGCGCCACGATGCGTCTGACGTCACATGCGTACTATGACGTCACACGCGTACATTTTGCGTCATATGACCTTGAATGAGGAATGATGAAAGTCTAACCATGAGATGCTGCCTCTAACTCAGTACATACAGTAAGACATGGTGGTCCAAAAGTCTGCATACTCGAGCATTTTTTTCTTTGTACAATCCCTCAGTGCTGATTCGATTAAAACTGCGAGTCTAAAACTAATGTGATTTTTATAAATATCCTGATTCGATATCACATTTTCTATTGATTTTGTTTTCCGATTATAAACCTTTTAAGTTTAAATTGAAAAACTTTAACGAGTAATTAAATGCAGCCTATTTGTTGTAACATTAGTTTTCTCACTTAAAAACCAAGCATTTAAACAATACAAACTAACTTCAAATACCTGAGTTTAACATTTAACTTCGATTCAGAACTGTCACTGCACAAAAGAAGGAAATCATCTCTGCATGAAACCGCATCAGTTCTGCTTCATTTAAGAAATTTTCAATCTTCTTCTTTTCAGTGTATGTACAGTACAAGTGCTGTAAATTCAGAGGATGTCAATTGTAGCATTTGCTGTACTTTTAATAGTGCTTTTATAAATTTCAATGTTTTTTTGCTATGGATTCAGACCTTTGGGCAGCCCAGTATGTTTGCTTGTCATTCATTCATTAGCTCATTCTCAGTAACAGCTTTGTTCTCGTCAGCTTTGTGGTCGATCCAGGGTCCCTCCTTGGAACGCTATGTATAAAGTGATGTAGGAGTACATCTCGGATAAAACTCTCACTTGTTGACAACCAATAGAAAACTTTAATCCAGTCCATGTCTTGGCTTGTCAGGATCAGGGATGCTTTAGCTGTGAGGGTTAACTACCCAACTCCCCTCACAGCACCACCATGCCACCCTTCTTTCCTTGGTGTGTTCTTTGTTTTTTTTTTTTGTAAATCATCTTATCTGATATTATTTTCCATCATATCCTGAATGTCTTACAGGCGATAAAGCTTTTGTAGATTTTCTCTTGGACGAAATCAAGGAGGAGAAGAAGATCCAGAAAAGCAAGACGCTCCCCAAGATGTCCGGAGGATGGGAGCTTGAACTGAATGGCACTGAAGCCAAACTTACCCGCTTCGTCTCTGGAGATAAGTAAGTCTACCATTCGTTACGTAAAATACTGCATGTCCGTGGATTGGAGTGGAGAAAGCATCAAATTCTGAGAATGCATTTATTTATTTATTTTTACCCTTTTTGCTCTCCTATATCTTATGCCATATTTAAAATTTTTAAGCAAAAATTATCTTTGAAAAATCTGTATAGTTGCATTGAGACTTAGAAGACCATTCTGACTTGTTTTACAGAGTGACCATCACATTCAACGTTAACAACAGCATTCCCCCAAACATGGAGGAAGAGCCAGAGCAAGGCCAGAAGGCTGAGGAAAACGAGGTAGAGCCATCTTTTACATCCGTATATTTTTTTTCGGATCTAACAGATTATTTTATACCCGTTCTGACTTAATTTAAAGCACATCTGAGGGCTGCAGATGTTAATAGATAAACTGTTTGACAGTGGATCTAGAGCTGTGCTTGCCGGCCACTTTATTAGGAACAGTTCTAGAATTAAAATGAAATAACTACTCATTATAAATTTGAGCTGAAAACTATTTGAGATTGTGTAAGATGTTAAGTCTTGAGGCAGATTGGATACACCAGCAGAAAAGCACACCAGATTCTTCTTCTGGTAGCCAAGAAACAGAAAGGGGGGGGGCAAGCAACAAGACCATTGGGGTAATTTAAAGTGGTAAATGAATAGATTGTCGATTGTGAAGGATTTTCAACGTGTATTGATTTTCACTTTAAAATTGCGGACACAAGCAGCTTGCGTCTAACTTTAGATTTTGTCAATCGTTAATTTTTTCCCAAATCGACACACTTTTTTTTTTTTGTACCTTGGTAATGTATAATGTAAAGTTATGTTGTTGTTTTTTGCCTGTCTATTAGCCCGACATCGTCTCCACACCTAACTTTGTCATTGAGGTGACTAAACAAGGGGCGAAGAATTCCCTGGTGTTCGACTGCCATTTTCCAGAAGACGAGGTAAACCCCTAGAAATTCAGTTTGCTTCATTTATTTTTAAACTCTAACTGCACAGCTGACATACCAAGCTTTCCAACATGTAAGCATTGGCAGTTCTGATGCTTTGTGCTTAGTGATATATTAGACGTTGCATCCAAAGCTGTTTGACTCTGAGCAGATCGGCCACGGCGAAGGAGAGGAGGAGAGCGATATCTTCACCATCCGTGAAGTCAGTTTCCAGCCTGAAGGAGAGGAGGACTGGAAGGAGACGAGCTACACTCTTAACACAGACTCTCTGGACTGGGTATGTATGTGTGTGTGTGTGCTTATCTAGGGTAGAATAAGTAATGAATTTTTAAATAAAATTACAAATTGATCAACATGTTTAGAAACATGATGGACTACAAAGAGAAGGAACTTATCGCAAGACTAGAACGTTCTAGACACCTAGTGGTCCAAAGGACAAACTGCAGAATTAACAGTCCATTCCCTTAGTTCATGTTATTAAGGAAATTAAATACACTAAACTAGTAACACTTTATGAGCAGTTTGGGGTTTACAAGATAAGAAAGCTCTGTATAAATCAGAGATGAGTATTTTCATTGAATAAAAATAGTTGTACATTAATAGCTCCAATCTTACTACAACTTTTTTTTTGTGCCTGATTTTTACCTTTATTTTAAGAGCTTTACATTGCACTACTCTATGAAGGTCACATGACCATAAAGTAAGCTTTACCTGTACTAGGAGTTAAATTTTTATTTCTAGCACAGGTAGGATTTATCAAGTGCTGATTTCTTAACACTAGCAGTAATAATAGAAGCATTGTTTGTTCCTTCTTGTGATCACACTCAGTGTTAATATTTAACATCTCCACAGGCTCTTTATGACCATTTAATGGACTTCTTGGCTGATCGAGGTGTGGACAACACCTTCGCAGATGAGCTGGTTGAGCTGAGCACAGCACTGGAGCATCAGGAATACATCAAGTTCCTGGAAGACCTCAACGGTTTCATCAAATGCCAGTGATCAGATTGTGTCCAGCTAATAGGAAATACTAATACACAGAAATAATAAAGACCCAGTGCAAACCTTTTCTACTTTATTTTGTATTTTGAAATAAATTAAGTATAGTATACAGTTGTGAATGCACATGTTGAGCTGTTAATTTAAACAATAGTGATGTTAAAAACCTCCAGTCCAGTGCAGGACTTAATCTGTGTTAGGAATAAACTAGAAAATTGTTTGCAAGAAAATTGTGCAAAGTTTGAAAGGAAACAAATCCTTATATTCGAACATTTATTCTTTCTACATGGAAATGGTGTGTTGAAAATAAATTTCATAAACATACATGTGAAATAAATTTGAAGTGCTAAGTAAATGTGTTCCAATTAAAAAAAAAAAATACAATGTGCAGTACTGTGCAAAAGTCTTGAGCCACGCCTTATCTGTTTCAACCACTCAGCATTCATCACCAATATAGTAATCACTTCAATGATAATTTCACATCTGCACCCGTTTCTCGCTGTTTCATGTCTTAAGTTAGATGTTTCTTTGCACTTAAATTATTTATAGGTCACGGTGTGGCTTAAACAAAAACTGTTCCTCTGAAACTGGTCAGGTACAGAAACTGCACTGAAATAGAGCCAAAAAAAAAGGTGTCTCTTTGGGAGCAAAATATGAAGACATGCAGGATAGCTCAAGACTTTTGCACAGTACATTAATGTGCATTTAAAGCATATATTTCATGTGATGAGGGGTACCAGAACCTATCCATTTAGCATGTCAGTGTTAAATTCCACTAAACAAAACCCTCAAGTCATGATCCAGGCTACGTATGTGTATCAGTAGATCAGTGCAGCATTCTGGATACACCACATCAAAATTAATCTTCAGTGCGTGGGTACAAGTTTAAGGTTGGCTTAAGAACTTTTTTCCCTATTATAGAATGGCAGCACATGAAAAACATGCTAAATAAGTAATCTCTTTATTTCCACATAAGTTAAAAACAAACACTAAAAAAAACACAATGGCTGCTGTACTGGAGTCACTCACAGGACAATGGCAAGATAATCACACACCTGTAGATAAGAAAAAGAAAAGAGAAAAAAAAAGATGCTTAATCAGTATTTATACCAAAATATTTGAATCATTCTATGATGTTAAGAGCAGATGGCATATTCCAGAGAATTAAGTCTGGCTATAAATTTCAAACCAAAAAAAAAAAACCCTGTCCCAAGCAAGATGTACAGTGGTGTTTAAAATAATAGTGTGTTGAAAAAAGTGAGTAAAGCTCCATATCCATATAATAACTTTTAATTTAAATCAAATAAATGCATTGGACACCCTGCACATTCTATTCTGAATCACAACATGAAGAAAAA
>JAQMYG010000017.1:7484567-7516983 GCA_030014215.1 Clariallabes teugelsi
AAAGCGGTGAGTTGCTCCATTTATATTTTGTTTAACCCCAAAGGAATTTAGTAAATCCATAAATGCGAGTGCTAAAGTGTCGTTAGCATCATCTACATACTTCCTTGAATTGCTCAAAATGCTGTTGCTAGGGTTTATTTATGTGATTATTTGTCGGTAACAAAGCCCCTGTTCTGATTGGGACTCAGAGCACCAGAAGGGCACCAGTTCTGAATGCTAGTGACTGGCCCACTCGGGAACCTTCTACTGAGAATAGTAAATGCACAAATAAATAAATTTATCTGAACATATACTGATCAGCAATATCATTAAAACAACCTGAGTTCTGGGTTTGCCTTGTGCCATCGGAGTGGCTATACGGGGACTTTGGGGTGTCCTGTGGTGTCTGGTACCAGGACGTACTGTAAGTGGCAGGTCCTTTGTGTGCTGTGGGTAGAATTTTACTCAGTGCTCTTAAATTAGAGCTGGTGTAATTTAGTCAGGTTTGTGGGGCATCTGCTGAGACTTGATTCAGATATAATGGCTACTTATTAATTATATCTTTGGCATTAATTGGTATTATCATTACTTTACAGCATGTGATGGGAAGTTTGAATCATTTTAGTGACTCAGTTCTTTGAATCTCGTTCATCAAAATGAACGAATCTTTTTTTGAGTCATTTTATTCATTTCGTTCTTTTGTTCAAAAATAAAATAAAATGTTACATTTTCAATAAACAGGCCCAAATTATGGCTATAGTTCCAGTATTGAAAATATTACAATGCAGCTAAGGACATATTATGATAAACAGAATGAGTAGCTTACCTCTCATATCTTCTGGTCCGAAGCATTTGTTCTTTTGAATCTATAACACTCCATTGCGTCTATGGGAGTCACGTGACAAAAGAACGAAAGACTAGGAGTAGAAGGCTCATTGAGAAGAACCGTTCAATTCTGTTTCCCGTGTACTGCATGGCATAGCGTCTATGGGAGTCACGTGACAAAAGCACGAACGATTCGAACCAAGACTCGAGACGTAACTACTCATTTCTGTTTCCTGTACATAACCTACGGAGGTTTCGCGATGCGCGCCCAGTAAAAAATTAACCAATCACTCTCTGAGACTACTCGCTCTTCTGAGTCAAGTTAAAGACTCGTCCAAAAAGAACGATTTACACTATTTACAGGTATGTTTATAGTTGTTGTCCTGCTGTAAGACTGTTTTAACTTTCTGGCTGATGTATTGAGGTGTTGCTTCAGGATTCTTCCTTCTTTTTCTGATACTGTCTATTTTTGAAGTGTACCGTTCACCTTGTAAGGACAGCACACACAACATGATGCCGCCACTCCCATGTTTTACAGTTGAATTGGAGACAGTTGAGAAAAAGCCACAGTGCTGAGCATTATGGACAAAAATTTTAAATTCAGTTTTTTAATCCTAATCTTGGAGTACTGTAGAGGCATCTTCCCTTTCAAACATCCCTATCTGTTTAAGTTTATGTGGTATGAAATGAATAATTATTTTTTGGTAATCCTTCTGCTTACACACTGGAGGTCATGTGAACTCAGGAACTAATTAGAATCTGCGCTAAGTATTTATACAGGATACATATTATAAACGTACTACTGATTTTGGGGTATTTACCCCCTAGAGTGCATCTGAATAACAAGACATTTATAATGTCTATGCAGGTCCAACCTGAAGTACAGGACGGAAAGACAGAAGAGGTCTAGTCCCAGTGCATCTCCATGTCCCAGTCTGGAGAACGGCCACCACAGCGAACGTGTTCGCAACGGCAAACACTCCGGACTAGAGGGCGAGAAAAGCAGCGATGTATGTAGTCTCCTCTATTTTGCCTCTGTGCCCTCCGCCTGCACCATTCACTCGAAATTCCCTCATCCAAAATGGTTTCTCTTGCTCTGTCTCTCACTGCCCCATAACTGACCTGACTGTTTGTTCTCACTCTGAGTTTTTTCTTTTTACTTTTTGGTTAGTTCTTTTTTTTTTTCTTTGGTATCTCGCTTTTGCCTGTTTGGCTCTGTTTGATGACTATTTGCATTCCCAGCTGGATTTTGTGCTAGTTGGGTAAGGTTTTTTTTTTTTTTTCAAACAGCAGTTAATCAGTTTCTGTTGATAACAAACTTGATGTTTTTAATATTGAAGCATCACAGGTTGCAAATGAACCAAAGAAGAAAACGATCACAGTTGACTCGGTCAGTATTTGGGTTTTCTAAGGAATATGAATCACTTCCACTCAAGAATTAACATTCAAAAACAATTTGACCATTCCTCAGCTTAAACGAAATAAGGACAACGATACGAGGGGTGTTCAAGTCAACCCGGGACTTAAAAAAAATGTATTTTTAATTTTTTTAATTTTTTCCCAATTTTCTCACTAATTTAGTCGTATCCAATTCCTCCCCGTCACTAGGGGGCTCCCACATTAAGGCTACTACTACCAATCAGCCGGGAGGGCCGAAGACTATCACGTGTTTCCTCCGAACCATGTGACGCCAGCCGACCGCATCTTTTTGCGAACTGCTCGCTCACGCACCGTTGGGGGCGGCGTAACACACTCGGAGGACAGCGCTATCCGCTCCCTCCACGTGCGTGAGCTCACAGACACCCCTGATTGGCTGTAGAGCCGTTATTAATGTGGGAGCACGAAATACCTCTCATCCCTCCCCTCTGAAAGAGCTCGGCCAATCAGCTCTCTCTAGACCTCCGGCTGTGAGAGGTTACAGCATCACCTGGGAACCGAACCAGCGATCTCCGGATGATAGGGCGAGAACTTTACCACTGCGCCACTCGGAGGCCCCCAAACCGGGACTTTTGATTGTCCAGAATGAACACAGTTATAAGAGCAACAACCCACGTTATTTCTTTATAGAGTATAATCCCCTGCTACACTGATGCACTTATCCCAGTGTTTCACTAGTGCTTGGACACCATCAAGGTAGAAAGTTTTCTCAGTATTCCGGAGCCGAGATCTGACCGCCTACTTCACATCTTAAACACTAGCCTCCCAGGAACTCCTTTAATGGACCAAACTTGTCCAAACGGCTTGAAGCTAGGTCAGGACTGGACAGGGAATGTGGTCATGACTTCAAACTGAGTTCCTGTAATGTGCAAATGATTGTTTACACAGTTGCCACAGACATACTGTATGTGCCTCTCCCGCAAGCTGGTGACAAGTTATCCGTTGATTTTCAAGGATCAGGCTTCCACTCACTGAATGTCTACAGGAATGAGTGCCATGGGCTCTGTGTTACCTCGGCCAGAACTGCCGTTTACGGATGTACACTCTACTTTGCACCATTCAAATGTTCTAAGAGTCTCATCACTGTACTGTGCTTGAAGTCTTTTTTTTTCTGGTCCTCATTCACAAAAACAGTCATCACAGGTCCCGGTTTGACTTGAACGCCCCTTGTATGATACATTTCAGACACAATTAAGTGCCTTAGCAAAAATGCCTTATTTAGAAAAAAAAGTTTAAACAGGCTGTCGGTTGTGATTTGTAAACCTCATTTGGATGAGTTTTGATAAAAAAGTATTAAAAGCGAGAAAAAAAAGGCCAGTGCATTTATCATTTCAGGTTTCCATTTGACGTTAACAGCTTAAGATTGATTTGCTTTATTTCATTTCTCTCAGTCTGAAATCGAAAGCAAGCAAGTATCTTGTGAGTACAAGTGTGAAACTGATCAGTGTATCGAAACGTACACCAAAAATATCACTGTGACCATGAACGATACCTAAACTACTAGTCGGAGTTACTCATAATGACCTGCATGCGTTCTTTTGAGAAGGTCTTATGTGCTGTTTTTTTTTTCTTGTTTCACTTGCTTGCTTCATTCCTCTTTTCATTTCTGCCTTTATTTAATTTAGGTGGTATCTTCCCACACACAAACTCAATAAATAAATAAATGCCCAAACTTTTCTGTCTTGTTTGTGTAAAAAGCACTCATATGCTTTGGAGCAGGACCAAGTAGGTTAAGAGGGTACGTGTATGAGTTTCTTCTTGTCAACACAGTTTGAACGCTCATGTTCTGAGTAACACCGTAGACCCCTTTTCCTCCAGACTGATCACAAACCCGACAGCTGGTGTGTTTCGAAACGAGCTTCTTTTTACTTGCTTCTTGTGGACTATCACTCTGACCTGCATGTAACCTTCTGGGTGGCAGCGTCACCTCTGATCACTGTTTCTTCTCTGCTTTAGATGAAAAATATATGTATATTTGTATTAAAGGGAAGTTTCACAAGCTTGTGATTATTTATTATTATTTTTGTTTAAAACTTTTATGCCAACTCGCTGTACATTATACCATGTGGTCTCCAGTCAGTTGGTTGAAAGTGATGCAGTTGTTAAAGGAAACATTCCAGCATTTTTCAAAATCTGCTACGTCTGTAGCGAATGTCTTATTGACATGGACTAGAAATGTGATGTTTTTCCTTACTGAGAAAAGAACTGAAAACTTTTTTTTCTACAAACACATTTAAGAATGAAATTGAATATATAATTAGCATTTTAAATATGCAGTTCAAGAATACAGTGGCATACAATTTTAATCGCGTAAAATTTAGGTGATTAATTTTAAATTAGGCGAGCTCTTTCCCATAGGAAATAAAGTAAATGCAGATAATCCATTCCAGCCACCCAAAAATATTACCAATGTTACCAATTTCCACTCAGCACTTTAATCATATTTTTGCAAATAAAAACAATCAAAATATTTAGAAAAGACATAGACGTTAAATAGACGTTAAACCTTACTTAACCTTAATTCATGATTCATCTTAGCACCTCTGCTTAAAAAATGAAACTGAAAGTGTCTCCCTTTTATTCTTGCTACTGTCCTTGCTAACATTCTTGGGACCCATGGTGGTGTTCCTTCACGAAATCTTGCACCATTGGCTTTCCATGGGTGCAAACAAGTTTTGAACGGACCTCAGATGTGCGTGAGTTACTGTAGTTCGCTCATGTGCCGAAAAATGCTTACTTTGCCGAGGCAAATCTCTTGCAAAATTTCAGTTTTTAAGGCGAAAATTCATTAGGCAGAGCATTTGTATGCCGGGGTAACACTGTAAACAAGAGTAAAAGACTTAAAAATGCGACAAACTTTAGATCAAATCTCTATTCTGAGCGGATGGCATAAAGTCTCATGTTTAACTGGCACTGCGTAGAATCTCCGCCCCTTTCCCACCAATCACGGTCGTCAAAACTTATGGTAAATCCTTGCCTCATATGATGGTAACCGAGACTGTCTGTTTATTTTAGCTCACATTAGACAAGTTTAGATTGAATAATCAGTTGATTACATTTATTTGCAAAGTAACAAAAATTCATACAAAAATTAAATAATATGGTATTTTCAATTTAATTTTGAAAAATGAAAGAAAATGAAAATCTTGCTTTTTAACAAGGCTTTTATAATGTTGAAAATTAACAAGGCGTGCAATGAAATGCCAAATTTAACACTTAACACTTATAAATTACAAAGTAATTAAATGTGCTGTTTTTTTCTTACTTTCTCCTGCATTGATCAGCGCCAAAGCTGGTAATATTATTACACCCATACTGCATTATCATCTCCCGCTAAAATGGTGAATACTGTATACAGTACCGATCAAAAGTTTGATAATTCTGAAAGCATCCAAAATAAGCAATAATCTCCTTTGAACAGTTGATAGTGAGATGTGTCTGAAATTAATACTCGGTAAAGAGTATACTGTACATTTATATTACATTTCCATTTAGGCATTTGGCAGATGTTCTTATCTGGAGTGACTTACAGAGGTGCTTTGAAGTTTCCATCATTGGATTGGATAAAAAGTGTAAGGATTTATCCAATGACGGAAACTTCCCAAAGCATCTGCCAAATCCCTAAATGTAACTGTAAAGCCTTCATAATGGCTCTAATCTAAGGTGCTTTTTGTTAATTGGTGATATTTTTTTTGAGGCTGGTAACCTCGAAATTAACTTCTCCTCTGCAGCAGAGGTACAATTTGCAACAGACAGAATATATACACCACTGAAGAATTATGTGCGTTCCTTATATTTATGAAATTTAAACAGCTATGTGTTCTTTTCTCAGTACAGGAAAAGTTAGATTGAAAAGCGCTGGAGTTTTTCTTAAATAGCAGTAACTCAAACGCATTGTAGCTCAAAAGAGGTTTTACATTACAAGCTAAAAACTAATCATTATTTTTGCAGTTCCATTACACATTCTTAATACTGAATTTCCTGCCCCACCAGTTGATTTTACGTCCCAGTAACTCCGGAAATGTTCTGCGGTTTTCTTTCTGATGTTTCCTACATCTTAGTCTGTCTAGGAGTAAATGGAAAACTTGGAAATAAATAGGACAGCATTTTAGTCAAAGTGTTTTCACTAAAGGGACCCAAGCCATTTACAATCATTTACACACACACACAGGTTTTACATCCCAAATGCTCATAACAAATCCTCAAAAATAAATCTTTCACTTTTCTAAAAAAGTGGCCAAATTCTAAAAGCAGACAGGGTTCCACCTGACCAGCTTCTCTGGTGTACTAATACACAGTATTCAAAACAAATCCCGAATACATGACTGGGGTCCCTTTTTTTCCAGTGTGCTGAATTTAGTTCTTCATCCTAGCACTCGACATCCCCCTCCACCTCCTCCTATCCATCCGTGGTGTGTGTGGCTCTTTTCTCTGTCGTCCTGACATGCTTTTTGCCCCATCGACCACAGTGTGCATGTTCATTCCCTTCTCCATTCCTTCTCGCAGGATCAGTTTGTACCATGGGTTTGGTTTTTGTCTATTTCGACTCATAATGTAATTTAGATGCCCTAACTTTCTTAACCTTAACATGGCTGTACATTTGTCCGAGCGAATAAGACAGCTATTCATGTCGATTTCTTTTTTCTTTTCTTTTTTGTTGTTTGTTGTTTTGTTTTGGTTTTTTTGGTGGAGGGGTGGTTTATGGGTCAAGGGGATTGGTTCAATTTCGTTCTCATTTATTTGTCAAATTTGATTTTGGCTAACATTTTGGTTGGTTTGGTCTCCTTTTTGAGTTTGTGGACCAAGTAATTAGCTACTGGGATACTAAAAAGAACTCATTGTCTTTTTCCCATTTCGCTGCGGAGAATTTTCCTTTCTCCTTCCCCCTCCTCCTTTTTTCTTCCTTTCTCGTTCTGTCAATATTGCATACGTGTCTCTGATTGAAATGGAAGGTAGGTAATGCTCTGCCTACGCACGTGGTCTCTATGCAGATGAGAATGTGACAAGCACCCTAGCTTGACTGTTTCTCTCTCTTTCTTCTCATTTTATCTATGATATATTGAAAAAAAAAAAAAAAAAAAAAAAAAAACTTTGGCGGATAACTTTTCATTGTTTTTTTTTTCTTCTGTTTTTCTTTCTTAGTAATATGTTCTCTATGATTTATAAACCTTCTTTTCCAACATTACAGTTTAGCTTTGCTCTATTGCTGAAGTGGTCAGTACACTGCCCTCCCCTCAAGTCCATTTCTCGTCTCTCTCTCTCTCTCTGTTCTTCTTTTGTTTGACTAGAATGCATTCATGTCTGTGCCGCATCCCTTTTGTCTCTTGGTGATTATGGTACATTCGTTTTTATTATTGTTTGACACATTTATTTTCCTTTTCTTTATTGTAGTTCTCAAGCTACAGCACAAAAGTCTAACTTTTGCTATAAAACACAGAAGTTGATCATATAATTGTGTGTGAATGTTGATTATTCTGTTAATTAGTCCTAAAAGCTTTTACATCCTGAAAATGTGTGATTTGAGATTACCACCAAATAAAGAGTTCTGCTGCGCTCACACCGGCAGTGATTTTCCAGCTTGCTCTGCTTGGGTTGCTAGAGGACATTCCTATTTTTTCTGCCCGTGTGCAACATTTACACAAGCGAGCTACAGAATGCAAAAAAAAACAACAACACACAAATAAATACCATCCCAGCAGGAGTTTTGGGTTGTCCAAACATTACAGGTATTGGGACCCTATTGTTGTTAAGTTTACATTAATAAAATGATGCTAGACCAGTGTTGGTGAGATAATGTTAGATGAATGACCCTAACATACAGTAATGTTGCAAATACAAATTAAATGCATCCATGAAATGAAATGCTCATCCAGCTGATCATCCAGGTTTTATTCCTTCTCTTTCTGCACGAAGCCAAAACCCTGGTCTCGTTGGTGAGTATTTACCGCTAGTCCAACATGGAACCTGCTGCTGATGCTAGTAGATGCATGTATACTGCTTTGTCAAATGATGTGTATGATAAAATAACTCATCCAAGTCAAAAATACTTTTCCTCTACCTAGACAATAAATTGGAATGCGGTGGAGAAAGAGAGAGAACCATAAAGTCAAAGATCTGTTCTGTAAAGCGGATGCTCTGCACTTAGGATGTTGGTTGTGCACCATATCTATGTAGATATACTCTAGATATTTAGCAAAGCTTTATGAGGCGCTCCAGCAAGACTTATCACTATCACTAGCTTTGCATTTGGGGGACATGATGCAACTTTACTGTATTTTTCTTTCTTTTTGAGAAAATTCAACTGGGAGACAATGCCAATAATTAGTCGCGACTTAAAACTGTATTGACCACATGCAATACAGTCTGACATTGTGCGAACAGAAGTTTCGCGTCATGTATGTAAATAATATTATTCCTAATAGAGGTTCCATTGTATCTGTTTAGGTGGACGCTGATCTAAAAGCAATACATCTGTACAGTATATAACATTTTGGACAATGCGCAAAATAGTTCCGCCTGCTGTGAAGCGTTAATTTGCTGGAGATATGGCTTTAAATTTAGACTTCCTTAATCTTTTCTCAGAAATCTCGCTTCCTGTCTTATGATTGGTTACAAGAATTCAGTCTCATCTGTGATTGGTTAGATGCTTTACTGCAGTATGTTTGAAATAAGGAGCCAATCAGTACCATTTCTCAGCCAGACATCCAGTGGATGAAAGGTTGGGGAATTGATTAGGAATTGATCAGGTTGATTAGGAATGGAAGTAAAGTTTCCTTTCCTGAAATGTCATGTGGGGCAAACATGTGCAGAGAGAATATATTTATTCCAACTAGACAGAAACAATTAGAGTAAGCGTTTCCATGGCAACTGTTGAACAGATTATCAAACCCTTTCATTCATTCAGATCGGATTGGATCGGGCCAGTCTATTCCGACTGAGGTGTGTACTGTACAGGCTGTTATTCTCATTATTAGTGAAATATTAGTGTCCATAAAAATGTGTTAGGGTCATTCATTCAACCGTATACCAAAAAAAACATTCTAAGTTTTAAAGACAATGTCGTCCCGATGTGTTTTGGCAGGACAAAGAAATACAGACCTGCTGTAATACGATTCTTATGAGTTAGTGTTATGTTTCCTGCTGGGTTCTGGCTAAAAATAAATTAAATGTACAGGAAATATGCCTTTTATTTATAACACGTGCATCCACATAATTCCTCACTCTCTACAAAAATTTTGCTCTTCACAATTTCTAACCTTATTTTCTCTTCACGCAATCCGACTTATCTACACAAATTAAATGGTAACACATTAAGCCTATAGGAGAACAGCAATACAAATATGTCCGAAAAAAGTTGATATTGAAAATATTCCTTCTGTTCATAGTTACCAAAACAGTTAACTTTTTTTTTTTTTCTCTCTGCCCATTTAATATCATTCTCCTCGCCAACTTCATGTCACTAATGGTCACTCTGCCTCCTGTCATGTGTGGTTCAGCCGTTATAATTGCAAAGTAATGACTTCGGGTCACTTTGACTCCTTGCCATTGGTGTGAGTGCAGAGTAGTGGTGGTCAAAGACAGCATTTTAGGGGTAATTCTTATCAGTCTTGCAAAGAAAATTATTAAAATTGAGAAACTGCCATGAGCCCTGGCTTCAGGCTGGTCAGGCAGAAGTCTCAGGTTTTAATGTGCACATTCATAAATATTGTGGGTATTCATCAAAAGGTCAGTTACGATGACGCAGAAATTGAATTTAATGTGAAAGTATTGAAAAGTATGTTTATTTAAACCTTTGCATGTTCACTAAAATAAATTAATTATCAGCTGATAAATTATTTTTTTCCCTCTTAGTCTGTATGCGTATATCAGATCATCAGAATCATTTGCTACTTTGAAAGCAAGTGGTTCTGAAAAGAGTGCCCAAGCCCATCCTGTCATTTTTTTCCCCTTTAGGCCTAAATGTTTATTTATTTATTTTGAAATGATTTAATTTGGTGTGTCTTTTTGAGTTTGATTCCATGTATTGTCTCATGCTCACTACCAGGGAAGGGTGTTGTGTCTTTTTCTCTTGCATTTTGTGAATCTAATGATGCACTTATGTTGCCCCACTTTTCCCTTCTCTTCATACCTTACCTACTAAAGGAGGGAATGCCACTTTATTGGTAAGTGGATGTTAACCAAAAGGGAGTTAAAACAGAGTAGCCATTAAAAAAAAAAAAAGAAAAAAAAAGGAAATGGGTCGCTGTTCACATCTCAGCAATTGTCTGCAGGAAAAGCAATCCTCAAGCAGAAATTTACTTTTGAATAGAAGACCAATTGTTTTCTAATTCGAGTGACTCTATAATTGTGAATCTTTAATTTTGTTCCTTCCATTTCTGTGATGTTCTGTCAAGTTGTCTGATTTTTTTATTATTTTTTTTTATTTTTCGTTCTAGTACTTATTTTTCACTTTATTTCTGTTTGTAGCCATTTCTTAAAAAAAAAAAAAAATTGACAAAGTCCTCCTTTTCCACTCAGCTCTTTGGTCTCTTTCGCTCTCTCTTTTCACTCTCTGTTTTCCTGTTCTTGATTTGGTTCACAGTTTTTTTTTTTTTCACATATTTTTCCTTTCTTTCCTCTTCTTTTCTTTCGGGATTATAATTTCCAGCTCATTATGGTTTTGCATGCCAAGTATTGCATGCGCTGCACCATAGAGGACTGTCTATAAGCCATATCCAGAAAACTTCTAGCTCTTTTCTTTTAGATATTTGCCATTTTTTGGCAAGTACACCATCACATTCACCCAAGTGAAAAAGATTCTAATTTTTGTGTATTTGTGTCATTTTTTTCTTTTTTTTCTTTTTTCCTTCTTTTCTGGTTATTATACATCTACAGAACTTACGGTCACTGGCTTCTTCCTCACTAAATGAAGTGCAGAGGCAGACGTCGCCTAATGTAAGAGAAGCGAAGAGCCACAGTGCCCTCTGTAGGAGCCCTGGACGACAGCAGACACATGCCCAGATGGGAGAGGCAGGAAAGGGAGATGAGCGGCAGCGGGGTGGCAAGCTGTCCTCTGAGTCATCAGGGAAACGGGCAGGACGGAGCTGCCACTCTCCTGCCCATAGCAGTGACTCCCAACTTGATCTCCAGTCTAAAGCCAAGAGCACACATGTGAAGAAGTGAGACCTATCTATCTTCCATTTTAATAATTTCTAAGTAGATCATGATGTGACTTTTGGTGTACAGTATACTATGCACAGGTCAATTTGTAGTCAAAATGGCCAGATGAACATCTATCAAATTTTTTTGCAGAGCAAAAGGGTCTCATTCATCTAAAAGGCGTCATTATAGTAGGGCCCAGAACCGGCAGCGCAGTGTGTCAGCATCATCAACTTCACACCGGCGCACGACCGGCCGCAAGAAGAGCAAATCAAGCCTACAGCAACGAAGCAGCTCATGGAGCAGTGTTCGCTCTTCTTCACGCTCCAAATCTCGAGATCACACACAAAGCAAGACCAAGTCCCCACACACTCGCCAGAACAACTCTAGGTACATGCGTCCTTACTAAAAGTCATTTTTACACAATGTACTTGTTTGCCTTAAAGTCTATGCTTACAACACATCTCACAGTTTTGTAAGCTAAAAAGAGATACATGCAAAAATCCAAGATTTAAATATTAAAGATACTGCTGTGTGTGCTGCACTTTTACTTTGCAAGTAACATGTTACAATTAAAGAAGGACCAGAAATTATCTCTTCTTTATGTGGGAGCATACACATTTGAAGAGAATTTGGACACACCTTAATCATCATCTCTTCTGCTGCACGTATAGGGAGCGGGACAGTCCTCACTACTCTGACGCTGAGAGAACTCGCAGACGATCCCGCAGTTATTCTCCCATCCGCAAGAGGAGGAGAGACTCACCTAGCTTTATGGAGGCACGCAGAATCACCAGGTAAATACAGTTTCTGCTAACTCTGAAACAGTTGTATTCCAGCAGTGTATAGGTGGTTTATCAGATGCATATAAGTATTGTGATTTCTACACTGCGTGGCCAAAAAATTCTACATTTTATGAAGGGTCAATTATTGGGCAACATCATGCAAAGAAGAAAACTAAGGAGATTTGAAATGGCTGGTTTAAAAAAAAAAAAAGCACATTAACAACAAAAAAAAAACAGATATGTTTAATAGTGAAAATAAGAGTATTATGTGCCCACACAGCTGTTTTTTATCCAATCCTTCTCATCACATTGTGTGTGGGTGTAGAAATGCTCATGAATGAAGTGATGCACCCATCATGCAACTATCCAAGCCTTTGGTATGATCTTGGGTGGTCTTAGATGGTCAGGTCTAGACTCAGCAACATTATGTGGCAATGTAATAAAGTCAGCTGACGACCTGAATGTACTGAATGACCAGGGTATGGTCATATCAAGTGTGTAGTGGAGTTTATCTTCCCTGATGGCACTGGCATATTCCAGGATTCATGAACTGGCCACAATATTGTGTGCTGTAATCACAGATTATACAGCATTTTTTATTTATATATTTTTTTGGCCGGGCATTGTATTAGTTTGGTCATTTGAATTTGAATTTGATTTTACCCTAACTAAAAACATTTAATTCAATATATTGATACCTTTAATTCGCCTTATGTTTTTTTCTTATTTAAAAAAAAGAAAAAAAAAAAGATTGAAATTCTTTGTAAATTCTGTTTTGCTTCCAGACACATGGTTTTAAATGGGCAACTCCATTTTCTTTGATTTGCTCAGGTAGTAACAACTTTTGGCTGTTAGTGAACAAAATTAGCCAGCAAATGTCACCTAGGCAAACAAATAATAATAATTATAAGTGCCTTTGAGAGCAAGTTATGAAGCTGAAATGAATAAAATCACCCAATAAATTGGATCATTTACAAAACAAAGACATTGCTAGCTAGTCAGCTAAGCTAATTATTTCCCTGACTAGTTAGTGCCGGTGCTTGTGACTTGCTAACTTACTATAAAACTATAAATTCAATTCAATATGAATTGCAAATCACATGCCACTCCAGATTTGTCAGAATAGAAATCTAAGGCAAAACATAAACTTCTGAATACAAAACTGGCTTAATTATGATTTTGTAAGTCTTATTACTTTCAGTCTGGAATGTGCAAAAAATGGTAGCCAATTTACGTTATGCTGGTGATTAAGAAAATTATTTTGATTGTTTGATTTGATATACAATGTGAGAGTTTTACAATACATATCAAAATGTGTATACTTGTCTCAGTCTTTGATAAATATGAGGTAGTTTACTACCAGTTGTGACTAGCTAGCTAGCTATGGCAGGAGTATGGAGGAGCAAAGGGGCTAGCATATCTATGTATATAGTGTCTGGGTTTTTCATCAGGGTTAGACAAAGGTAAATGTAATTTTAGTACTTTTTTATTATTATTTTTTTATTTTTTACATAGAATTATATAAAAAATATTGTTTAAATGTTTTTGTGTTGGATGGCAGCATGTTAAAAAAAGAAAAAAAAAACTGGGTATTTGTAAATCTAGACAAAGAGAAAAAAATTTTTCTTCAGAAGCATGATCTACAAACGGGTTTCTGTAATTCATCTTCTTTTCCCTGACAAAATGTTAAGACAGCATTCATAAGTATGGGTTTTAGATCGAAATCCTTTGTGATTGTACAAGGATTATTATTTTAGCATACAGCGACATCTAGTGGCGACTCTGTTTACTGCCAACTTTCCAGTCATACAGTAAAAATCACATAGAGGAGAGTATATAATAAATACAAAAACAAGATTTGCTCTGATGTGCTGTCTATAATCTGTTGAGATTCATTTGACCGAATTTAAATAATTCAAATGACTTTTGCTCAGTCTTTCATCATCTGTCTCAGGTAAAACAGCAGCCTACACATATGCATTATTTTCATGCTGACATGTATTTCCTGTGTTTCTGGATCAACATGCCTGAATCAGGCCAGCTCACATTTTCACTTCTGTACGAAGGTGTTCAGCAGACCTTGGTATCGGAATGTGGAGGCAGGGTTACCGTGGTAACTGTTTCCCAGCAGCAGGACTCTCCTAGGCCTCATCTCCTTGCGAATCAGTTTGGTGAAGCTGCGACACACAATGTCTTTACAGTACCAAAACCAACATCCTAACTGCGTCTTTTTTTCTTTAATCAAAGTTGCTTCAGTGTTTACTGGCATCTGATGAATACTAACTCTACCACACGATTAACAGATAAAGGGGAAGTCTAGAGGTTTTGAAATTTAAATCTATGAGTTGGATCAATATGCAGCAACCCTGCAAAGTAATTCTAAATAACAATAATAATAACTTAAAACAAAAGTCTATGGGATGTTTTTTTGTTTTTAATTTGGTGTGTTTATAATAATCTAAATTCTAAAAGATTTCCATTCTGTACAAACCTCTTGACAAACCCTTGAGTCTGTTTCTTCCTCACTTCTAATTAGAATTTATAATATCCGTATCTGTACCAGTTAACAGCACTTTGCTTGGCAGCAGCACAAGCAGTGTGGGTGCTTCGAGGTGACCTACTGCTTATAAATGATTATGTGTGTGAATGTACGATATTAACAAATTATGCATCTTTGTCTGTCTTTTTATATAACTATACAATTAGGGGCGAATGTATTAACCCGGATTAACACATGCAGCCACTCAGGCTTTTTTATTCTAATCACAGCATTACGGCTTCCACTGACTAAAATCATTATCTCTGTTTCTGTCACAAATAAGGTACATTTAATTTTAAATGTCTTTAATAATTGTGCACTGACACATGAACTATACATGCAGATATAATGTAATTATTCTGGCTGTATTCATTTTTACAGAGAGATTATTCTAGTAAGACCACGTTTATTTACCGAAGGAGTGTCCAGTATATCTATATAATTAATTTCCAACATTTCTGTAAGCCTCAAATCCAATAGTATTAGTAGTACTTTCATACAGTGATTAAGTCAATTACATTGTTTTTTTTTTTTTTTTACCAGTTTACACCAATATTCAGTGCATAGACTGCATACATGTTGGTTTCACAGATATGACTTATTACCACCATATTAATAGTAAAGTAACCCACTCAAACTTTATCTGGCTCCAAACATGTTATATCCTTTACCCAGCTTTTCTGAGAATTAGAAGCATCATTGATAACTTTTTGAAATCATGGATTACGTTATAGTTGCATGTATAGTTCATGCCAGTGGTATTAAAGATACTTACTATAATGTGGCATTGCCTAACATGCCTAATGTTTATCTCTCTATAGTGCACGCAAGAGGCCCATACCGTACTACAGGCCTAGTCCATCTTCCTCTAGCTCTCTGAGCAGCTACAGTAGCTCCAGCCGAAGCTGGAGTCGAAGCCGGAGCTACGACAGCTACAGCAGCTACAGTCGGAGCAGGAGCCGGAGCAAAAGCAGGAGTAAAAGTCGGAGCAGGGGCAGGAGCAGGAACAGGAGCAGCAGTCACTCACGAAGCCCCAGTCAAGCGCACAGCTACTACAGTCACAGCAGCTATGAGAGCCCTGGCTTCTGACGAGTGATGGGAACAGTAACAGATCAATTAAAGGATGGATGGAAAATCAAAGAAAAGACCAATTAAGACGACACTTCAGACTCCTCATATCTGTGGTAAACAAGTAATTATTATAACTAAAAAGGTGTTATCATAGCCAAGATTAGCAATTTTGCCGCGCACCTCCAAGGTTGGAGGTTGGGGGTTTGAATCTAGCCCCTGGTCTGTGTGCGTGGATGTTGCATGTTCTCCCCGGACTTGGTGGGTTTCTCCCAGACTCTCCGGTTTCCCCCCAGAGTCCAAAGACATGCATTGTAGGCTGATTGGCGTTTTCAATTCGCCCGTAGTATTTGAGTGGATGTGTGAGTGTTTGTGTGCCTGTAGATTGCAAGAAGGTTAGGGTTCTTAGCAGCAGACCCTTTCCTGACAGCATTCACCGATGGAGCACCCAGATTCGACCATCATTCACAATTTTTCCAGCACATCAGATCAGATGATGATTACAGAACATCACACAGATATCGGTAAAACATAATTAAATGAAACAAAGCAGCCAAAAAAAGAAGAGCAAAGGAACCTGTCTAACAATCGTGAGAAATTCTCACGACCTGTGTGTTACAAACAAAAACGAAACAGACGCTTAAAGCCAGGAGAACAAAACAAAGCACTTTTATGGCCTGAAATTCTTCCAAATTGCATAAATAACAAAAAACAAGGGTCAGCAGAAGTGACAAGATCAACATCGCACGTAAGCCAACAGGGACTGAACAGCGACTCCATGGACGGCGAAGACATTCTGTAATATTCTTCCCCACCCCCTTCCAAAGACTGACATACACACGAACGAACGAACAAACAAACGCGAGAACAAACACAGACTGTATTAATAATATTAATAATATTCATGATATTTATCTCATGTTTTTCACTAGTGGAAAACAGAACTGTGTGCTTTTCTATAAGATGTATTATACAGTACGTATACACCGGGATGTTGATGTGTAAAGGTGTAAACTGCAAGCTCTGGCTGTAAACTATGCACTGTATATCCAAACCTATACGATATAAGGCTTTGTATGTGGAAAAGTTAGCATGATGCAGCAGAGGAGACTTTCATATTACGAGCACCTGGCCAACTCACACACACATGCATATACAAACGTAATGCATATACAAATGTAAATTTCTCTCCTTCTTTATTCTCTGCTCTCCTTGACTGTTTCATATCGGATACACCTGTATGTAGAAATGTATCATTTCGGGCACTATGCCACTTTCCTTGGCTATGGGGATTGCATACATGGTTATATCGCTATTTAGAGCTTTGACTAATTTAGTGTAATTTAGTTCTGTACAGTTATTATTATTATTATTATTATTATTATAATCATTGCTTTTGTCAGTACCTGCTCTTTGAAACCAGGCTGCAAAAACCCATGTCTGTTTGATCATGTTGTATGTATTTAATTGCATATTATTTATTTACCTAATTGTTCTTATTTATTCATTATTTATTAAATTATTTATTATGTATTTATTCAGTCATTATTTATTCCTTCTGAAACATTATTGGGAAAAAAAATCATTTTGCTTGAAATGAAACAAGAAATTATGTTTGAATTTTCTGAAGTCCTAGCGAAGAAGTTTGAACTTTTAAAAAATAATTGAAATTGAGGTCTAATTTTCCCTAAGTTTGAACCCTAAGCATCAGTGCTACTCTACAGACTAGCTGTATTTTTTCCCCTTAAAATATTTTGCACATACCTTTACCCAGAAATCTTCAATAAAAACACTGCTGATCTCAGAACAGTTTATTCCTCTCATACCTTTGATTAACTAACTGAAATCAGATTAACCCTGAATCCAACATGCTCACATTTCTCTCCCTGTAGGACTTTTACTGAAATTGACAAATGAGTTGATGATGCAATCAGGGAACAACATGCTCACAGTCTTCCTCTCCTCTCTTGCTCACACTTTTGTCAGTGTTCTTGAAGTCATCCTTCATTCATGTGGATCAATACCCTCTTCTGTACGATTATACAGCGCTTATCATGGGACTGTATAGACATCAGTAGATGTAGTGTTCTAGTTATTATTCTACAAAAAAATAAAGTATATTCCAGTGGAAACCTGAATATTTGTCTGGTGTTTTTTTCTCTCTCTCTCTCTCTTTTTTTTTTTTTTTTTTACATTTGTAAAGCTCTAAATAAGTTGCATTATTTGTGAATGTTATACTCATAGTGGTATAAGTTGCCTTAATTTCATATGAGCCATTTCATAGTGGTTATAAATAGCTATATGATTTTTTTGTCTATGTGCACGAAGTGTGCACAAAGTTTGCATGTTCTTCCTGTGCTTGGTGGGTTTCCTTTGGGAATTTGGGAAATACTCCAATTTCCTCCCACAGTCCAAGGACATGCAGATTAGGCTTATTGCCGTTCCCAAATTGCCTGTAGTTTGTGAATGTTGACCGGATGTCCTACCACGGTTCAAACCAACCAAATTGGAATAAATACTATAGTCACAATTGCAAATACAACTTTATATTACTGATAGAACTCCAGAATTTGGCACAATATAATCTTTAAATGGTTAGTTAGTGTGTTGATTAATAGCATGTCATTTAGAATAACACTTATTGTACAAGAAGTCAAACCTGGACTTTTGATTGTGCAGAATTTCACAATAGATTTTTTATTTATTTTTGTTCTCTTTTTTTGCTCTTTTTTACAAAAACGTAGTGTCATGTGCTGTAGGTGTGCGATGACTAAATGGGGGGGAAAAACAAGTCTTGAGTGTAGCAGTTCTCACATTAAACCACAGGGGGCGCCCGTGTACACTGAGTTCTATTTTGGTTTCATTCAGATACTGTATGACATTTGAGAAGTTTCTAGAATGTTCGAGTGCCATCAGGCTCAGTGACTTAAACAGGCATACAAAAGTCATTCTGTATTATTTCTACCTTTGACCTGAGGTTATATATTGTAAGTTATATAATATTTTCTTTAATTTAAATATTTTAATATAATTTAATATAATGTACAGGTTTTGTTCAGTTCAATTAAATAAATTGTTATTTTGCTAGGTTGTTTTTTTTTCACACTCCTGTGCATTCTGGTAACTTCTGAAGTTTGGTAATGTACTCACTTTGACTCAAAGGGGCAAATGGGGAAGGTTCCAGAATCCAGCACCACCAACTTGCCATTGTTCAGCTTTTGAGCAAGGCCCTTAAACTGTATGTGTAATGAGATAAATAGCAGTCACTCTGTATAATATAAAATATTATTGACCTATATTAATATTTGCCCCCCCCATTTCACACAGCTCTAATCACACACACTGTAAACTGTATACCCTGAGATAATTCAAACACACAGAAAAACAACAGTTTTCCAAATGATCACTTCTAGCATATTCAAATATTGTCCTGTGAATACTTAAAAAATAACCAGTTTGTATTTAATTTGAGATACTTACACTAATGACGAACTTAAATAAGTGTTTTCCTTAAATTTGAATTGTTCTAGGTTTATGACCTTTTAAGTGACTCCTGTAATGTTACAATACAAATGATACTAAAATGTAGGCTAGGCAATCTAGATTATATTCTTTTCTTTTCTTTTATTATTTATCAGAATTATAACCAGCCACACCTATGCAATATATGTTTTATATGTGCTTATTTTGTTGTGTAATAAAATTAGTTAGAACAAACAGAGACATGTCAATGTGGTGCAATGCAAATTGGATGAATAATAGGAAATATTCACAACAATTAAAGCCTAATTATCTGTAACCAAATGGTGATAGTTTGACTTTTACAAAATAACTTGTAGTAGTATTTTCTGTACATTTCTCTAAACTCTTATATATACAGTATATATGCAGTACCTGTATACAGCCAATATATAAAAAAACATATAAAAGATCTTTTTAAGACCTATAATTTTTTTCTTCACTGTCATACTTTAATCAAGTTCGCAAAGAGATTGTCAACATAGAAGCAACTTTTTCCCTGAACCCGTTAAAAATGACTAATATTTAAAAAGACATGTATATATCTTTAACTCTGTTTTTGCTCATTGATCTGTTTAAACTTTGTCCTGGTGTGCATTTTCTTCAGCTGTCTGCTCTTCCACCTGTCTATCTATCTGTCACTATAGGAGACTACTCATTTGAGACAAAATCTTCATAGATTTCTGTGATCTTTTCATAGATTCCTGTGTAATTCTGTAATGCGGGGCAGGAGGGATTACATGAGTGTGTGAGTTTGTATGTCATTAGACTCATGACGAGGTTAAACAGACCCCTAGTCAGCTGTACTGTGGACAGGCTTAGGTCGGGATTCCATTCTTCTGCTACGTCTGCCGTGAATAGACCTTCTAGTCAGTTCTATAAATATTTGTGTCGAGGGGAGGGGGGTAGAAAGTTTGAGAGAGTGTGAGAAAGAAATTGGGCGTGCCGTGAAGGATTATAAAAGCCTGCAGCCTGCAAACAGACAGCACCTTCTAGAAGGGTTTCTGATAAACAACTCGAAGTCTCCAGCGACAGAAGAACTTACTCCTCTTCAGCCATGACCGAAAGGCGCATCCCTTTCACTTTCCTCCGTACTCCATCCTGGGACCCGTTCCGTGACTGGTACCAGGGCAGTAGGCTCTTTGACCAGACCTTTGGGATGCCAGCATTTCCAGAGGAGATGCATGTTTTTCCCAGCAGCCACTGGCCTGGCTATATGCGCCCTCCCATAGGTGCTGAGCTGGCCTCCCTGATGCAGAGCGCTCAGGTACCCTCACCCTCCATGCACACGCCCGTTGTGGCTCATCCAGCGGCATACGCTCAAGCCTTGTCACGCCAGCTCAGTACTGGGATGTCAGAGATCAAACACGCACAGGATAACTGGAAGGTGAACTTGGATGTCAAGCATTTCGCTCCTGAGGAGCTCACAGTCAAGACGAAGGATGGTGTGGTGGAGATTATCGGTAAGTTTGAGTGTCATTTTATCAATGAAACATGAAACATTTTATTTGGATTTCAGAGATGGCTGTTTTTCCACCTGTTGATTCCAGTTCAGTGTTTCTACTGGATCATGTAGCATTTTGTTAAGCTGTCATCCAAACATGCTATTACTGTAGTTTGAGCTTGATGAGTTGTTTTTCCACTTCGCTGCATGCTTTAAAATAGAAAACGGGCTTTTTTTTTTTTAAAGAGACAACAACAAGAACAGAGAGCCCAATGTCAGTTAGAGATGAAGGGTTTTCTCAGTCTTGCTAATTCGAATTTATATAGAGTAGCTCAGGCATCTTGTTGGTGATGAAAATCAATCAGCATATTATATGCAGTCTTTGAGAAGTAAAGTGAATTTTGGTATAGATCAATCAGAGAATGATGGAAAGATAACCAAGTTTTCTCTTGAACTTTGACTCCATATACTAATACTTAAGATACAGGAGATGAACTAAACATTTCTCAAGAACAGTTACAAGATAGAGTTATAAAAAAAACAGACTTAGTGCATCAGGAAGTGAACCACCCAAATCTAGCCTTTGGGAGGTCAGTTTGGAACACAGCCCAGAGAAGGACTCACACCATTGTAGGACAAACTGAGCTCAAATACTCAGAGGTCATGGACATGCATAGATTTCTTCGTAAGGATCGAAGCAGTTTAATGTTTTTCTTCAAAAAAAATCCTATCGCAGTTATGACTGATTTCATGAGAAAGGAAGGATGAGATCATTCTCAACTGCACTTTGCATTTTGAGGCATGACTGGGTGTTAACTTTATATCTAAAAATTATTTACTATCACATGATCGACTTTTATTCATACAGAACCCTTAAAACTTGGACAAACATTATTAAAGTTTATTAAGGTTCCTCAGGTTTCTTGTGTAACTGATACACAGTTATGGACATTTATGGTAGTAACTACAGCTGTTGGTTATTCCATGGGTTTCACAGAGGCCTGGGTGGGCTTATGTCTTCTTTCTTTTATTAGAGTCGTTGTCAAAACAGGCAAACCGGTTGCCACAGCACAGTGGAACACCACCTTTTATTTTTTATAAAGAAAGTCCTAGAAAACTACTCAAATAAAAACCTGAGAAGATTTACTATATATATATATATATATATATATATATATGTCCTGAATGACAAAGAACATGGAGATGCTAGTTGTCAAATATCAATAGGTGTTAGGTAAATCCATTTTTGGAATGCAAACACACTAAAATACAGTAGTACGGTCCAATATGGATGTACTGCTTGTACTGTAGCATTGTGCTCGCATCCAAAAGCAAACTGAAAACATGTGAGGTTCTTGCAACGTTTGTGCTCTGTTTTACAGGAAACCACGAGGAGAGGAGAGATGAGCATGGATTCATATCTAGATCCTTCACTAGGAAGTACACGTGAGTAGAACATAAGTGTTAACATAATAAGTGTGAAACCCAGAAGTGCTTTATATAAATAAAATATCAGAGGAATTATTAAACAACCCGTGGATAAGGCCACTTACTGGTCATTAATTTCAAACTGAATATATTATTATTAGATTGAATATTGCTATTCATACTGACACCAATCAGCTATAACACTAACACCACTGCTAGGTGAATTGAATAAAATTGATTATCCATTATATACCAATAAACTAGTAACAGGATTGTGGGCACCCAAGGCATATTCATGCCTGTAGGGACCAAAGGTGAGCCTGTCTGGTACAATACGACTGAAAAACCAATTTAGCGCAGATTGCTGAAAAAAAGTTATTACTGGCTACTATAGAGAGCTATCAGAACACCCGGTGCATCAAAGTCTGCCATGTTTGGGGATTACCAGGCAAAAAGCTCAAGGATGTTGACCCAACTTCTAAATTTCATCCAGGGAATGCACCAGACAAACAAGTCTGATCCATAGAGGCCACATCCCACAACCCACAGCACACAAAGATTTACTGCCAGCATTCTGATGCCAGACCACCAGAGGTCTTGTGCAGTCATGGCCTGAGGGAGCTGGGGTTAAAGCCCCTGGAGCAGATAAGGTCAAAGGCCTTGTTTAAGGGGGATTGAATCCCCTTGCGCTGGGGATTGAAGTCCTGACCTTGTGTAACACAGAGAGAGGAATATTCAGTAGTAAATAAAAAGTAGTTTTAAGGTATGGCTTGTTTCTTGTGGATTGTTCAAATTGAGTTATTCGAAATGCATCAGTGGTATCATGCAGTTTGATGTTTTTTGAACAATGTGCTAAAATAGAGCTGAACTGTATGTGAGGTACTGATTTACATTAACTAGGGTTAGGATAAAAAATTTTAAAAAAACCCACCAAATCATAGATGCAAATTCTCTTTACATTTCTATCAGTTCAAATGATAAGAGTACCATAAAATATGTCAGCGCTGACATAGACCATAATTTTTTTTGGTCTTATCATCATTCTTTTACACTATGTGTGTTGCTTCTCTGGTCTGGGACGTAAGCCAGAACATTTCATACGCTTCCCAATCTGCTTTGTTTTTTCTTATCTCAGTCGCAGCTAAAGTACATCTCATGAAATGGGTAAAAAGATCAGCTCACAGCAAAGTAACGCAAATCCATTCAAACTCAAATGTCGATAGTAGCATCTCTGGCTTTCTGAAAATAGCCATTCGTGTGCCTCAGCTGTCTTTGTCTTGCGCCCTGTTTCTTTGTCTTTCTCGCATTCCCTCATACAGTGTATGTAGTTTTGTCGCCATCAAGAGGACGCCGCAGCTTGCACTGTGCTTTTTTTTGTTATTTTGATGTGTTACTGCCCTGATGCACTAAATTGGATGCAGCAAAAGTAATTTCCAGTGACTGCACAAAGCCAGTTTTTTTGGCTTTGCATCAGGCAGCATTACACAAGCATGTTGTTGATTATTTTCCTATAATAGCACAACGTGTTGTGGTTTATCACTTACATCACTGACTTTATCAAATCTTTCCTTTTAGCAACTCATGCTATGATTTGCAAATTCTTCCAGATTTCATATTTGCACATGCGCATACTTAGTACAACAGCTCTTATAACATGTAGTGAGATACAGAGAATATAGCAAATTTGAGCAGTTTGAGGGATTGCTTACGTCTTTGCTTGTACAATGGGCTTTTCACAGTGAGTTATTTACTGTAAATGCATTTTTTGCATAATGCACTTAGATAAGTTGATTTGAACCAATCCAGTTCTCCCACTTCAAGAATAATTCGACTCTAGCAGTATTGATCAACTACCATTAGAACTCAGCATTAGTGAACAAAGAGGTCGATCTTATCTGCTCAAGCATGCTATTACCACATTAAGCGTCATTTGGTCTGCATTACTTAGTGCTTCACTAGCTCCTTGTTCACTAATAATGCAATCAGACTAAATATTCAAAAGCCCTATGTATATGATTTGTACATTGACTTGTGGTCAATCTAATCTCGACCTATCAGCATTGTTTCTTAGCAATATTGCTTACTTTAAACAGTTAAATAAAAACATATTAATAAATGTTGAAGGCAAAACTAAATAAATCTAATAAAATATTCAGGGATTTAGTGGAATGAATGCAGGCTGATATGACAAGTACACCACTACTACCCTGAAGCTGATTATTTTCCTATAACAACACATTCTGAGATGCGTTAATCGTTTTACAATGCAACAATTTATTAACAATCATTTCATATGTATTAATAAGTGACATCTTATATCTTTTATACTTAAAGTTGATGTTATGTAAAATCCATGAAAAAAAAAAAAATTCAAGATGCCCATATTAGGCCCTTGAGCAAGGCCCTTAAACCTGTCTGCTCCATATCATGGCTGACCATGCACTCTGACCCCGGCTCCCAGGCTGGGATATGCGAAAAAAATAATGCATATGTGACAAATAAAGGCTCAACTGAAAGCTTAATTTAACTTAGTGTTTGTTAATTCACTTTTTTGTTATTCCTCTAGCTACTGAACTACAGTATATCATATGCCATCACTCCTTATTTTAATAACATTCACAGTAAATCTTGCAGCCTTGTACTGTATTATACACTCTTGTAGCCTTATACTGTATTTTACACTAACTTTGTTTTTGTCCTGTAGAACCAAATTTTTAAATATATTGCTCCTTAGTTACAGTGTGTTCACTGTTTCTCCTCTTGCTTTCTCCAGACTGCCCCCTGGTGCTGATGCAGAGAAAATCACCTCCTCACTCTCCCCTGAGGGTGTCCTGACCGTGGAGGCGCCGCTCCCCAAACCCGCCATCCAGTCCTCTGAGATCACCATCCCTGTAAACACGGCGAGCAGCGCCATACAAAAGCAGGAAGGAAAAAAGTGAAGAAGAAGAAGAAGAAGAAGAGCATGACATTTGAGATAGACAAGATACTGTTTTACATACAGCATGCTCTAGTCTCTGCCTTTTCAATGCACGCTTTAGTGTATGACATGAGATTGACTCACTTCTTAATTTCCTCTTTGTGTTTCTTTTTTTTGTTACAGTGTGCACTGCAACCATATTTTAGTTTGATGCTAATTACACACTTCACCTGAATAATGAACAGTGAACCCTTACACAAACACACACACACACACACACACACACACACACACACACGAGTACCGTTTGTTGGCGAGAACTGAAAGCAGTGTGCACACTTGTTAATAGAGGGGTGTTGGTTTCTTTGACACAAAAACACACATGTAGCACTACACACCGAGAGACAGTCTTGACACCATTCACACACCTCTGATCCCCAACAGAGCAGTTACTTTCCTCCCTCTGACTCAAGCGAACAAACTGTATGAAAAGGCTTTATGGGAGTTAAGGATGGTTGTGGTTCTTAGAATGATTTAAAGGAACACCACTGAGCAGAACACAATGCTATGAACTCTCCAATAAACTTTTTAACCTCAAATTTTGCTTTGTTATGAGTTGTTGCAATATTCCATACGATAGTTTACATTATTGAATGCCGAACTACACCAATAATATATGAACATGTCAGTGGAAGCATGCTGTGTATGGGGTAAAAGAATTACTGGTAAAAAAAAAACACACACACACATTTTCTCATACAACATGAAGTCTTTATATGACCCTTGCACAGGAATAAGATGAATGAATGAAGGAATAAAATATGCAACTATTAGGGATGTTCAAATCAAACCAGGGCTTCCTTGTGATTGAAGGCGTAAAACTTCAAGCACAATACAGTGATGAGATTCTTAGCCACAGTAAAACATTTGAATGGTGCAAACGTTTTAAAGAAGGCTGTACATCTGTGAACAACGATCCTGGCCGAGGTGGCTTGGAGCCCACTGCAGTTGTTCCAATGAACATCCAGTGAGTGGAATCCCTGACCGTTGAAAACTGACAGATACTGTAACTTGTCACCAACTTGCAGAAGAGACGCATCTGTCTGTGGAAACTGAACACACAATCATTCACCAACACCACTTGACCACTTTATTTATTGTACACAGTGGTAAAGCCCTCGCCCTTTCATCCGGAGATAGTGAGTTCGATTCCCGCGTAATGCTGTAACCTCTCGCTGCCGGAGGTCTAGAGAGAGCTGATTGGCTGCGCTCTCTCAGGAGAAAGGGATGAGTGGTACTTGGTGCTCCTACATTAATCGCGGCTCTACAGCAATCAGGGGCGTCTGTGAGCTCACGCAAGCGGAAGGAGCCCTCCCAACTGAGTGGTAGTAGTACCTTAATGTGGGTGCGCCCCTAGTGACGGGGAGGAATTGGACACGACTAAATTAGGTAGGAAATCGGGGAAAAATCCCAAATAAAAAATCCCAGTTTGACTGGAAAGCCCCTTGTATATTAATGTAACAATAGATCATGGAGGAGCTTGGATCCATGTGATGCTTAGGTTATTAAAGGAACATGCAAAAAATCATCTTAAACATAAATCAGGTAGGAAGTAGTCATAGATACATAGTCAGTGCACAGGTTGAAAGAACTAGACTAGCCCTCAGGAGCTGCAACCTCTACTGGTAGGAGGGATGCAATGTTCTAAGTTGTGAATGTGTGTAAATGGTCTGGCAATCATATCCAAAGTATAATTCCCTTCCCTTAACTAGAGTTCCTGGGAGAGACACCAGAGCCACTCTGACTAAGATTAATTGGTCATTAAGATGAAGAAAAGAACAAGCACTGTAATATGAGAAAAGTAAGAAGTTCTTCATATGCATTTTTTTTTGTCTCCAGTTTTCCCCAAACACCATAGCAGTACATAAAAAGTAACAGTGATATATTCTCAGGAACATTTGCGGTATCCATGAGTGACAAGGAGGATAACACATAACCACCAACATTACAGAATCTCAACAATACAGATTTAGAGTAGACTGTACTGTACTGGGTAAATACTAAAGCAATCATGCCATTGAGAACATTTAGAACATTGAGAACATTGAGATGACCTAATTATACCTAATCGCTTGTAATTTACTCTGTACATTTTGTCATTTTTCTTCCTCTGACTCACCTGACATGGCGGTGTTATGAAACCGAACGAAACACGACAGGTTTCTCTGAGTCCAGGATTACTTTTACTGCATGACAATTATATGATCCTTCATATTGGGATGGAAGTCCATATGAAAATGAACAGTCAGGATTTACCCACAGCATTGACAAAAAAAAATATCATAGTACAATTATCATTTTTTCAGAAGAAGAAGGTCAAACATTGTTAAGTTGCAAGCTTGGCTGAAGCAGGTGTGTAAAGTTCTATTCTTAAGCTTTTAATTGAACCTAGAAATCAATAAATGTAACATACAAAAGAAAACAGTGTTTCTGTTAAAACATGTGGACAAGCTACAGTACTTTATAGAGACAACATCCATTAGCTGTGTTTTATACCCGGGGGACACTGACGGCAACTGTAGTATTGGTGGGCAAACGTGTGTCCTATATGTGTGTTTATATAACGTGTGTTATATATATGTGTGTGTGTATATGTGTTTTCCTCACCGTGCTACTGCACAGCACTTATGTACACTCATTCTCTATCTGGCTCTGGCTGAATAAGCCTGCTATTTATAGAAAGGGATACGATGTCCTGCATTTCCGGCATGTTCCATGGCAGTAGTGGAAATACGATGAGCACTATGTGTGTGCATGTGTTTTTCAAGTAGGATATAATATTGCATGGAAATCTGAATTTTAATGCTGTTGAAATCATTACTGTATTGTGTCTAATTCTTAGTCTTATGCAGGTAAGGGTTGAAGGACGTATATTTTTTCAGCCCAATTGGGGGGGCGGGTGGGGTGGTGTGGTCTTCTTATATGAAGTTACAACAAGGGAGGAAATCAAATTGGCTTGTTTAAAGCCTGGTCAACACAAAAATGGGAAAATTGACAAAAATATATATATGTTTTAAGTTTGATGATGCACTTTGGAGACACATCTGAATATCTAATAATTGCATTAAAGGTCCCCTTTAAACGATACACTTCACTTTACATTTGATATATTCATTTAGGTCCACTTCCCACCACGGGGCTATTTTGGCACAGAAACCACTATTCTGATTTTGTATCAAGGTTAAAATGTCACCTTGAGTTGACTTTTTCAAAATTTATATTACACTAATAGCTAAATTCAGAAACAATCCTTCATTTATTTTCAGCAACTGCTTCAACCTTGTCAGGGTCATTGTGGAGCTTGAGCCTATCCTGGGAACACTGGGTTCTAGGTGGGAATACACACTGGATGGATGATCATCATAGGAAAATACACACATATACGGTATTCATACCTAGGGCAATGGTGGTAAGTTTCTCGCCTGCCATGCGGGTCCAATTCCAACCCAATGCCCAAACCCAATCCACTGGATGCAGTGCTTGTTCCAAGCCCGGATAAAATGGGAGGGTTGCGTCAGGAAGGGATCCGGCATAAAACCTGTGCCAAGTTGTGCGTGCGAATCGAATAGTCTGCTGTGGTGACTCCTCGACTGGAGCAGTCAAAAGACAAACAACAACCTTATTCATACCTAGGGACAATTTAGAGTAAACTTTCGCCTACTAGCATGTTTGTTTTTCAGAGGTAGAAGAAACCAAGAAAACCCTGATGAAACCCATGCAGAATGACATGCGACATTCCATCCAGACAGTAACCTGAGCTGAGGATACATTTTCTCTTTTAAAATAGTGCTGAAATAGTTTTTTAATTTGTTGCTATGTGTTTAACCATTTACACTGCAAACAATATTTCTAGTTTCAACATCCTAAATTTTGTTGCATAACTTCCTGTTCAGTCTCATCATAAGCAAGTTACTCTAGAGGTAGAACACTTCAAGTCACTTCGGGTCCAAAAATTCCATGAGTCACGATTCACATTTTTCCCCACTTCAAATGCTTATTTAACTTATTCATCTACTCAGGCCTTCTTTCACTCATCCACCCATCCATGTTGAGACCTTCCCCTTTTCACCAGCTGACCAGTGCTGAGCCATAAACACACTTACACAGCTGTCAGACATAAAGAAGGCCAGCTCTCAGAAGGCTTACAGTTGCATGTAAGAACAGTTGCATGTAAGAACTGGCAAAATAATAGTATTCAGGACTCAAACAAGTGATTCCTGACTGCTTGAAGACCTGTGTGTGTTAAGATGAGGATGTCCACATTCTCTCAGTGGTTCATGAGACATACAGCAGGAGAGGTGATTCTGAAAAATATTTACACTAAATGGGAATTTCCCTTTGGGATTAATAAAGTACTCTACCTGTGTAATAAACAGCAAGAAATTTCCTAATTCTTGTTATAAGCTTATAAGGTGTTAGAAAAGTAGAAGAACAGATAAAACAGTACTTTTGGTAATGTTTTATTCTGCTGTATGGTAAAATGCTCCATAAAATTTGGCTATCTTGTACAGTATGTAATACTATGTCTGCAATACTAAAACGATTGAAAATAGTAAGGGTCTTTTAAAATTTTGCTGCACATTGCTCACTGGAGGTTCCTACAGTACATTATTATTTCAATATTCACTGTGATTTTGTAACTTTGTGATTATAAGAGTTTGGAGTGTGATGGAGGACAGGCCGTCTGTTTTGTAGCTATTTATTTCATCACTTGTAGAGGCCTTATAACTTCAGAGGGTATAAAGGGTAAATTGATATCCATCCATCCATCCATCTAGAAACCTCTGTATGAATCGTTGAGGCTAATGGTGACCATTGTATTTATTCCTATTTTTATGACTGTGATAGGACCTCCGGTCAAATTAATAACCATCCATCTGTTATCTGCAATGCATAACCTTTTTATGGCCTGGAGCCTAGCTAAGGGGGCACAAGGCATAGCGCACCCTGGATGGGGTTCCAACCCACCATACGGCACATGGACTTTGGACTTAGGAGAAAACTGAAGCAAACCCACCAAACATGGAGAGAACATGCACTCTCCATACACACAGAGACCAAAAACATGATTTAAACTCCCAACCCTGGGGTATGAGGTGACAATTGGTAACCACTAAGTCACCATGCCCTGAACAATTTACAGCTACAGGGTACATATCTTTTCATATGTCCATGACAATGAACCTCATTCTGGAACTGTAAAACAATGTGCATACAGTAGATCCCAGGTACTTTTGTTGTTAAACAAAAATCAGTAACATGATAGGATCTGTGGGTTCTCTAGTTCAAAGACAAATATATATATAAAAAAAAAATGCATGCCATGTTAAAGAAAGTGCAGGAAGTGATGTGGCCTGAAAACTCTTCCCTGTCCGATTGCTTACTGATAATGAAGACTTCGTCCATAAATATTACACAAACATCTCCTTGGAGACTGATTAAACGTATCAACAATTATACATATCAATTTCTTATTTTAATTTGATTATGTGAAATGGCCTTCATTCAAGTCAGAGTGAATGAGTTGCTACAATAGAAAAGATAACACCTGAATATGCAGCATATCTGTAATAGGTGTTTGGGCCGCCACTATTTTCAGAGCCACCATTATGTAAAATAAACTAAAAACTGAACTAAGCAATCGGATTCAAGAATTCAGAAGCACTTAATATGTGGTAGACTAAGACTTAAATAATAGAGGGAGCTTTGTCTAAAATTTGATTGGTACTTGCATCAGCAGCACTTATTTCTTCAGTGTCTTGTTTTCAGCAAGGAGAATTAATGAATAATTTCTTATAGATACTGTATTACATTTACAAAACCGACTCAGAGTTGTGGCATATGTAGAGCATCTGATCATGGTGCTGGCAGTCTGTGTGTATGAGTGTGAGTGTGTGTGTGTGTGTGTGTGTTTGTGTCTGTGAGAGACTGAACATCTCCAGCATCTCTCCATTGAAGATTTTCAATTCATGCACACACAGCTTATGACACGCTGCACATATACCGAGCTGTCAGTTTATTAGGTATACCTACCTTCGATTTTATCCGGCACACCACCACTTTGCTGGTATACATTTACAAATAGTTGTCCAGGTATTGTTGCGCATGTTTCAGACTCGCATCCATTAGTGGTAAGGGACGAGCAGGGACTACCCAATAATCACATACGTACTGTATTATTTTTATTATCATTATTATTATTGTTTTATTTATTAATTTTTTTGGTCCTTCTGCATGCCATCGTGCACACTGGGTGACGAATACTCCCCATCCTGGAGATATATCTGTTGTTGCTGTGGCAGTTACTTAAGGGATCTGGTTGCCAGCTCGACACCTGATTGTCATTCACACATGATGGGCAATTTGGGATGAAACTAGAGACATTTTTTGGAGGAAACTGGAGCACCCAGAGGAAACTCACCAAGCATGGGGAGACCATGAAAACTCCATGCACACAGACCCACGAGGCTAACCACTAATCCACTGTGCTGCCATTATTTGAATGGTGGGCCATTTTCACCTCCGCAGTATCACTGCTATATCATTGCATCATTGTTTTAATGATACAAGACAGGTTATCATCACTCATCGGGGGTGCCAATCCATTGCAGGGCACACATGCCTAATCTGCATGTACGTATTTGGACTATGTGTTGAAACTGGAGGAAACCCCTATGAACAGGGAGAACATGCAAACTCCATGCACACAGACCCAAGGTGGGAATCGAACCCAGAACCTGTATATGCAAGGTGACCGTGCTAATCACTAAGCCACCATGCTGACAGCTTCCTCATTGCAGGGCACCAGGATCCTGCATGCATTTTTTTAAATGTACAATAGCAACATATTGTCAAAATATTATATTTACTTGCTTCTACAGTTACTTAATGTCATTATCAAAAAAAAGGTTTTTCTTATTGTACATGACTCGAGAAGACTCGTTATGTAACCGTTCGTCTGGTTTGCTTCCTCTCTACATATACAGTCGTGGCCAAAAGTTTTGAGAATTACCTAAATATTGGAAATTGGAAAAGTTGCTGCTTAAGCTTTTATAATAGAAATTTGCATATACTCCAGAATGTTATGAAGAGTGATCAGATGAATTGCATAGTCCTTCTTTGCCATGAAAATGAACTTAATCCCAAAAAAACCTTTCCACTGCATTTCACTGCTGTCATTAAAGGACCTGCTGAGATCATTTCAGTAATCGTCTTGTTAACTCAGGTGAGAATGTTGATGAGCACAAGGCTGGAGATCATTATGTCAGGCTGATTGG
>JAQMYG010000017.1:7528731-7548318 GCA_030014215.1 Clariallabes teugelsi
TGTGTGTGTGTGTGTGTGTGTGTGTGTGTGTGTGGGTGTGTGTGTGTGTGCGAGCGAGAGAGCACAGGGCACAAGTGCAGTAGTGAGCGTGTGGGTGTGCAGTGTGGGGGTTGGGCATGAAGCGAAGCTGCAGCTAGCCTGCTTGCTCATACTGTAGTAGCAGCTGTGCATGTTGGAGAAGATTATCCTTTACTCCATCAACCAGTTTGCACCAGCTAGAGCTGCATGACATTTGCTCTTACTTACTGTAACCCTTACTATATTGAAAAAAAATAATCAAAGATTGTGTCATTTTGCTTTTTCGCATAGATTTCCTCATACGTAGTGCATCAGGCAAGACATGTTTGATGTACTTTGTTTGCTCTTGAGATACGAGGATATTGCAGCTAATTTCCCCCCAAGCAATGGATGAACATGTATAAGTATTAGTGAATAAGTATATCTAAAATTGTAACCTAGTTCACCTAGCCCTTTCCTTATTTAAAGCAAAAGGTGAAGTAAAGACCTGGATGTTGCTATTTCCATTTCATTTTCAGCTCCAAATGCAAACTGTATCTATGAAGTCCCTAGATTTTGAGAGAGAAAAAATAATTGACCACTATGCCCAAAAATCCTAGGCTTTCGTGCTTTGTTCATCATGTGACCGGTTTGAGTGTAAGCCCTAAAATGGCTGCAAATTCTCCTTTAAAGAAAAGGCATAATGAATGTTGAATGTGAACAGAAACTGGAGGCACAGACTCACATAGTCAGCAGTGTTTCACAACCAGCGTTGCGACATACTGCATGGATAAAGCAGTGCACTGTCTATGAACTCTTTAAAGTCGTGCTAAGATTTTTTTTTTTTTAACACCTAAGCTCTTTCTTGTTAAATGAGCAAGCTTTGGACTTTGGACCTTTATTGTATGTTGTGACAGACAGAGGGGTTGTAAAAGGAGCAAGGTGAGAAAGAAGGAAATAACTGAAGATAAGGAGGGGAAACAATAGTAAAGGATAAATAATTCTGTGTAAATAACATGAGATGGGTGTAGATTGTTTAAGTGGTTCTGATTACTTGAAGTACTTTCTCCCTTTACCTTGCCAGAAATTATATCTTTCTTCCAAAAACTTAACAATGATCTGATCAGTTTAATCATGTCCAGGGAGATCACTGCCATTTTACACAGAGAAAATGTATTTTGCATTCGAAATGTAATGCTACATAGTACATTAAATTATCTTCGTACGGGTATCCAGAGTCATATAAAACTCTTCAGGCACTCAAAGTATAATGTTTGGAATGGAAGATTACTAGTTCTTGCTATGGGTGCTATCTCTTTACTTTCTTGACTGGAAGCCAATGAACAAGAAACAAAAAGAAAGACAATACAAGAAAGAAAATATAATCTCACATCAGACTATTTAAATTGTTAAATAGACCTACCAGCTACAGGATGTATCCATAATACCACCCAAATGAAAAAGGTGAAAGCGTCCAACTCCTTAATCACTAAAAGGACTAGTTAAATCTTTATGCAAGCTATGTTCATCTCTCTCACTATGAATTAACCTTTACCTACCATCCATTGTCTATAATACTGTATATCTTTATTTTAAAGTGAAGTTATCCATGTCAGGGCAACAACGATAATGCAGTGCTCTTTGATGAGTGTTTCTCGTTTCTTGTACAAGAGATGCTAGCAATAACAATCAATAGAGTTTTGTCCATTAAGCCATATCTCTAACACCAACGGTGGTACGTATGGATTTTTTAAAGGATTTTCCCTTAGATTAGGAGAGTGGTAATGTTTACAAGAAAATCTTTTTGACAGAGCCATTCAATTGAAATAAATAGGTAGTGGGAGTTGAAAAAACATAACGGAGACTTTCAGTATACTGTAATTCCTCTCACTTTTTCTTCTTCTCCTTCTTCTTATTTCTGCTTGTAATGTACAAACATCTTATCTAGATACGGAGCAGAATGAAAGGGGTCATCTTCAACAGGTACAGTACCTGCTAGAAGGCAACACTTTTGCCAGCTGTGGTTATTTTAAATCATTTAATGTATTTAAAAGAGAAAACAACAAGTACTGTTAAGCTGATGCAGTTACACTGTACAGATTGCATTTACACTGCCATATGTGTTCTAGTGGTTTTTATCCCCCATTCTGATCACAGTGCATGGTGTGCGCGTGTACACATCTGTTTTACCCATATGTGATCAAATTATATTGGGTGTTAAAGGTTACTCTCTATATATTCAGTTATCTGTTTCAATGTCTATATCTGGTTCTACTTTCTGTGTTCTTATATTTTCAGCTTCTCTCTCTTTTCTCAGTCTCCTTGAAGCATTCAGCCATTTAATCTTCATGGCAAAAGGATCACCGATCTAGCGTGATATATAGTATATACTATTAAATTCTGACAATGAATAGGGCACTAAAAATACAAGACAAGAGAACGGATGGATGAATGAAGGAAAGGGAAATAAATCATTCCTGTATGAAGTAGCTCATTGTTATATAACCATAAGGTGACTGGTACGGCAAAAAGTAGCGATGAAAGGTGTCACAAGTCGTCACATTTGGTTCATTTCAAACCCACACAGCAGTACACTGAATTTGTCAACTTGTTTTTTTCCTGGAATCCACTGAGGAACAACAAATGATGGTGGGTTGCTATGGGCAACCTGATAATCGGACTGATGATGGATGACATAACCCCATTTGTATGTTTATTTGGATGAACTGATGGGTTGAATAAGGACATTTTATTTATCTGTATTTAAAATTAATTATAAAGGCATGTGGACTTAAAAAAAAAAAACTATGTAATAAGCCTTGAGAGTTGATTACATTCATTAGTCAGTTCAAAACGGTGTCTCTATGCTCGGGACAGGCAATTAAATCTGTCAATCTGAAGACGCCCGGGAATTTTCCCGGATTCATCATCCACTATTCATTTCATGCCTGGGAGGTGGGGACTGCAATTTCCTGTAATCATTAATGCCTTGATTTGTGAGAGAGATAAAATTTTTAATTTGCTGGATAAATATAATTGACCTCTGGTGCACAAGAATAAATTGTTTTGCTACCACAACAAGGTGCACACAAGGTCCTGTCATCCCCAGACAAAGAAAAGAATAGAAACCTGATTTGATCTATTTTATGGAAACCAATGTCCTTGCCTTATGAAACTCCGATAGCAAAGTGTTAAAATAAAGGATATTTTCAAAATATTCACACTGAAAGAAAGGTAGAAACGTTAGTCATCTGTAACACTAGTAATCATGTTGATCATTACGTACTTAATAATTTTTAAAAGCCTGTTCCATCACTCTGATTAATTTATTACATGGCTGAGATTAGGATTGCGCCATTTTGCTGAGTCACTATGGGAGTGGATTATGATGGTTCATTAGGTCAGGGGGAAATGAGGGATTCTCGATTGAAAAGTGGGTGCGGTTTCAGACAAATCTTGCTGGCTCTCTTTCCCTGATTAATGCTTTCGATGACTCTAAGATTGGCAAGAAATGTCAACAAATATTGTATTCTATATCTAAGAATGTTTTTAAATCAAATGTCAGAACGTTGTGTCTTAGAAACGTCCCGATAAACTCCTCTGAAACATGGTGGTACTGACAGCAGGGGGATAATGAAGAACACAGCTTAATCCTTGTGCGATCAACTGTCCAATACTTCATGTTTGAAAAGGTTAAAATAGATGACATTAATCTGTATCTAAATGATCTAACCACAGCCCAACATATCAGATGATACCCCAGAGAGCAGCATGATTCGTCATGTTCCCTTAGTTCCCTTAGTCACAACCCAAAGATAAGACACGCTGGGCAATGCCTCCCGCCCCTTCCTGAAGTGAAGACACAATCGAACCATGACAGAGCATTTTTCATCACCGGATGGTTTCCCGTTCGCTTCCTAATGGACCAATGCTCTTTCCGCTCAAAAGCGCCAGCAGTGAGAGATTCATCAGCCTGAGGCAGGACTTCAGCAGCCCATAAAGCATCCTAAATGGCTGTAATAAGCACAAGCTACATTAAAGGTTGATAAAAAAAATATATATATTAGGATTTATATATACCGTACAAGTGAAATTTAGAATTTACTTTTTACATTTAGAATGTTTTTCACTATGTCAAATATTCTGTTAGAGAAAAAAATATAATCATGATAAGATCTTGCCCATGAAGATCTTGCCTTTATGCAATATGTGAATATACTGTAAGGCTAGCTCTAAAAACTCTACAGTATATTCAGGGTTTTGTAGATGAGATGAGACAGCAAAAAACAGATGCAACATCACACACACATTAAGGAGTACTACCCAATTATGCACATGCAATACATCCGAGTTGCTGCTTGGTGCAAAATAAATGACGACTAATCCAAAGTCATGCACTCATAGATGACTGCACTAAATAATATCAACAGCATGCAGAAGTGCTGTTCTACGGGTTCCTGATCACGGTAACACTCTACTGCAAATATTTAAACTGGCACGAGGTACATATGATTCATTGCGTCTGCACAGGAGTAACCTAAATGACCTCTCAGAGATATGATGTTTGAGTGGGGCAGCTTGGATAATGTGCCACCCATGTGGCCAGCCCATCATAGTGCTTATGGGGGTAGGTGATAAAGGGTGCAGCCGCCAATATGGGAACATGTAATGTAATGTAATGTCCGATCATGTTAAATAGTAAAAATGTAGGCATGCCTGAGGTAATGCAATCAGTGTGGGGTGGTGGCATTACCTTGACATGCCTACGTTTTTTTACTATTTAATATGATTTTAAATGATCAGACACTGCATGACATGTCAAGGTAATGCAATCAGTCTGGGGTACATGGAACACATCTGCAGAAATATTTCCATGCATAAGATTTCTGTGCTCTGCTCGGATGTGGTCGTTTCCGGGTGAGGGTTGATGGATCACTCGAAATGCTGCAGTACGGACTCTGCACCTTGGCACGCGCTGCGACACGCCTAGTGGGAGAAAACCTGCACACGCCTTTTTTCTTTTTTTTTTGGAGGGGTGGGGGGGGGGGAGATGCTATCGTCGCTATACCGGGGTACAGGGGGTCGAGATAATAGTTTTACCCGTTACAATGTCTCGATCGCACGATTCAGATCGCGCTTTATGAATCAGAGCCATGACGCGCGCGCTGTCTCATTATGCGCCTTCAGACAGACACAAAGCGAGACGACGTGGGGCAACGCCGCATCCCCTTCTCCACGATCAATCCGGCTTATAACGTGCCTTAGAACGGATTTTCCCGGCTGTCACTGAGCTACACCAGAAGCGGGGGTACCACAAGGGGTTACTGGCACGCGTGTAAACCGGTCTGTCTGAAAGAAACCACCGTTTCTTTGTCTGCCTGGGTGGGATTATTTGTCTGACGTTATAACACAACGACGCACGTTATAAAACGTTATAAATGAACGAGCATACATTTGTGCTACATGCATTGTGAAGCTCGGTCCTTCTACGGTCCGTTGTGCACAGGGATGTGGCAAAAGGCACCGCCCCAAAATCAAACACACCGCACTCGATCACGACAGACACACCGCCCTGATCACTCCATATCCCTAAAATACAGTAATATCTACGTGCTATGTCAAACTCGAGGTATGGATTTAATGTAGAAGGCATTCAAGAAGAAGAAGAAGGAGTAGAGCTGGTTGCGTAAAAGCTGTCAAAATCCTCACCTGTCATTTTAACTCACTACAAAATTTAAATGTCTAGAAATCGAAACATAATACTAATAAAATAATGTTGAAATCAACAGTCAAAATCAGTTGAAATGATGTATAATTTATCTACATTTTGGAGAAATCAAGCTGCATGTTCAGGCGTCTGTTACTCGTCAGTGATTCACTATAGAGAACAGGCGCAACATGATCCGTGCGTAAAAGCGCACAGCTCTCGGTCATGTGTATCAGTAACATCAGTGATCAAAGCATGTCGGCTCTCCAACTTACCGATTTCATGGCAGCTGCCATATCGTCATATCGCTCAGCCTGCTCAGCCAACCTGGCTTTCTGAACCAGCTGCTCGCGGTCCACCATTTTTTTGGCTTTAAATGAATGTCTCGGTTAGAAGACGGTACTTGACGGGTGTGTAAATTTTTGCTCTCTCTAAAGACTATGAATATGCGGTCTGGAAAGCGCCGCGCTCCTTCTCGCCGCTGCAGCTGCTCCGTGCTCTCTGCGCGTGCCGACAGGACGCTCCTCCCCCTCCTTACACTTTCTCCCGGTTGCGTCATCACAGAACAAGCGGGGCGTGGTCCTGTTTGGTGAGGTAACAATCCATGTATGGGCAAGTGGGCGTGTGCGTTTAGGAGTATTTGGCGAATCGATGTTAAGCGTAAAATTAGGAGCAGGGAATGTAGGGAAATGTAGTGTGAACATTTTGATAGATCCCCCCCCCCCCATCCTTAATGTCTAATAAAATATATCATATATATAATCTTGATAATCTCTATATGTTCAAGAGTATGAGATACATTCAATAGTTATTGTGCACTGGGTTTTATTTATTTATTTTACATGGAATTGCAGTATAAGGGCTTTTCATCCCCTAAACTACTGTTATTTCAGTACAGATCATTCCACCCTATTTGTCCAGACATAGATTATGAAACGCCAAATCTTGTGCACTATATAGTAAATAGGGTGTGGTTATGTGCATATATATTCAAAATGCATATGTAAAGGAAATGGCATATTTCTTTTCTGAACATAGGTGACATTTAGTAAAAAAACTATCCTGCTGTCCATTTTTGGTTTATTGCATTGCAGTGGGAATGCTGGGAGATCCGTTCTCTCTGCCATCTTCTTCCCTGCCTTTTTCTGTCTAGTCCACACCCTTCTCTCTCTCTTTCTCTCTCGTTCTCTCTCTCTCTCTCTCTCTCTCGTGCTCTCTTACACACATACAAACACACACACACCCTGCCTCTCACTCCATCTGTCTGTCTCTCCCACACAATCTCTTTGTCCCATCTCACCACACCATGATGCACCAGTGAGCAGCTGTTTTGAGGATGAGATGCTTCATTTTATTCGCTGTATTGAAATAAAGTGCCAAATGGCTGCAGGAGCTCAGTAATCCAGAAGAATCCATTCTCAGCCGCTTTATGCTTAGAAAAAGGAGGAGGAGAGACTGAGCCAAGAATCGATCAGACCACCAGAGCAGTAATTATCAACACACACACACACACACACACACACACACGGTTTTGCTATCCTTGCAGCTAGCCATGCATTTGTGTGATGCACAACTCTTCCCCCATTTTTGTAACAATACTGATATTATAGCTTTGAGTATTGGCCAATACACAATATCAATACAATGACAATACAATTCTATTAGTGGCCAGACTGACTCTTTATTCATGCAACGCCATACCTTTTAGATACATAAACCAATGGACCATTTTAGAGAGTGTGTCATATACAGTAATCCAATGCCAGTAAAGAAGTTCATTTGCGAAATCGCTTTGAAAATCAGGACCTCCCTCTTCTTTATTCCACATAGTTGTTATCACCAAGGACCAAGCAAAAGGAAGAAAGGAAGGAAGACAGATGAAAGAAATGGAAACACATACTCATGAAGTTAGTGCTGAAAATCTGAAAATGTTTAATGTCTTTAAGCACCAATTTTGCAGAATAAACCTCTTATTATAGGCTTCATATCTATCTAAATTATTTCAGAGATGACTTATTTAAGATTTCCCCACAATTTTGAAAAATCTGTACAACAAAAAAATGTCCAGTTTCATACATTGCATCACATTCTGTATTAAATCAAGATCTGTCTAATTCGACTGGCAGTTCCGAGTGTAAGGATAAAAATGTTTATGTGGACTTTAGCTATCGATTTGTGGAATTTTTACATCATGCTTACCAACTGTATTTAAAAAAAAATTGAACCTGAGAATATCTTTTATATCTAAATCTATTTAAGATATCCACAGACATACACTATATAGCCAACTGTATTCAACCACCCATCCAAATAATTTAATTCAGGTGTTCCAATCACTTCCATGGTTACAAGTGTACAAAATCAAGCATCTAGGCCTGGAGACCGCTTCCACAAACATTTGTGAAAGAATGTATCTCTCATCATTTACTGAGGTCTCAGGAGCTCAGTAAATTCCAGCGTGGTACCATGATAGGACCTCCATGTGATAGGACCTCATGTGGCCTTCAGATTAGCTTAAGAACAGTGGGTAGAGAGCTTCATGGAACGAGTTTCCAAAGTGCAATGCAACGCATCGGATGCAGTGATGTCTCCACTGAACTCCAGAGCAGTGGAGACATGTTCTCTGGAGTGACGAATTACGCTTCTCTGTCTGGCAATCTGATGGACTGTCTGGAAGTCTGGGTTTGGCGGTTGCCGGGAGAATGGTACTTGTCTGACTGCATTGTGCCAAGTGTAAAGTTTGGTGAAGAGGGGGATTATGATGAGGGGTTGGTTTTCAGTCACTGGGCTAACCCCTTCTAGTGGAAGGAACTTTAATGCTTCGGCATACCAAGACAGTGTGGACAATTTCATGCTCCCAACTTTGTGGCAATAGTTTGGGGACGGCCCTTTTCTGTTCCAACATCACTGCACACCAGTGCACAAAGCAAGATCCATAAAGACATGGATGAGAGAGTTTTCTGACCGCGGTAGAACTTGACTGGCCTCCACAGAGTCCTGTCCTCAACCTGATAGAACACCTTTGGGATGAATTAGAGTGGAGACTGCAAGACAGGTCTTCTCGTCCAACAGCAGTGTCTAATCTCACAAACGTGCTTCTGGAAGAATGATCAAAAATTCCCATCAACACACTCTTAAACCTTGTGGAAAGCCTTCCCAGAAGAGTTGAATCTGTTATAGCTGCAAAGGGTGGGCCAACATTATATTAAACCCTATGGATTGAGAATTGGATGTTACTCAAGTTCATATGCATGTGAAGGCGGACGAGCGAGTACTTTTGGCAATATAGTGTATGTTTTCAGGTTATCTTTTTCTAAATGTAAAATTTATAGCTTTTTATTTCATAGAATATGAAAGCCATATCTAATTGCCCATTTATTGGTATCTTGAGTATTTTAGGGTTTAGTCAAAACTTTTATAGTGACATGTGAATAATAAAAATCCCAGCAGCTCCACAATGCAATGGCAAGCAATATCTTAATATTGTATCTAGAAAAAATAGGGGGCTTTATGTATTACTTAAAAAAATATGGGGAAAAATCGGTGTGTCATATTTCTATGTACAGTTTATACGTATTTGGTATTCATACATTCATAAAGTGCATAAATAAAATCAAATCGACCAATTTCTGTATTTACGCATAATTCGTCATTCCTTTTGGTTTCCGATCATCCGCTTTTTATATCTTCAGCATATCAATGAGAGTGGATATTTACAAAATGTACATGTCCAGTTGTCTTCATATGCCATTCCCTGCCCCTCTACAGACTGCAGATAGGAAGCTAGTGGTTTCTGTGTATGGTAGGAGTCATGTGAGTGTGCAGGTCACACCAGCATCCTCCGAGTGGTCACAGTTGTGCACGTCCCAGGGTATGTGAGAGCACTGTTGGAGTGACATCTCTGTCCCTGTGCACTTCACATTGTCCAGGAGAATGGTGCCAGTGCCTGGTCCGAAGAAGGATTCCTTCTGTGCGGCTATGGCATCACCGCAGCCTAGCAGCCTGCACACCACCTGGGCATCGGGGAGATCCCAGGCATCGTCACACACAGTGCCCCATGCACCGTTTTGATACAGCTCTATTCGTCCTTCACAGCGGTGCCGACCACCTAATAGCCTCAACACACCTACAGAGAGAGACAGGTTACAGAAATGTAAAAACAAGCAAATAAAATCTAAATCTAACTACACACCTTGTCTTGTGGTCACATTGGAGCTAGTAAATAATTCCTAGTAGTTACTGTACAACATGCTAAAAAGATGCATTATGTGCATGATGTGGTTCCACGCTTACCATCCACTGGTGGGGGAGTGGTGAAGATCCTATCAGTCACCCCAAATGATTTTCCCGATGTTTCTGCCCAGGCTGGAGAAGCTGAACAGAAAAAAAAGAAAATGTTACACTACCATCTTGTGTGCTAAGAGTTGAGTCTGGTCTGAGTGCATGTTTAGAGTGCAGTTACTAAATGAAATATGATTGTCCATTTCTTGAACTGAGATGACAGTTAGAGTGCATTAGCAGGTGTTGCCAAAAATACACCACCAGAGTCATATCAGTGGAAAAAGAAAAAGGAGGAAACTATTTTTTTAAAATATATTTTATTAATGCACATGTTTATGCTAAATGCCACTGTGGTTTTTGTTAAGTAGAATAAAGTTGTATAATATAATGCAGAATGGAGGAATTCACTCTTACTCACTCATCGTCTATACTGCTTTATCCTGTGTTCAGGGTCACGGGGGGCCTGGAGCCTATCCCAAGAGACTTAGGGCACAAGGCGGGGAACACCCTGGTCAAGGTGCCAATCCATCGCAGGGCACACACACACACACACACTATGGGCTATTCGGGAACGCCAATTAACCTAATCTGCAGGTCTTTGGGAGGAAACCGGAGTACCCAGGAGGAAACCCATCAAGCACGGGGAGAACATGCAAACTGCAGAGACGGTTATCGAGTTTGGCCAGGAATCGAACCCGGATCCTGGAGGTGCAAGGCGACAGTGCTAACCATTACACCACCGTGGCGCAGAGAGGATTAATTACAATTTAAAATTTAAATAGGGTTAACAAGTCTATGAGATTAGTAACTAACCCTAATTTATCTATCTGTAGACGAAAATGTGATCTCAGTAAGTATGACCATGGAATGGTTACTTGCGCCAGACAGGCTCGAATGAATATTTTAGGAAGTGCTGAGATCCTGGGATTTGAACGCACAACAGTCTCTATAGTTGTGGGGAAAAAATGGTGTGGAAAAAACTGGGCAGCAGTTCTGCAGGTGGATACACAAGGTTGATGACAGCGGTCAGATAAGAATGGCTAGACTGTTTTGAGTAACACAAATTACCATTTTTAAAAAAAAAACAACTGTGGTGAGCTGGAAAGCATCTCAGAATGCCCAACATGTCGAACCTTGAGGCAGATTGGCTACAACAGCAAAAAACCACATCAGGTTTCACTCCTGTCAGCCAAAAAGAGGAATCTGTCGCTACAGTGGGCACAGGCTCACTGAAATTGTGCATTTGAAAACTGGAAAAAGACCATGTTTTTCAACTGTCCTTCAGCTGACTGGTTTTGGGGAGCCTGTGCCCAATTTAGCTTAAATTATATTTTTAAAAAAGTATATAAGATATATATATATATATATATAGGTAATAATTGAAACTACACTGGGAAATTAAGAAAAAAATCACTTATAGTAATTGTTTCCTTTTAGATTTTTTGTTCGATTACTTATAGCCTATACGGTCTCTCACTTACTCGAGCAGATGACTCCAGCATCTTCATGATGTCCACAGTTATGCTGTCCCCAACCCAAGTTGAAACAGTCAGCAAGCAGCCTCTCATTGCCATCACAGTCCACATTGTCAAGAAGGATTGGACCAGAGCCATAGCCAAAGAAAGCCAGCGAGATGGCTGCCATGGCCGGGCCACACCCCAGCTGCCTGCAGACCACCTGAGCATTCTCCATATCCCACTCATCATCACACACTGTGCCCCAGATGTTTTCATAGAAGACCTCCACACGGCCCTGACAGCTGCTGTTCCCATTCACCACACGAACGCTGGGCTGCTCTGGATGGAGTTGTAAAGAGAAGTCAAGAGAGAATTCGATCTGTTCTTTTGCTATACAAAATATATCATCTTCACTGTAATACATGTGCAGTGTGTCTATTGGTGAAACGTCTCAGCGAAACCTCAATATGAAAACAAATGTTGAGTCACTGCTGAAGATGGCCATGTCGATCAGGCTGGACCACTGCCACTCTGCAGACTTTAGATATAAAGGTGTTAAATATAGAGCATTTTGATTTTGTGACCGTGCAGTTTGTTACCTTTCGTGGTCAAGGATGTGGTTGGATTAGCTGATGTTGTCTCTGTAACTGGAATAGTCATTCCTGTCTCTGAAGAAAGCAGAGGAAAAAAGCAAATTCCAAAGATAGACAGCAAAAAAGAAAAAGGCCACAGTGTGGTGTAGGATCACAGTCTCATATCAATTCTGCAAAACAACGCCCACTTGTGAGCCAATCGAGGTACTGCAAGGGTTACTCTTCTTGCTGACTGCTACTTATGTGTGAATGTGTGAATGCACATGTGCTGTACTGTGCATGCCTCTGTTACATATTTATATGGTACATATTTATATGGTTGTGTATGCTAGCAGATTGACTATTTAATTTAATCCACTGCTACAATAATCTGACTTTTTGGACACACAGTGAAATCAAAAGTCTAACCTCACTAAAAAGTATTCTCTGTTCATTTATTTTAAAATTTGTAATTTTAATTACTAATTATATTATATACTAACATGAATATCCAAATTTTATTTTCCTGGGCATCAAAACCCATGTGTGGCATCAAACCCATCAGATGAATGTCAGTGGAAGAGATAAGACTGATCAAAAGCATTTGAATTCAGTTTAAATAGTGCAGCATTTTTAATATTGTACTTTAAAAATTTGTATTTCTAAAATCCTAAGACTTTCTCAGATTTCAAGTGTGATGTTAGACTTTTGGACCCCACCATATGTCCCAGCAGGTGAACATATCACATAAATGGCATTTATACCTGCTGGGATTTCAGTATGGATGAATGTATTGTCTATAGTCTCTGTATTCACTGGAGGAGCAGTGGTGGTGGTCAGTCCTACAGACAGAGAGAGAGAGAGAGAGAGAGAGAGAGAGAGAAAAGGGGGGTTTGATGTAACCAGCAAATATAACGGTAGCAGTTCCGAAGTCACCAGCTGATGCTCTTTTGTGTTTCATTACAAACATTGCTTCTAGTTTCAAGGTTGTTAGTATGTTTGGCTTCAACATATCACTCACTCACTCATCGTCATCTATACCGCTTTATCCTGTATTCAGGGTCGCGGGGGGCCTGGAGCCTATCCCAGGAGACTTTCGATTCAATTAAATTCAATTTTATTTATATAGTGCTTTTAACAATGGTCATTGTTTCAAAGCAGCTTCACAAAATGGAAAGAAGATTTATGAGACTTGGGGCGTAAGGCAGGGTACATCATGGAGAGGGTGCCAATCTATCGCAGGGCACACACACACACACACACACTCATACACAACAGTCAATTTGGGAACGCCAATTAGCCGAACCTGCAAGTCTTTGGACTGTGGGAGGAAACCGGAGTACCCGGAGGACTCCAACATATCATCTTTTGCTTTTTGTATATGTCTGTTAGTCCAGTCCTTGAGAACTGTATATTTAAACGTACTTGTGCAGATGACTCCAGCGTCCTCATGATGACCACAGTTGTGAATTCCCCATCCAAGGCTATAGCATGCAGCCAGTTGGTTCTCTGAGCCACTGCAGTGTACGTTGTCCAGCAGGATGAGTCCTTTGCCATAGCCAAAGTAGGCATTGGTGGTATAGGTGACGACAGGGCCACAACCAACCTGCTGGCACACCACAGCTGCATCTCGCATGCCCCAGTCGTCATCACACACTGTTCCCCAACTGCCCCGGTAGTAGATTTCCACCCGGCCCTGGCAGCGGTCCAAGCCGCCCACCAACCGGATTGAACCGTCCCCTGCTGTCAAAAGGCAGTAAGAAAAAAAAAAGTTTGTTAGACAAAAGTTAATTTCTAAAGTACAACCTTAGAGACTGGTGGAATGACTTAAAAATCTGGATGTAAATCATGAACATGCTAAATAAGTTTAACGATAATCATTTTAAATACAGAAATCGCAGATGCATCAAGCCAGTCATTTATAAATGGAAGCGTTTCCATTTTTTCCCCAACATTGCATACAATAATAATTATGTATTGTATACTGAATTGACTCAGCAGTTGGATTTTCTTTTTGATATTAGACTGTACAATACAACATGGGAAAATATATGGTCATTTTCATCCTTCACAACATGAAGATACAGTACTTTGACAGTTGACTTACATAAACCAGAGTTCCTGCGAGCTGGAGTGCTGGGCTCCTCAGGCAGTCCTTGAGGCCCCAACACATCGTTGCCTGAAAGATAGATAGATAGATAGATAGATAGATAGATAGATAGATAGATAGATAGATAGATTTGTTAGCAAGGTAAGTCAGTATACAGACTGCATACAGATTTTGCCTGAATACTTCTACTGAAAAGTAGAAAAGTAAGAATTCCATTGATTTGGCTTTACCTCTGCAGGTGACAGCTATATCCTCATAATGGTAGCAGTTGTGGATGCCCCAGCCTTGATTGCCACACTGGCTCAGGTCCGTCTCTCCCCCTTTGCAGTCCACGTTATCGAGCAGGATGGGCCCAGAACCCTGTCCAAAGCGGGAGCTTGATCCTACGGCCACAGCCAGACCGCACTCCAGCTGTCGGCACACCACATTGGCATCCACCATGTCCCAGTCATCATCACACACCGTGCCCCATGTACCATTATACTGAACCTCGACACGGCCCTCACATCGGCTTTTACCATTCACCAGCCGCACTGAAGGGGAATGAAATGGTACGTGGTAAAGACAGATAAACAAATATTTTTATTGAAAGGGAAAAGCTATTGTAATGTGGGTATTTAAGAAGGAGATGCCTTGTTCAGAAAAGAATGACTTTTGGAGAAAGAAATATTGTTTTGATTTATTTTGAAAGTAAAATGTAATGCAGCACATCTGCACATTTGTGTCTTCTCTCCTTCTAAGAACGGACTCTGGACCATAAATGGCTGTGACATTCATCACTCTGATTTGAACACGCAATTTTGAGCTCTACCAGACTATAGGTCAAACACTTTCCTGTTGCACCCCTCAGGAGTCCAGACCTTTTTATGTTATTACAGTTGAGACTAGACCTAGATTTCTCACTCATGTTTTGTTTTATAATACTGATTTAAAGCATTTTAAGCTGAATTATTATTCAGGATCGTCACTGGCAACTTAATTCGGTTAGTACAGAATATTAGATATAATAGATGCTGTATAGTACATATTCCTCTCTGACTCCGGCTAGTTCCTGCTGTGAGCTGCTTATAGCTATTCTTCTCTCTAGCAACCCGAGGAACCTTGTGTTAAACTACCCATCAATCATACAATCCTGGTTGTGTCTTGCATATGTCTATATTTGAACTCCACATACTATAGGCACGAATACTCTAGTGCCTTACTGTCTGCTACTAATAACACAAGAGGGAAGCTATGTGCATCTGATATAACGATCATCACAAGAATGCTTCTAATCCTCATTGATTTAAGGCACAAAATACGGCTAAACATGAAATATGACTCCCAGAAATGAATAAGATGGAAGGCGATGGGTGAGAGAGAGAGAGAGAGAGAGAGAGAGAGAGAGAGAGAGGTGAGCACAGTGATGGAAAAAGGGATTATGTAAATTGAGAACAAGGGGAAGTGACCTGTTTTTTTTGTGCCTTGGATCTTTATGTGAGCTTTCCTCCTTATCTTTCTCGGCCTCCCTTTCTTTTTCATGTGTGTACGTGTGTGCCTTTATTTTTTAATAAATGGATTCTTTGCCTGAAGTGTGTTACAGAAGAGGAAATTAAGGTGTGAGAATAGACTCACATAGACTCTGGGTGTAGACTGTCCTGTTGTTATTGCCTGAGAGGGAGAGAGAGAGAGAGGGAGCGGTTTTAGTCAAATTATTTGTTGAAAGGAGGTTCTTGGCCCTACATAGTTACAGTACTCGCTATCTACTATATCTATTTTCCTGTAATTTTAGACCCGATGAAACGGGAAGCTAATGTAGCAAATCCTGTATTAGTGGCTAGACTCTAGTACAGAGCAGACATATACGGTACTGTACATAGCAATGGACACCATGACATCAGCACAGATTATATTAAAATATATACATGCATGTACAACTTTTAAACAAAAAAAAAATACACTTTAGACTATTATGAAGGCTGCTGGTCTGCAAATCAAAATTTGGAATAGATTTTTTATTTTACCATAAATGCTAACAATAACATTTCGAATATCTAATTTCACAACTACACTGTCTGGTCAAAATCAAAAACAAAAACAGGTGAACATGTTTTATTTTGTTGGATTGCCTTGAAATTTGATTATGATGTCCATTGTGGTGGACAATTCTTGTTTAAAAATGATTCCTCATGCTGCGAGACCCAATTGAAACTCTTTTTTAATTTGAGTCCTGGAACACGCCTGTTCCATCAGGGCAGAAAAACGACATCGACAGATATGACACCCTGGTCATTCAATACATTTAGGTCGTCCGGAGACTTATACAGTGGGGACTATGCATGATGTGTGCATCGCTTCATGAATTTTTACCCTGACACACCCAGCGTTCTGGAATAGGGTCAATCCGGACTCATCAGACCACATGAGCCTTTTTCCAATCATTGTGCTCCCTCATCAAAATGAAATCTTTATACCTGACTAGTTTCAATAACAAGTGGTTTTCATATTGACACGCTGTTTAGTCCCAAACCATTGGACAGCCCTTAACCCAATTCCAGTATTTTTTTAATGTTTTATTTACTTGACACAATACAGTAATTAAACCCTTGTGAAATTGTTATTTGTTTTGGCCAGACAGTGTAAATTTAAGCTTCTTAATATTTGATGTGTAATAAGATTTTTTTAATGACTTACTATGAACTGATCGTCTCATCACTTTGTGCTCTGGAAGGAAAAAAGAACACCATGAGACCCATTAGTCAAACATACTATGAACATCAACATTAGCATTCTCTCTCTCTCACACACACAAAATGTGTTCATATGTCTCCATCAATGATTCTCAGCTTTCTAACGCATGCATCTAGCATTTATGTTTGTGTTCCTTTGTATTCGAGGAGAAAAATAAAGTACAGATGCTGACTGTTTTTAACTACAGACAGTTTACTACAAGGAGACATTCTTGGTGTAGAATCAACAAAGCAGCTGAAGACAAAGATCTCTAAAAAATATTAAGCTCTTTAGGGTCCACAACTGAAAATTTATGAAAGATAGTAAGGCTATCTCCACTCTTTGAGAATCTCTTAATGCTGAACAATCATTTAATTTTGTAAAGTATGAAATGGGTTGCTTTTCAGCTTATACTCAAACCCACCCCCGCACACATGCACACACCCACACATACACCCACACACATGCCCTGTGTAGTTACCAAGTGGTAGGTGCATGTTAAAATCCAGCAGCAGCAGTGAAGCCAGTAGAGAGATGAGAACACATGTGGAGGCTTTCCAGCTCCTGCACAGACTACTGAACACACCCTGGCTCCGCATGACAGTCTGAGGAAGGAATCACCAAGATACCTTAAAAAAAATAGAAGAAAAAAAAAAAAAACAGGGCAGTGTGGCTGGATGAAAGCTTTTTGCTACCGTAACAAATGCTGAAAATACCCCATATTTTATATTTAAACACAATATAACTTTGGCTGAGGTGGCAACACTGCACACTCTGCTATTGTGCTGTGGTCCTATAATTCTTTTTAATAATATATAAATAAATACAATATATTGCATGCTAGATGGAAGCTAATGGCATTTGTTTTGTACCAAATAAAGATAAACCAATCACTTAATTAATAATTTCCTAGATTAATAAGACATAATGTTAAGTCCATTTCAACAACAACAAAAAAAAACTGGAAGAGTTTCTATTTGAATAGATGCTTTAAACATTCATATTTCCACATCTACAGTAAGTGTTGCAAGCAATTGAGAAACTAAGCTTCACATGTTTTACATATATTGTACATATACCTAATAAAGATCAGTTGTTCTAGATTTATCTATTTGCAACCTGAAAACTTATGCACTCCTAGACCGTGTGCACAAATGTTTATTGTACCTTTTTTTTTTCATAAAAGAATACATTTCTGGACACCGAAAGCTTTTATAAAGAACATCCTCTAACCCTGCTGTTACACAACCCATATACGCTGAAGATGAGTCCACATGATTTTTTCCCCTTCCTTTTTTGTTTTCCATTTTGTTTTTCCCAAATCCTTCCTGACCTTCCATTGGAATGTGAGCAAGAAGCAAGCAGGGGCACAGGATCCCAGGACGAGCAGAGAATTTGATATTGGGCCCAGGCAGATAGTGGACATTCCGGGGCCGAGGGCACAAAAAGCTGTTTCTGCTGCCTGTTTCTGGGACCTAAGGACTGCTTCCTGTGAATCTTTCACTGGGGCTCTCCAAAATGCTTAGGCAGCTGATGACACCAGCCGGGCGCCTCTCGTCTCCCTCTATCCAGTTATGGATGTAATCAAGGGGGAATAATATGTGATTGGAGGGTGTGATGGCTTAAAGGAAGCAGAAAAGGCTGCACAAGAGTCTGTGTGGGAAAATATACAAATACCGATCTCTATACAGTACATGCATGCTCATTGATTTTGTTTTTTGTTTTCTTCTGTAGTTATTTTACTCAACCACAGGGGTGTCAATCATGCTCTTTTAAGTACTAAGTATTCAATAATGCAGGTCTACATCTGGTTTGGGGTTGTTGCTTTTATACTTTTGCTTCCCAACAATAACAGTAATAATGTCAAGAATAATTATACTAGTTATTAAACAGAGTTTAAGGCACACAATGGCTATTTTGCAACACAAAAAGCATTGTGTATAATTATACCTGAACCGCTGTACTTTGCTGAAATCATCCATGAAAATAACTCACGGTAGAAAAGCTGCTACTCACCACACATCTACAGTACTTTGTTAGAAATTAGTAGAAATTAGTGGCATGGTGGACATTGACATCATGTATATCCAGCATCCACATTTTATTTCTCAGCTTGGGTTATTTCTGTGTGCGTTCTCCTTTGGGTTATCTCATTTCGTTCCTTTTAAATAGGTGAACTGGTGACCCTTTATTCTCTCTATTTGTGAATATGTGTGTAATTGGACAGGAACCCTCGCAAAGGGTCTACTTCTGCCTCATGCCAAGTGTAGGCTTCAGAGCCAACACTCACCAAGGACTTTTCAAGAGAGCACAAATATACGTATACTGTATGACCAGTTCAAGACATCATTTCAAACAATGGTTGTCTGTAATGACCTCTGACTTCCATCTGTTTTTGCCATAAAAGCAAATTATGTTGCTGAGTACCCCAAACTTTTTGCAACCTACTATACAAGAGCATGCACACTCAATAACACACTTCAGGTAATTTGGAAATAGCAATCAACCTACAACGCATATCTTCAGACCGTGGGAAGAAACAAAGCAAACCCACCAAGCACAGGAAGAACACGCAATTAGCCCTGGAGGTGCTAGGCAACACCATTAAGACACTGTACCGCCTTATACAGTAGATTATTCAGTTTTATTTATATAGCGCTTTTAACAATGGGCATCAAAAGCAGCTTCACAAAAATGAAAAGAAAATTTGAAAAGAAAATTTATGGAAGTGTGTATGTGTGAGAAAAATGTGTC
>JAQMYG010000017.1:7548422-7559438 GCA_030014215.1 Clariallabes teugelsi
GTCTGGATCACTGGGAGCACAGGAGCAGCATGTGTAGCTCCAAACCATCATGAAGCAGAATCCAGCTGGAGCTGGTCATTCTTTGGATGCCTCAGGATCCTTGCAGGATTGGCCATTGTCTATTGAAGCTGGCATAATCTCCAGATGCCTCGGGAAGATTATGTATAAATTATAATATTTCACCAGGAAATATATATATTTTTTTAAAATAGTATTTTAGAATAATAATTAATTTTTATTACATTAGCAGTTTAATTTCACCAGTGCTTCTCTTTAGCTATAGCTGACAGTCCGGTGATTTGGTCACTCAACATTCATGTTAAGCTACGGAGTGACCAGCTTGTATGATGATCATTAGGTGATTAGGTGATGAACCGAATCAGATGGTGTTACATTTACATTTAGGCATTTGGCAGAATGAAAATGAAAAATCCTAAAGACTACGAGATTGCAAACAGGAAACAATACCATACTTTTAGCATCAAGCTACATGCATCTGTCATTGAAACCCAAGCCAATCTCCTTTGAGGCTTTTTTGAATCCTACCCACTTCCTCCTAGTGAATCTCACTTCTCTGTGTCGCTTCTCAACTGTGGACATTTTAAACTGTTTGTAAAACCCAATCACGTGGTTTCCTTTCCTGCAATTAGGGCCTGCTAATTTTTTTTTCAACACAGCCATGCACTAATTTTCCTTTTTTTTTTTTTTTTTTTTGTAGTGCTGCTCTCACAGAGCACTCTAAGCCAGCGAACAAACACTCCAGTTATGAAGCATGAAAAATAAACTAGTCTCCAGTGTTATGTTTTTCAATACACCATTCATGGATTCGCAGGGGAATAATGTTGCCTTTTGTGTCGCTCATGCTTCCCCTCCCATTTCTTTCTTCTTCTTCCCATCTCTGAGCTGAAAGATCTCAGGTGCACACAAAAACTGGCCATTAAAACAAGTCAGAAATAAACTCCTGGAACAAAAAAGAGTGAGGCAAGATTTTGGAAATTTTGCAGGAAGTTTATAAATGCTTACCGTTTCCTTACATCTGCCAGCATGACAATGCATTTAGTAAGATTTTAATATGACTAGTTAAACCTGAACAACAAATAGGAAGTCTTACTGTATGTAATAAAAACGCCAATACTATGGTATCCATCAATACTATGGATGAGGCAAACACATTCCCAAGGAACACAAAACTTGCTTTCATTTCCAGATTGAAGCTTCCACATTAGCAAACATTGTAATCAGAAATCACACACACACACACATTCTATTAAATGTAAATTTTTAGTTCATCTAAAGAGCTTCCTCCTTCCTCCAACAAACACATAAGCAAAAATTCAAAAACTTACAATAGCTATGACAAGATCATTAGGAGGAAAAACATACCTTCGATACAAATTGCAGACTTTTTCTTTCCCCTTACAAGACAAATAATGTAATTCCAAAAATAGGAGTATGCAGTCCTGTTATTTCAAATAGCTGGTACCTCACGGGACAGTTTTCCACCTGTTAGAGTTACACATAAGAACCTTGTGCAAAAGAAGGAGAAGGAAAAAAAAGCACCCCGCTGCACAGATACCGGGTCTTTCATCTCCAAGGCTATAAGTTTTTGACTTTTCTTCTACGTTTTATATAATACCTGAGAAAGGCATCACTATTGTATATTAATGTATGCCCTAACACCTGGTCCCCACTGCTGTCAGCATGAGAAATGAAGAGGAACAAGCACGGGAGGAAAATAAGTAAGAGGGGGAGCTGAAAATCAACCCTTCATTGGTACCTGAGCATCTCTGGTTTCAAGCTCGGCTCTTGGAAAGTGCTGTTTTGTTTTGGTGTAGGATGATGATTGCTAGGGTGTGTGCCAATTCATGGTAAGGAAAAACCAGATGTAGAGTGAAGTAGGACACTTAATATTGACCCTGTGTATCTTCACCTGTACTGTATATTCATCAGTAATTTCTTAATTTCCTTATGAAGTGACAGAACAACTTGCGTGACATACAGTAACGTGCAACTTCACGAGTTCTCATTCTTATGTTGAATTTGTGTCATTTGATTCAATACCTACTGTACTGTATGCTTCCAGCACATACTAAATTTTACTATTGCATTTTACCAGGCTAAAACTCATAAACATATTTTATAGCTTAAATGTAGCATTCACATGTAGTATGCATTTGAAACTCATTTAGGGTCCAGTTATGGCTTCAAAGCATTGCCTTGATTAATAATACATTTTTTAAAATCAATTTTAAAGATACTCTGCATTTTTCTTGTTAGAACTTGTTAGAACATCTAACAAGTTAGCTTAATTGCAAAGTTAGCTTAAGACTTTAAGGACAATTCAAAGATCCCTCAGTGGACCAATGAACTGTTTTGTATCATGCAAAATTGTCTTGAATCATCTTCCAGAGGCAACATTTTTTCTTTTGACAGGGAAAATTCTCTGTCAACCTTAATTTTAATTTGATTTTAACAGACATCCACCCTCTGACTAATGCCTGTAAAACCACATAAGGGTCCTCATAAAAGTTTGCATCAAGAATTTAGAACAAATAAAGGTTTGTCAAATGTTTATCAAATCCTGTAATATTCATTCATCTGTGTCTGTGGAATAATCATAGTGGGTAATTGTTCAATCACAGGGGTTAGGTGAATTATTTCTAGCAAGTCGAGATTTTTATTTCAAGTCGAGATTTACTCACTCTTTCACTCACTTACTCATCGTCTATACCGCTTTATCCTTTATACATGGTTGCGGGGGGCCTGGAGCATATCCCAAGAATCTTAGGCACAAGACAATTTGGGAATGCCAATTAGCCTAATCTAAATGTCTTTAGACTGTGGGAGGAAACCGGAGTACCTGGAGGAAACCCACCTATCACGGGAAGAATATGCATGCTCACAGAGCAATGCACACAGGGCTGAGGCGGGAATTGAACCTGCGAAATTGCTAACCACTAAGCCAGGTTTTTGCTTTTATTGCAAACATAAAAAAAATTACCTGTCCAAAAACAGATCATGCTCGGGTCTCCGTTTCTTCATTCATTCATTCATTCATTCATTCATTCATATTTAATGCATGATGACCGGTGTAAGAAAATACTGTGTGCATGTCTGCTTGTGTGTGTAGGGGAGAAAAAAGAAAAACTCCCCATACAAGTAAAGTAAAGCCATGTGCGCAATAGCTGTTGTCATGGTGGGAGTTGAGGCAGGATGCAAATGTGGAGTGTTAATATTATAAACAAAACAAAATCACATAATATAAACAGGAACATGTAAACTACATGTACTGTATGACTAGGGATATGAACTATAGTTAATAGTCATACAGTCATACTATGGTTATATTTATGCTAGTAAAGAACAGATCAGGAACCCAAATAAAGACAAGAAGAAGAAGAATGGCAGCGGACCAAACAAATGTAGGGAATAAACAGTCCGAATTCCAATAAACAAATGTCCAAGTAAACAAATGTTAACATAAGAGTCCTACCGAGCACAAATCTGAAAACACTCAGAGGAAACCATGACAGAACCTCCCTTTTAAGGCATGGCTTCTGACAAGTGGTCCAGGGAAGTCACCCTACCCTGACTCCTCTAAAGCTGTGACTAGATGGAGCTAAGTTCAACATAAGACTTGGTGGGTAGAGCAAGATATAAGCTGTGGCCTACAGTAGCTAAACATGAGGACCTTGGGAACTTGCCATGGTTGTTAGGTCAGAGCTTGGCAGTGTGACTTGATCGGGTTGGATCATAAGGCTGGAACGCACGTACACATGGTTGGAGCTTGGCACAGAACTGGAGCTTGAAAAGGGCACCGGGTCTATGTAGAGCTTTGCATGGTCACTGGGTCAGAAAATGTCATAGAGCTTGAGGTTGGTTAGAGTATTGGGTCAAATCTAAAGATTGGCATGGGCACTGAATTGGAGTTTATATATCACCATATATCAATACATATCAACAAACACAATGCTACATATCTGACAGAACAGAGCATATGTTAGGCATAACATAGCTTAGAACAGGGCATGTTTCAGGCATCACATGGCATATCTTGGCAAAATTCAAGCATACAGTGCCTTGCAAAATTCGGCATTTTTCATGTTTTGTTGCCTCACAAACTGGAAATAAAATGGATTATTTGAAAGTTTGCATCATTTCATTTACAGAACATGCCTACAACTTTGAAGATGTGATTTCTTTTTTATTTATTTATTGTGAAGCAAACAACAAATAGAACAAAATAACAGAAAACATCAGCATGCATAACTCTGCACTCCCCTAAAGTCAGTACTTTGAAGAACCACCTTTTTTTTTTTTCAATTACAGCTACAAGTCACTTTGGATAATTCTCTATGAGCTTGCCACATTTTGCCACTGGGATTTTTGCCCATTCCTCAAGGAAAACTGCTTCAGCTCATTCATGTTGTATGGTTATTGTGAACAGCAATCTTCAAGTCTGACCACAGATTCTCAATTGGATTGAGGTCTGGGCTTTGACTAGGCCATTCCATCACATTTAAATGTTTCCCCTTAAACCACTCGATTGTTGCTTTAGCAGTATGCTTTGGGTCATTGTCCTGCTGGAAGGTGAAGCTCTGTCCCAGTCTCAAAACACAGGCAGTCTGAAACTATTCTTGATTTTCCTCAAGAATATCCATGTATTTATCACCAACCATCTTTCCCTCGACTCATTTCCCAGTCCCTGCTGCTGAAAAATCACCCCCCAGCATAATGCTGCCACCACCATGTTTTACTGTGTGGATGGTGTTCTTGGGGTGATGGGATGGGCTGGGTTTGCGCCAGACATAGCATTTTCTTTGTTGAAGATGATGGATTTGATGGTGCTCCTAGGGATCATCAAACATTTGGATATTTTTTTATAACCCAACCCTGACTTCTCAACAACTTTGTCCCTGACTTATTTGGAGAGCTCCTTGGTCTTCATCAGAGTTGGGTGTAACGCGTTACAAAGTAATGCGTTAGAGTACTTGGATTACTTTTTTGATGTAACGAGTAATCTAAAGCGTTAGGTCTGCCATTTAAGTACTCAGTTATTTAGTTATATTTTCTAAAATGTAATCCGTTATTTAGACAATTTATGTAATCCATGAGCCAGACAGCAATTCGTTAGTGTGTGTGAAAGGCGTCCTACCAGCCCCGCCCTCGATAACCCACCCCCCTCTGTTATTCCTGCTGTTATACTCCTATCTCACCTATGCGATTTGACTATGCGAGGACCGACGCATGGTTAGATTGCTAACCCTAGCAATCTAACCCTAATCACAGCGCTAAAACTCGCGGTGAATCATCATGAACCGTACTTAACGGCCACCGTGCAAAACCGTGTAGGTTACATTGGCGTATTAGTAGTTAACAGATTATGGGCCAAACTTCGCTGAGTGATGATGGTAGAATAATTATAAAGGCCTTCACTAAAACAACACGTATGAGGAATCACAAAGGAAAAGTACTTTTTTTTTTACTTTACTTTTATCAGAAAGTAATGCTGTAATGTAACTGATTACTTTTTCATGACAGTCATTTTGTAATGTAATTAGTTACTTTAAAAAGTAACGTCCCCCAACACTGGTCTTCATGGTGTGATGCCTCTTGCTTAGTGGTGTTGCAGCCTCTGGGGCCTTTCAGATATGATGTGTTTATACTGACAAATCATGAGACACTTAGATTGCACACAGGTGGACTTCATTTTACTAATTATGCGACTTCTGAAGGTAACTGGTTGCACTAGAACTTTTGAGGGACTTCATAGCAAAGGGGTGAATACATATGCACATGCCAATTTTCAGATTTTGCATTTTTAAAATCCATCACATAATGGATTTAAAAAAAAACATTTAATTTACAGGTTATAATGTAACTAAACATGAAAAATGCCAAGGAGGGTGAATACTTTTGCAAGGCACTGTATTTTGACATCAAACAAGGAAATATTTATACCTGGCATTTTGTTCTGCTGCTCCTGCCGGGGCACTGTGTTCTTGGTCTCCTCCTGGGCCTCAGCAATCTTAGCCTACTACTGAGACTCTGCACTCTTGGCCTCCTCCTGGGTCTCCACAGGCTTCGCCTACTCCTGGGGCTCTGCACTCTTCACTTCTAGCAGATGTTTGGGTTTGCTGGTCTGAAGCATGTACAGTAGGCGTGCATAATGTACATAAGCACCGCTCCAGGACATTCACCTCAAGGTCAGCCCATGCAGTGCTCATAGAAATACAAAAATAAAAAAAGAAATACAAAAAAAATACATCTCAGACCTTACAGGTCTCACTGAGCATGTTAAATGTTAAAGTCCATGAAAGCACAATTAGAAGAAGACAGAAAAGTATGGTTTGCTTGAAAGGGTTGCCAGGAGAAACATCTTTTGTCTAAAAATATGCCATCTGTCTGATAGCTTAAGCTTGGTTGAAATTGGATCAAGCAAAAGGATAATGATCCGAAGCACACCAGTAAATCTACATTAGAATGGCTATTATATAATATTATTGTATAATATGGCTATAATATTATTATTATTACTATTACTACTATTATTATGATTATTTTCTTACTAACTTGTACACATGTCAGTAACTTCCATCATCAATGAAAAACTAGGGGCCTTTACAGACTTAGATTTTGGATCAAGGAAAGTAAACAGATCCTGCTGTGTTTTTGATATCAGTGTTTCTGTCTTGCATTAATGAACAATGGAAGCCACCCATTTACTAGCTCTCACCAATAAATGTTAAGTTGTATGGTAAGATGATAAGATGTTGTTGGTTAAGGAAAGAGCATTCATCATGCCGTAAACTCAGAGTAACACGAGCACTGGCATAAAAACCTTTTTAAACCCCTGAGCTACTCAGAATAATTGCTAGCAAAAGGAGGTCATCAGGAACCAGGAAGAAACAAGAAAGTGACAAGAAGAGAGAATGGTGGATTGATTACCGTTAAAAGGTAAGATATTGGCTCTAGTTTATCTCGCATGAACGTGCTATATCCTGGTTTTTGTGTCAAATAGGTAGTAGCAGCCAAGTGCTCCGGGTCGTGAACTGTTTAGAAATTCCTCCTACTTTTGTAGCTTTGGGCTTCCGATGACCTAATTTAAAATGTATTTGTTCATTGTAATTTATATAATATAATATAATATAATATAATATAATATAATATAATATAATATAATATAATATAATATAATAACAGAATATGTTGTTGTTGTTGTTGTTGTTTTTTATCAAGAAACGAAGCAATAAGATAATTTTAGTATTCAGTGGTTTCTGTCTACATTTATCATTTAAGGCCAAACCTACTTCTGACATTTTCTCATGGCCAACCAATTAAGCCTACAGTACATGTAGATTCTAATAAAGACATCATTTCTCACAATTTCTCCCACACATGCTCTAAGCCTGCAAATGTTTAGGTGGGGAAATGTGCAGCAAAAGTACCGCCAGGCCTCGGTGTTAAGTCAATAAAAACACTTTACCAAGCATCATTCATCCAGTAGTCATAGTGAGATGAATCCTCATTTATGTGTCGAGGCTTTCCAGCCAAAAGACAACGCAGACAGCTAGGATGGGTTTTTACTTTTTAGCGCGAATTTAATATTATGAACGTGGTTATTATTGACAAGGAGTCAGAATGTAAGTTAAAACCATGTAGTCTGTGTTCAAAAAACATGTAGTATATTTTAGCTAAAAATTACACATCTAACATGATCACTGGCATAAAAACCTTTTTAAACCCCTGAGCTACTCAGAATAATTGCTAGCAAAAGGAGGTCATCAGGAACCAGGAAGAAACAAGAAAGAGCCAAGAAGAGAGAATGGTGGATTGATTACCGTTAAAAGGTAAGATATTGGCTCTAGTTTATCTCTCGTGAACGTGCTATATCCTGGCTTTTGTGTCAAATAGGTACTAGCAGCCAAGTGCTGCGGTTGTGAACTGTTTAGAAATTCCTCTTACTTTTGTACAAAGTACATGTACAATGGGCTTCCGATGACCTAATTTAAAATGTAGTTGTTCATTGTAATTTATATAATATAATATAATAACAGAATATATATTATCAAGAAACAAAGCAATAAGATAATTTTAGTATTCAGTGGTTTCTGTCTACATTCATCATTTAAGGCCAAACCTATTTTTGATTATACATTTATGACTCAATGTTGAACATTTTCTCATGGCCAACCCAATTAAGCCTACAGTACATGTAGATTCTAATGAAGACATAATTTCTTACAATTTCTCCCACACATGCTCTAAGCTTACAAATGTTTAAGTGGCCAGTTTGTTATGACTGTAGTTATTATCGACAAGGAGTCAGAATGTAAGTTAAAACCATGGAGTCTGTGTTCAAAAAACATGTAGTATATTTTAGCTAAAAATCTTATCTTATCTTACACATCTTATGTTTGTCCTTAACGGATAAAACATATAAACACAAGAAAGTGAGATGGAAGTGAGGCGCTTACAGCCCTTGTATGGGGTGAAAGTCGTAGCTATAAGACAGCATACGTGGGGTGAGATGAAACAAACCCATCCGGGCTTGCAGAATTTTCTAAAAAGTTACAATCCTCCCCAAATGAGGAGAGCAAACGCCGTTACATCGCAGAGTATAAGTCCAAGTACTGAAGGAACAAATACGTCTTGAGCCATTGTTTAAAGATTGTCAAAGACTTAGCTGTACAAACGTCTAGAGAAAGTCCATTCCACCACCTAGGTACCAGAACGTCTCGGGTTACTTTGCTGTAACCCTGTTCCCTGAAAAAGCGGGAAGGAGATGCTGCGTGAAAATGCTATGGGAACGCTCTTCGCGTGACCAGTTTTTAAAGCATGTGTGTCAAACACGCCAAAAATTTTGGCATAAATAACCTCGGTCAGGTGGCGTCATTTGATTAGGTACACCTGGAGGTTATAAATAGGCATGAACCCGAAACATCCTCAGGTCAATTTTTGACTGAAAGGACATCCAGTCACGCATACAGTGCGCATTGAAGCGCAGCATCTCGTTCCCGCTTTTTCAGGGAACAGGGTTACAGCAAAGTAACCCTAGATGTTCCCTTTCAAAAGCTACACTCGATGCTGCATGAAAACGCTATGGAAACGAGAATACCAACACCGCCGCACTGCAAGTGTCTGGACCCCCAGGGTTGTTTAGTGTGCGCACAATAGCCAAGACATAACTTTGGGATGCTGAGTAGCATGGACATCCAAACTATAAAATCTGACAAATGTGTGCGGAGAGGACCAACCTGCCGCATTACACACTTGCTGCAAGGGGACACCGCTTGCCAGTGCAATTGATGAGGCAATCCCCCTGGTCGAATGAGCCCTGAATCATAGAGGTGAAGTGTGACCACGCGCTTCGTTGGTAGGGGCAATAGCATCTCTCACCCAATGTGACAATGTTTGTCTAGTGGCGGCCGCCCTTTGGCTGCAGCCACCATAACATATAAGAACCTGCTCTGATTTACGCCACTGGCTAGCGCGGTGGATGTACTGTAAATCTGAAGAGCACGAACTGGACACAGTAAGTGAAGTCTTTCCTGCTTCGGAACGGTAAATGGCGGAACACCTGGGTGCATAGTTGAGAATGGAACCTTCGGAAGATAGTTAGGGTGAGGATGCAGAATAGCTTTGACTAGCCCAGGGGCAAAGTCTAAGCAAGATGGGGAGGCTGCAAATCTCCAATTCTCTTCAGAGAAGTAATGGCCATGAGAAAATCCATCTTAAGGGTCAGAAGCCTGACAGGCGCTGACTCTAGTGGTTCAAAAGGGGTGTCAGGCCTCAACCGTTTAGTTCTACGAATAAAGCGGGCAACTAAAGGGTGCTGTCCACAGAAACCCCATCAGTCAGAACATGACAAGCCGAAATAGTGGCTACGTACGTTCTGAGAATACTAGGGCATAAGCACAAGGTCAATTTTCTTGTAGAAACTCTAGCACTGAAACAATTTGGCAGTGGACTGGGTCTAAATGTTTTACTATGCACCAATTTTCAATACACTCCATTTGAGGGCATAAGTTCTTCTAGTGGAGGAAGTCCTAGCACTTAGTATAGTTTCAATTACACTGGCTGGAATACCAGCCTCTCTTCACTGGTCCCCATCTGGGGCCAGACATGAAGGTAGAAGAGCTCAGGCTGGGGATGGAATGTCATCCCCTGCGCCTGAGACAGAAGCTCCCTCCTCACAGGAGAGATATTAGATCTGAACACCACACACTGGTCGGCCAACAGGGGCTCTATCAATACGAGGCGCAAGCCTTGTTGACAGACCTTCGCCAGGACTCCTGAGAGCAGAGCTACGGGAGGAAATGCATAAGATACAGTCTGGGCCACGTGTGGGCCATCGCCTGACTACTTTGGGGTGGGGTTTTCAAACCCCGTGTGTCACAGCTTGCCTGGACAGCAAGTCTGCTCCCATATTCATATGCCCTGGAATGTAAATCTTCCTGAGGGACAGGAACTGGTCCTTTGCCCCAAAGCAGAATCTGGTGTGCTAGCTTTTCCCAGCTGCGCGAGCACAATCTGCCCAGGCGTTAGATGTTCGGCATCCTAAAACATGGCAGGATGGAACCGAACACCTAACATTTCGCTGGAGACCACTGCTCCCCGAAACACCAGTGATGGCAGAGATTGAACCACGGCCTCCTGAGGGTGCCAGGAAGGAGTTTATATTCCTTATTGGAATTTTTTACGGCATCGCCAAAAAGGCCGGAAGGCGAGATTGGGGCATCAAGGAGGAAAGCGCGATCCCTGTCCTTGATGCCCATGAGGTTAAGCCACAGCTGTCTCTGTCTGGTGGCACGGGGAAATTTGTGGCTCGGCGTAGCTCCGCAAACGCCATGTCATCGATATACTCGCCAGTGCTCAGATCTCTCAATAGGTCAGCCTGGTATGCCTGCAAAGGGCAGCACCAGCTTGACCCGCTGCCCAGGGGCGTCGTAAAGGGGGGGTAAAGGATGACGATTCTCGGGGCCCATGACTGAGAGGGGGCCCAGAGAAGCCCCC
>JAQMYG010000017.1:7637113-7655490 GCA_030014215.1 Clariallabes teugelsi
TACCCTGCCTCGTGCCCGAAGCTTCCTGGGATAGGCTCCAGGCCCCCTGCGACCCTGAATACAGGATAAAGCGGTATGGAAGATGAATGAATGAATGAATTTGAAGCACTTGTGCTGTCAAGCATCCATTCGCACAACGTGCTTTAAGTTTCTAACTGAGATCTGAGGGATTTAACCCAACAGCTTCCTACACTCAGTATCTCATGTCACACATCTCTTAGTGTTTTTTCATTCAGAAATATTACTGTATTTTAGCTGAACATGGTGTTTGTGAAGCTCGTCATTCTGTATGCAACATCAACAGCATGTTCTATAGTGATCCAGCGTTAAACCGGCGCTGATCTCACCACTGTTAGCACGAGTTTGAATCCCACTCAGGTCATCGGTTTGGTATTAATAGGAAGTCGTTTTTTGCAACATTGTGTTAGCGCCGTTCATTATCCCATCTTCATGTAGTCAGTGCTGTTTCATTACAATAATTCTAACTTTCAAAAAAAAAAAAAACTCATTCCAATGCTGTCCCAATAATAATAGTTGCAATCATTAAACATTTAGAATGATGGATTTTGACGGCGATGCTTCGTGTAATAAGATGCATGTTGTATTTTGTGTTTGCAATGTTGTGCGCTTTGATTATATACAGTAAATATGATCAACATTGTGTGAGTTAATGGGTTAAAAAGACATCGTGCCTAACTTTGTAGTTAAAAGTTTCTCAAATAATTTAAATTCTTTTTATAACATACTGTAGAACTACACCCTTTTACAACACAGAAATCACTAATTCAATTTTAGGATCATCAAACAGACACATACGGTACTAGATGAGGAATAAGGACACTGCATGGACCTTGCACACACACACACTGCATCTGTCATAGAGCCAAATGACTGTGTGATCAAGGGGACCATACAGTTCATATTATCCAGGTAAGACCTGATGTCCTCAAACAAACAAGGTCCATCTGAAATCTGACCAACTTGGTAATGCTCCTTATCTCAGCATGTCAGTGTTCCAGCAATAAATATTTAATATTCCAGCGCTGCACAGTAAACAAATGCTTTATTTTTAATTTTTTAATCAGTGGATAGTTTTAATATTCAAGAAAGACTTCAGTGACTAATTAGAACTCTTGCATTCCGATGGTCTAACTCTCTCTCTCACAGAATTCTTTTAATCTTTCCTTATTGATGCTCTTTTTCCATAATTCATTCTTCTAAATAATAATCCTTCTAGTATAAAATAATCTCTGGTTTTCTTCACACAATAATAAAAATCGCTATTAGACGCTTGAGTGGGTTTAAACTAAGAACATATTGTGTGAAGATTGCACTCCACATTTTAAGCTTTAGGAAGCTGCTGTGATTTTGTCCTGGATGTTGCACATCTGTTTCATGCATCAGCGATGAGGTGTTGATGAGCTGGGGGTTACAGTCTACTTTAGCAACTACCCAGATGTTACATGTTTGAGCCAAAACACCATGATAGCCAAAGTGCACCCAGAAACATAGTTTGGTAGTGTGCAGTGTTTGGCACATCTTGTACATAAATCAATGACAAATTACATTATAGCGGGTAATAATGAGCAGATGTGCAGATTTATTTACAGATGCAGTACATGGCCGAAATTAGCCAGTTTTGAATGTTAAAAGATCTGATTGAGTGCACAATTTTGCTTCTTATTTTGTTTAGCATTAGAAGAATAAAATATTTCAACAATTCAATAAATGGAGTTCTTTCATCAACCAGGTACAATCGTTTCTTCCACTTGTTTCCACTGACACATCTTCGCTAGTGCTTTATGCTACAAAATTAAGCACCTCCAGGTTCCGGGTTTGATTCCCGTGTCGGGTCTGTGTGCATGCAGTTTGCAGGTTCTCCCCGTGTTTGTTGGGCTTCCTCCGGGTTCTCCGGTTTCCTCCCACAGTCCAAAGACATGAAGATTAGGCTAATGGCGTTTCCAAATTGCCCCTAAAGTGTGAACGTTGACCGGAGCTCCTACCACGTTGTAAATTGGAATAATTGGTCCGCATTGACCTCCACAGTTCCTAGTTGGATTACAATGGTTCCTACAGTAGATGGATGGAGTGAGGGAGTAATTTAATAGTACTATAGAAAATAACTGTGCTTCATCTTTCTCACTTCATTTTTCAGAGTGGATTCATTGAATCATTTAGCATCCTGAAAAATCTAAATAGATGATGAATGTACAATAATTTAATTCCCAGAAGGCGTGATTATCATTTTATTTAAAAGGCTCATAAGGAAGTAGCCCTGGTGAGCTGAGTCACGCTGCTGTTTTGTCCATAAACAGAATTAATCGTGTTATATGATCAAACTCTCTCCGGAGTCTTGGTGTGTGTGTGTGTGTGTGTGTGTGCGCGCCTGTGTTGGAGGTTGTCTGTCTCTCCAGGCTTGGCAGGAAAACAGATACCGATCGAAACTCCAGCACTTTGTAACTCAGTGCACACTTTACTCCTGTGTTCCACTTCACAGGAACAAACTCAGTTCAATTTTTTTTCTAAAATGATGGGTGGGTGTTGTGACCTTTCCCTGAAGTTTTTTTTTTTATGTTTTTCATGTGAAAGAGGATAATTGAGTCTCAGCCTTTTAGTCTTGGCAATGCCTGGAAAAACACACACAATCATCATTTTTTAAATTTATTTTATTTTAATTTCCAATGTACTATTAGGTGTAGTCCAGTATTAGAATTCTTATATGTTGATAAATGTTGATAAATGTCTATGCGTCGATCATTATGTCTGACTGACAATTACTGTAGAACCAAGGATCGCTTTTATACAACAGTTCTACAAACACCATTTTGGGATGGTGTTAAATGCCAAAATAGTGTTAAATGAAAAGCTAGTGCACTATGTACTGTAGGGTGTACAATCCCTTGTTGCACACACCAAGTAGTTCCCTTGATCAGGGATTTGGGATTAAGCCTTGTGTTAGAATCTGGTTAGCTTTGCATCTTGCACCAGCTGTGAACAAGACAACACGGACAGGTTAGAGGAAATTCTGAATGAATTCCTAAAGAGACAAAATGTTGTTTAAATGACATACCGTTATCAGGTGTGTTTTCTTGCTGAAAGTGCTTCCGGGACTGGTATTAAATGTACAGTAGGTTTTGGCAGGTAGCTGCTCTCTCCTCTTTCCAATACTGCAGACTACTATCACTCAGACTGGTGACTGACAATAAGTGTCATTTATTACACTTAAAATACACACACACTAACGGAAACACTGGATCATCGGGAAAATTAACAAGGAACATCTCATATTGCACTCGAGTGCGCGCACACACTAACGGAATCACTGCTGTAAAGTAAAAATAAAACAAATTAATCTGCACTTTACCTTTGAAAAGAATCGCAGCAAAGAGAGTGTTTCCGTTATAGTGTGTGTGTGTGTGTGTGTGTGTGTGTGTGTGTGTGTGAGATAAGGTGAGAGGAGGAGGGAAGGGGCATGCTGTCTAATGAGCACAAAGGGAGAGAGAAAATGGATCTTTAACCTCTCTAATGACACTCGCTTTTGTTTTACACGTGCGCACACACGTTGTTATAATAAACAGTACACATGCACGTGAAAGGACGACTTTCACGCACATGCATACAAACTCAAAATAAAAGAGGCTTTACACGCACACACGTGGTCACAGTGTGATAGTAAACAGTACACACGCGCACGGATGTTGATTATAAGAGTGAGAGACCGAGCAGGGGAGACGATTACCCACAATTCCGCAGAGCAAGAGAGAGAAAAACCATTAGCTCAGTTGTGCTCAAACAAGAAGCGCATGCGTGCTACATGATAATCGGTACCCGTAAACCAAGACTTGCTCATTTTTCAAATCAGAATGTATTAAAAAAATTACATTAAAAACCGCGTTACTTGCGATTCAAGGTTCCACTGGATCAGATTGAGGAATTGTAACGGTTGTCTGATCAGACAGTTTTGCAGGGTTTCATCATTCTGAGTTCACAGGGCAGACAAAAAAGTGGAGCAATCCCTTCTACCATGTGTCTGCTTTCATCCAGATGATCTGTGTGTGTGTGTGTGTGTGTGTGTGTGTGTGTGTGTTCATGTGCACATGTGTGCCTTCTGTTCCTCCAAACCTTATTCTACCATCGCTGCATGTCCTGTCAGTGAGAATTGCCAATCAAAGTTACGCACACACACACACACACACACATACTCACACACATGCTTGTTACCTCCTAAGGCATAACTCCATTCCTCTGATCCCCTTTGACTGAACACTTGCCACAATGCGTCTGATATCATACAGCCTGATTTCATTTTATTTGACCGCACATTTCCTTGCGAGTGAAACCTCGGGAATCTGCTCTTCCGCTTTTATCCAGGAAAAGAAATCAGTTTTCAAAGGCTTTATGGGCACACATGCTCGCTTTTAATTATCGTGCCATTTCCGAGCTATATACCTTTTTTTTTTCTTCTTTTTTTTTTCATTAATAGTAATAGAGGAGCAACACTTGTAGTGTGTAATTTTATTTATTTATGGGCCTCATCAGAATTCCGAAGCATAAATATTATATTAAGGAAGTGGGAAGGAAGGAATAGCGCTGCTTCTGTATTAATCCTGCACACACAGACATTATCATATTGCATTATTTTTTTTATAGCAGATTTGTGATGTTTGTGCAAAAATACAAAAGAAAAAAAAATTGCACAACCAGAGTTAAATCTCGAATAAGATGACAACGAGCAAACAAAATGGCAATTCTTGTTCATGTTTTTTTTTTTTTTCTGTGCGTGTGTGTATTGATGTAGGCTGGAAATAGGGCTTCTCCGATTCTTATCCCCCACCCACTCACACACACAGGCCTCAGGATGTCAAGCCTGTTATCAGATCAGTTCAGTTCGCTCCTCTTTTGTGCACAGTGGGAGGAAAGACTTGCTGTTTTCCTGCCTAGTTGTTAGTCTTAAGCTCTTTGAACACTTAACGAATTTACAGCACAGTATGCTTTACTCTTGTTCGAGATGTATGAGAGATGCTTGTGTTCATTTCTGGTTAAAAGGTCTTGACTTTTTTTTTGTTTTGTTTTTTCCCCCGAACATGTGCTTTCAACTTCCGACTGTATGCCCTTAATACAGTTCATTTAGATCATCTCACCGGCATGAGTCGACTCTGTCAGCTCCCAAATGGCTCATTGTCCAGTTTTTCTAAACTGGACATTCTGACTAGCAGAATTGGCGCACAATAGAATACAAAAGATATCATCAATGAATGGATCTCTTTTTAAGTGGTTAGTGAAGATGAATGAATGAATGAATGACGGCGTTGCCTACATCGTCATTCAGCTCTGAGGATTTACCTTTGAAAGCAAACAACAGAAGAGCATGACATATCTACAAACACAAAAATCTGAATATATAAACCATGACTTCCGATTGTGCAGAAAAACAGAACACATTGATTTAAGAGTAAAAACTTCCTTTTTGTCTCTATATACGGTAATCCGCTAGGACACTAATGCACTTATCCCAGGGTTTCTCTAGCGTTTGGATACCATCAAGGTAGAACGTTTTCTCAGTATCCCGGAGTCATGAACGGACTGCCTGCTTTGCGTCTGAAACACTGGCCTCCCAGGAAATCCTTAAGGTGGAAATGACTTGGCGTGAGGTCATGACTGTACGGGGGATGTGGCAGTAACTCCCAGAGTTTGAAATCTTCCGTAAATGTCAATGAGTCTCAGGCCTTCATTCATCACAAGTCCCGGTTTGACTCGAACACCCCTCGTACACACGTAATAGTTCCTCACGTACTGTATCTTCTCACATAGTGCTGTTAGCTCTCCGTATTAAAAGGATTCCATATTAAATCTTAATGTCAGAGGTTATAGTTTGCAGTATAATTTATTATAATATCACAGAATCCAGGAGGTTTAAAGATGACTGCAATTCCAGAATTATTATTTTTTTTCCTAGTAATTTGCCAACATAGTTAAGGGAAATGTTGATACTGTATTGCTGGCAGTTTTGTCTTCATTTTCTTTTCATCATGACTGTCTGTCTACTTGTACTCCAAAAAATTTTATTATACTCTAGACTTGTTTTTAATTACAATATCAGAAACGTCAGAATCATACAGAATGATGGGTTATACTGTAGCATGTGTCCGAGAAAGCTCAAGATGGATATCTTTCATTACCGCATCAATGTGGCCAGCAAAAGGATCATCAAACCTCCTGGCCGTAGTTGCATCGCTTTCGCTTTCTGTTGTGCGCGGTTTCAGTTTGGGTTCTTGTCTGATCGCTTTTTAATGTTGCTCTAAGCATAATATATGAATAGGAGACGAGCACGGCACATAATGCAAAGCCCTCTGAAGCCGAACACCCACAAGCATTTACACAAGCAATTTTGTCCTCCTGAAATTGAGAGAGTCGGTCTAGTGACATGCTGCATCTCCTGAAAGAATGACCTGTCCTTTTCTGTCCCTTAGCTATTACTCACACACATACAGTACGTTTTTATACATTGTTTTGTGGAAAGCATTGAATTCTTAAGGTATGAGGACTGCATTTACTGTACTGTATGTTCGCTTATTTATTTTATTTCATCATTTTCCGCATAATGTGTTATGCAAAAAAAATTTTTTTTTTTCCCGAAGAATGCATGCAGTGTTGCTCCTGGCAGCTCATTTTAGAACTTGCATACATAATGATGTCCATTTCTAGATATTACATAAGTGTCCCCTTTTAGATTTTCATCAACATTTTCTCATATCTTACAAACCGTACTTATTCACTCACCGCCTTTTCCCGAGCTTCAGTTGTCCAGTTTTAGTTTTATTCCTGTTCTAGACTTACTGAAGTGGAACACAGTCTGCTTAAACCAGCATTTTATTCTTCATTCTGATATACCTGTAGCTCTCGACTGTATAAAAAGCCCTGCATGCTTTTTTTTTTTTTTATACATTTGTCAGCTTTCACACGACTGGCTCATTGGAAAACAGCATGAATGAGCAGGCATTCCTAATAAAGTGGCCACTGAATGTATATTTCTGCTACATGTTTTCTTTTTCCTTTTGTAGTCAAAAACAGAAATCCCATGCACGGTACTGAATATAGATTTTCTCATGCCACCTTGTGTTGTGTGGAGGCACTTTATACATTCAACTACAGCACATCTCATGGGACAGGCTGCAGACTGAGTTATGAATTATTAATCAGAAGGAGGTCTCCCCTCCCTCAGTGTGTCGTGTCTTCTTTCGACTTGGCGGATAAAAACATGGAAAGAGACAGACACAAACAGTCTCTCACTCACTCTCTATACCGCTACCCCAGGGAACTGGTGGCACGAGGCGACCCAGGGTGGGCTGCCAATCCATCGCAGGGCACACAAGCACTCATTCACACACACGCATGTCTTTGAACTGTGGGAGGAAACTGTAGATCCAGCTGTGTTCCTGTCTTCAAATCCAGAGATAGATTCCTGAGATCCAGCATTTCAACCTTATCCAGGATGATAGATAATGATAGATGATGTCAACCTGAAATCGCATTATTTCTCCGCAGATTTTGACATGGATGACATCATGACTCTCACCATGACATGCATGCAGTTCCATCATCCATAAATTAAAGATTTTTTTTTTGTTGCAAGAATTGTCAAAAATAACATAACAAAAAAAAAGATCACAAGGATCTATAAACGCTGTAGTCTTCTCGTGTCTAACACACTCTGCTCAGAACAAGTGTGGGCTGTTGGGTCTGAGTCAATCTAGCGATTTGTCTTCTTATTCTCTTAGCTAATGTATTCTTTGTTTGCTTACTCTTTGTCTCTCGCGTTCTTATTTTTTTCCTCCTCTGCCTCTCATTTGGCTCATTAGTGTTTCGTTCAACCGTTCATCAATTCCCATAATGCGGCAGTATTCAGAAAGGTGCGCACACACACACACACACACACACAAACAGGCGCACAGAACCTCCGAGGACCTTTTGACATTTGGGTGGCATTTCATTCAACTCCTACATGTCCTACACTATTTCACACACTCGTTTGCACAAACAAAACGTATTACTAGTGCAACCGGAGATAAGACCGATCTGACGATTCGAATCTTTTCGCTTATTTATTTTTATTTTTATATTCCATTATGTTTTTTTTTTTCTCCCAGTCTGACCCACCATGCAACTTCTTAAACAGAAGTCGTTTTTATCCACCATTTTATCCAACATAATATTACTGCAGGTTGTCAGAATGAATTTCATAGTTATAAGCAGTGTTGGGGGTCAACACTGTCAAACTACATAGGTGAGATAGGGGTATAACAGCCGGAATAACAGAGGGGGGCGGGTTATAGGGGGCGGGGCTTGTAGGATGACTTTCACACACACACACACACTAACGGAATCACTTCTGTCTGGCTCACGGATTACATAAATTATCTGAATAGCGGATTACATTTTTGAAAATATAATTAAATAACTGAGTACTTAAATGGCGGACCCTCCGCGTTAGATTACTCATTACATCAAAAAAGTAATCCAAGTACTCCCAACACTGGTTATAACCTTATTCAGGCTTTCATAATAGTGATTTAAAAGAGAGAAAAAAATCATATTTGAACGTTTATATTTCATGGTTTACTTTTAGTCACCTAAGGCAAATCTTTTAAAACCCGTTTCCTCGAAGGTTGCAGTTACATTTGATTCACTAGCGCTATTACTAAGAAGTAAAAGTGATTTTTTTTTTTTGTGAAAAATCACATCACAGGCAGTGCTGTTGTGCTGGCTATCAGCATACCTGTGATGCAGTGGATGCAGCCTGAACACCAAGATGTGCTGATATTCAGTACAACAGCATGGCCGTCTAAACTGAGCGATCGGGGGAGAAGGGCCTTAGTCAGGGAGGTGACCAAACAGGCATAACACAATGTGGAAAAAGTGATGCACTGTATTTCATACAGTTTTTATAACTTCCAGGATTCCAGGGTTGAGTCCCAAATAGCGTTAAATGAAAAGCTAGTATGCTATGTACGGTGTATAATCCCGGACTACACACCAAGTAGTGCTCTTGATCAGGGATTAGAGAGGGATTTGGGATTCAGCCTTGGTTTAGAAGCTAGAGGTAGTGATGAACAGAACAGCACGGGCGGTTCAGAGGCAATTCAAAACAACTCAGCTTTTAAAGGAAAATGATACACTTTATGGGTAGTGATGATTTCCCACCCCTTGTATTGTTATTGATTACAATATTTTTCGATAACAGCATGCTCCATCATTTCATTCCATATTTAGGCGATTATGTAATAGCTGTCTATCTAAAGAATTTATAATGTCTGCTTTGTTTGGGACTTTATGGCATCATATACGCTGTAATATTAAAGACATTTTAAGACTAAATCCTTTGAATAATTAAAATCTTAGTTCAGGAACTTGACATCACAATCTGAATTTTAATTTTAGCAGAAATGTTATGTAACAAAAATACATTTTAATTATTAGAAAAGCCAATATAAAATTGTGATTATGATGATCTGTGCTTCAACACAGTTTAAAAGAGAATCGCAGTACATTGATGGAATGGATCATTATTATTCTAGCCCTGTAACAAAAGTCCTCAGGTGTGGATGGAAATGGAAATTAATTACCCCTAATTAATAATTACTAATCATGATTAGCAGCAGCCAAGTAGCCTCTATTTGGCTTGTGGCCACGTTAGATGCTTTAAAAATGAAGAGCTAGGAAAATGAATGAGGGCCAAGGATGGTGATGGATACTGAGCTGAAACATGAATTACTGTATGTCCCTCTGGATTGTAACTACAGCAGTATCAACTGAGCACTGTAATAAATAATTTCCGCCTATAACTAATCGGATTGAAGGCAAGAAATGTGATATTTAAAGACTTTTTGTCATACAGGCTATGTAGCACATTATATTGGATTTTAGGAAAAAAATCAACACAGTAGTGCATAATGAAAAATATTTGATTTATTACAAATATTAATAAATTTGCTAATAATTATATTTCGCATGTACGATTATACAATTACGGTTCAACTCAATTTATTTGCTTTAAATCCAAATTTTTACAGTTGCTTGTAAAAATGATAAACAAGAAAATATTTAATATTATGATATTTCAGAAAGGTGACATAATTTATTCCATTGTCAGTACTGCATTGTAATTTTGCCCCGCCCTAAATATCATAGTAATCACAGTGCCATAGATCGAATGGTACAGTACATTATTCATCATTAGCCAAGGAACACCCCTCACCCTATCCCCTCATCAACCGCTCATTATGAAATCTCAGTGCCTCAGGCGAACCCTGTTGGGAAATCACAGCCTGTGTGAGCCACCTGTGCCCATGAAGGAAAAACAGCCACGGGATCCAAATACAATACCATCCCAAATCCTTCCAAAAGTCTCAGTCGGCCAGACGTGGACAATTTCTGACATCAATCCGCCTCAACTCTAAACAAGTTTCTTATGTAAATTTGTTAGTCCTTTTATGAAGCGAGTGTGATAAATGACAGCCGTCCTCTCGGAGGCCCGGTCTCTGACAGTGATGGACGACAAAATGTGCAGACTCGAAAAACCCCATGAGGCAGTGTGTTAGCGAGACGAGGTCACCCCGGTCTTGGGGCGTTGATGAGTTTTAGGTGGTGGCTGATCCAGTATGCTGAGTTGATACATATTTATTTATTTAATATAAAAGCATTATTACAGAGGATATGTGTGAGCCGAATGAGGTTGGGGGGAAAAAGACTGGATGTTGTGAGCGGTTTGTCCTAAATGTGTCAGTCAATATATTGTGATTACATCATGCGTCCTGCTCCATTTTAACTTCATTGTTTTATATTGTGGTTCCTTTTCTAGCTTATACAAAAATCCTGGGAAACAGATAAAGAGAGTATGACCGAGAAACCCCATTAGAAAAACTGTGACAATGGGCGGAGTGCGTATCAGCCAGGGTCTGCTATCAGACTTTTTATGGATATTGCCAAATTTGGAAAAAGTTTAGAAAGGAAAGCGTTGCAGAACCGGTAACAGAATAGATAGATATTTTAACTGCAAGCAAAAGAACATATTAAGTTTCCAAGGAAATGTAATGACAAGAAACATATTTTCAACATTTTTTTTTTTTTTTTCAAGATAGAAGAATTGTTTACTGGTGAAAATTGGAATGAAATTATCCATGGAATAATCAGCATTGTTTCTGGACATACTGTATATCAAAATGCAATCTGTATAAAACATTGGCCTAGAATAGAAATATAGAAATAGAAATGTACATCATGCTAACTAGCTCTTGTGCAGCTAATGATGCTAGCTACTGTAGCTAACAGTGGTAGTGACGGCCAGTAGCAACAGATAGATAGGGTCGATTTTTACATGTTTATACTGTTATATTTTGGCTATAAACAGTGGCCCAGTGGACAAAAAGCAAATTGAACAGATTCTCAGGATATATCTTGTGTACTTTGGCATTTATAGAGGGAAAGTTCTCATCCTTTCGGCGGCTCCCGTTAGGGGTTGCCACAGTGGACCATTTGTCTCCATCTATCTTTGTCTTCCACATCTTCCTTTGTCACTTCAACCTCCCGCATGTCCTCCCTCACCACATCCATAAACCTCCTCCTGGGCCTTCTTCTTCTCCTCCTGTCCGGCAGCTCCATGTCTAACATTCTCCTCCCGAGATACCCCTCACCCCTCCTTTACACGTGTCCAAACCATCTTAATCTGGCCTCTCTAACTTTGTCCCCAAACCGTCCTACCTGCACTGCCCTAATCCTGTCCATGTTTGGTCACTCCTAAACCTAATCAGGGCATTTTCAGCCCTGCCACCTCCAGCTCTGCTTCCTGTCTTTTTGTCAACGTCAACATCTCCAAACCCTACAAGATAATCATTTCCCAAAGCAGTCAGTAAAAACAAATCATCTTCTGTACTTCACCTGTTTAACTGCTATTGCCTATAAAAATATTTTTTAAGGTTTTTGAATGCGATTTTACGCCAGGGTAGCTCCTGGCGCTGTATCTAAAATTTTATATATAGGCTAAGGCAATCTGTGCCATGGCGATATAGCCCCTATAATTAAAGTTTGTATAGACACCAGGTTGACAACACCATCTGATGCGGTAATGCAAAATGTCTGGGTCAGGCCTGGGCAATCTGCCACCTGTCATTTACAGCAGTGGTCGTTCATAGTCCTGACAGAGGGGTGGAGATGCCTAATCAGCTATCTGGAAGTGATGCACAGGAGATAGGAAAATGCGCATCAGCAGGGTTCTTGTCTGTATAAGGTTTTTTTTTTTTTTTGTCAATGTTGTACAGGTAGATGAGAAAATCTGTATGAAAGGTGCAAAGTACTATCAAACGTATAGTCTGTAGAAAGGATACATCTGAAATTGCCAAAAGAAAAACTAAATTATAGATCGTCTAAAAATGTTTAAAATCTAAAGGTAAGGTAAAGATTGTTTTTTTTTCTTAGTACAACCCATTTTAGCCCATATTACTCACTCACTCATCGTCTGTACCACTTTATCGTGGAGGGCCTGGACTATCGCGGGCCAGAACATTGTTCTGACATCATTTCATCCAAGTTTTAAAAACAACCACCGTCCCAAAATCCCATAGTCTGTTATTTTGGGTGCTTCCGGCAAGGGGTCGCCACAGTGGACAATCTGGTCCGCACACAACTTGGCACAGGTTTTTACGCCGGATGCCCTTACTGACGCAACCCTCCCATTTTATCCGGGCTTGGGCCCGGCACTGTATCCAGCGGCTGAAGTTTGGGCATTGGCTGGGAATCGAACCCGGGCCTTCCGCATGGCAGAGGCACCAGTGCCCCATAAAATCCCATAGTGTGTAACATTGCCCAATTAACGTCATTGAAACGTTTTGATAACCACAATTTCCTTCTGGGATGTGTCATTCTCTATGCTCAGATCTGGCTGCACTCCTAACCTACAGTAGGTTGTACTGGAAAGTTAAACAATGGAAAAATGTAAATTTCCAATTTTTTGCTGTCCAGTTGCGGTGAGCCTGTTCCCAATATAGTCTTAGATTCCCGTTTTCGATTGATTGTATTGACGTGTTTGTTGCAACCTATTTGGTGCTGTGTTCTCTGAGGTGCTTTTCTGCTCACCACCTCATTGTAAGCTCATTTCGAGCCATTCCCCTTTGACCTCTCTCATTCAATTCAATTCAATTCAATTTTATTTGTATAGCACTTTTAACAATTGTCATTATCGCAAAGCAGCTTTATACAATCAAAAGAATAATTTCAGTTGTATAGAATGTGAATGTGTATGAAGAACAGGAGAGGGGAGAGCAGAAGAGGAGAGATAGCAGTTAGATATGGTCACAGTCACATAATGTATAAGGTGAATGTATATTTAGTGCAGAGTGCAAGCAGGGACTCTGGCAGGACTAACTATAACAGCATAACTAAAGGGAGAGCCAGAAGAAAACGCAGGTAGACATGAGGGCTCCCTGAGATGTAAAGCAACCAATCACTTCACCGTCAACAAACTGAGTGATCAATGAGAGTGGGGAAGACAGCATCTAAACATACAAGTTCACTCTACGTCCATGAGTCCCCCAGATCGGCTCCTTTACCTAAGGCAAATCTATTTACAAAAATGCTTGGCTAAATAAATAGGTTTTTAGCCTAGACTTCAGACTGTGTCCGAGTCCCGAACACTATTTGGAAGACTATTCCATAATTTGGGGGCTTTGTAAGAAAAAGATCTGCCTCCAGCTGTAGTTTTCATAATACGCGGTACTGACAAGCAGTCTGCATCCTTTGATCGAAGTAGGTGTGGCGGATCATAAGACACTAGCAGTTCACTCAGATACTGCGGCGCGAGACCATTTAATGCTTTATATGTCAAAAGTAGTATTTTAAAATCAATGCGGAATTTCACAGGGAGCCAATGCAGTGAAGATAAGAAGTTGTCATCAAGAAGGGTTTTTTTTTTTTTCACCCCCAAAATGCCACTCTCAGAATGTTCTTTAATGCCAGTTAGTGTAATTTTTCCAGATACTGTTGTGATCAGCAGTTTCTGAAATACTTCAAGTAGCCCATCTGTCTCCGACAACTCTGTCTCTAGGAAATTCACAGAGACTGCAATTTTTTTCTCCCCTCATTTTGATGTGAACATTAACCCAAGCTCTTGGCTTTGATGAGCAGATGTACAGTACAGGTGTTCCTATAAACGTGACTGGTGAATGTATGTGCTGTACACATACAGGAGATTTTTCATTCAGTGTGGAGACGGTGGACGAGCACTCAAAAGGTTATCGACCTCTTTAAGGAAATCTAAAAATATTTGACGGATATCAGTGCCTATTAGTAGTTATACCAGCGTAAAAAAAAAAGGGTTTTGATGATTTTGGATGGGGTGAGGATTTTTCACGCTTTTAGAAGAGGCTTAGGTGAGACATTTGTGGTGCCTGAGATAACCAGAGCTTTCGGGTTTCTGAGATTAGGAGGAGCTCAAGTATTTAACCACATACCATTATCATCTGCCTTTTTATAACACTCCAGCCGCCTGTGCCGAACTGTAGTCAACTGTTGGAAAGAGATAGCGGACGAGTATAAGCACCGCGATTGTTGTTTGCTCCATGTAGGAGTGCTAGGATTGCGGAGGAGTGATGAAGAGGAGGTGGTAGGATGCACAGTTCTTGACATCTTCAAAGATCTATTTCCATTTGAAGCGGAAGCAGACCGCAGTGTTTGTATGTGTGTGTGGGGGATGGGGGATGGGGGTGATTGCTTAGAGCCGAATTAACACATTTAGACTTGAAAGACGCTAATCCAGTGAGCTGTACAAAATGAAACCATGCACCATGGCTTTCGTTTCAGCTCGCATTATTTGAAACAAGAAAGGTCGCAGCTGAATTTTTAAACTGACCTCACGTTCAGCCCAAAAGGCAAGACAACTGCAGTGTGGCAACGCGTAGGCTGAAATGAGTATTAATTATACAGAGGCTGCGCGTTTGTTAAATCCTCCATGCTGCTGTAAGCCGCAATTCAGAAGCAGAGATTAGCATCATCTGTAGCGCAGCCGTTTTTAGAGGTACTCATTAACTGTCGGAAAACTCATGGAGATTGCAGTTGTTCGGAAAGTAATGGGGTCGGATGTGAGAGGTCCGTCGTTGCACTATTTATTGCTTAAATCAATGACAAGTTGCCCTCCTGACACACACTCCCTACCATGCTTAACAATCATCTCAGCCTGAATGCAAAAGAACAGCAACTTAAATCACAGCTCTGAAGAATTCATTATCAAAATCAGATTGATGTAGTCATGTGATCGAGGCATCCGTGCACCACTTAGTGTATAACATTTAAAGCATTAAAAAACTACAAAAATGTTCTAATAAGCATTTAAATGCTATGTAACTTCTGTTGATGAACAGAATTATAAATGTCACATTTCGTACAAATTGATGACCTTTTTGGCTGCACAGTGACTTAGTGGTCAACACTGTTGCCTTACACCTCCAGGGTCGAGGGTTCGATTCCCGCCTCGGGGTCTGCGGTGCATGGAGTTTGCATGTCCTCCCCGTGGTTTGATTGGTGTGTTCCCTCCATGTACTCTGGTTTCCTCCCACAGTCCAAAGACGTGGAGAATCAGCTAATTGGCCTTCCCAAATTGTTCATAGCGTGTGAATGTGCGTGTAAATGTTGACCGGAGGTCCTACCACAGGAATAAATACTATGGACATCATTGGCCTTCATGATCCTGACTTGGACTACATGGATGGTTCCTGGGAGTTATTGCCACATCAAGCTGTATAGTCCTGACCTCGCGCCAAGCCATTTCCACATGTTTGGGCCATTAAAGGAGTTCCTGGGAGGCCAGTGTTTCAGATGTGATCATGGCTCCAGCGTACTGAGAAAACTTTCTACCCAAGCATTAGTGAAACTCTGGGATAAGTGCATCAGTGTAGCAGGGGATTATATAGAGACATAAAGGTATTTTTTACTCTCATAACGGTGTTCAACAGAATCAAAACTCCTGGTTTCGACTGGAACAGCTCATATTATGAATAAATATACTTTCTTTTTGTCATAAGCACAAGCTTTAAAATTCCTTCTCACAGAAGTAACATAAACAAATTAAAAATATATATTAAGTATGTACCTTGCGATGGATTGGCACCCCGTCCAGGGTGTACCCCACCTCGTGCCCTGTCTCCTGGGATAGGCTCCAGGCCCCCCGCGGACCTGTATACAGGATAAGGTGGTATAGACGATGAGTGAGTGAAAAAATTACAGCTGACACCACTTCCATTGACTAACGTTGCTCATTTGCTCTTAGAGCTTCGTTGGTGTAACCAAACATGCAGAAGCGACTGCAACTAATTGCTCTGTTTTTACAGAATTTTAAATAAAAGTCACGTCCCCAGCCAATCATTACCGGAGCTCTGACCTCATTGTTCTCGCCTTTATTTGCATGTCATTAAAGCGTGTGTAAGAGAAGGCCAGCAGTAAAAACCAGAGGCTTGCTTCCTGAATTACGCTGCACGACTGCGTCAGGGGTCATGGAAAATACGTCAGTTATTACCCCAGGGCTAAAATGAGTGGACTGGATGGACTCAATGGGCTTTGAGCTGACTCTGTAGCTGTTTCATTGATGCTTAAGAAAAGAACTGATAAAATATTTACATGCCTTTCACTCTGATGATGGTTTCCAGGCTACTAAACGGATCTCTTTGCTTAAAAAGAAGAGCCCGATTCATCCTCTTTAGTCGCGGTAATTTGATGTTCTAATTTCTTTCAGGTCCTCTAAGAGTCTTTTAATTATCACCATGCATCTATTATATACACACACACACACACTCAAGTCTATCTTTCTCTGGAGCACACTAATTGAACATGTCTCCATTTTATCACAGAGATCTGGCAGGCACTGATCTAGCACAGGCTACCCGTAATGTTCATACTTAAGATTTATTGCCAGGGGTGCCACCGGGGCATCTGATCGATCAGCTGGATTGACTCACCTTCTGATTCACCAGAGCCAGCATGGAGTTTAAGAGTGATGTAATACATTACTCCATGGCTATATGTTAGATGTGGCATATTTCCCCCGGAAATGCTTATATTAAATTAATATTAGTATAGTAAAAGCAATATTGCATTGCTTAAATTAACTCACCTTCTGTAACTGTTCAGTTTTAAATATCACAATCAATCCCAGCACTATAGGAGAAAAAAAAAATTAGATTAGTGCACAAACTAATGAGTACTTCTGTTTTTTGGCAATGTTGTTCGATTCAAACTGGGACCGAATAACAGAACACAGTTATGAGAGTAAAAACTCCCTTCATTTCTCTATATAATCCCCTGTTATACCAATGCACTTATCTCAGCGCTTGGATACCATCAAGGTAGAAAGTTTTCTCAGTACGCCGGAGCCGTGATCCTGCTTCATGTCTGAAATGCTGGCCTCCCAGGAACTCCTTTAATGGTCCAAACATGTAGAAATGGCTCGGACTGTACAGGGGATGTGGCTCATCACCGTTTTACACCTTCATTCACAAGTCTCGGTTTGACTTGAACACCCCCACTTATTATACTGCAAGGGGCCATGATGGTTTCCTGGTTAGCACTCTTGCTTACTCCTTTCGTGTAACTTTTTTATTTTTTATTTTTTATGGCCATCCTCAGGAGGAAATTTTTACATGCGCACTTCCACATTCCTCTTCTTCTGAACATGAATGAATTCATCACCTGCAGGTGTAAAACCGTAACTAGTCACACAGAAAAGGTAAACACTCAAGTTATCCACTTTGTGGTTTATACGTAGATGAGCGTGCGGTTCTTGACTGCTGTCATCAACGCCCGCTGTGCTGCGAAGCGTCCTCTGTTGCCTTCTGCATTTAATTTCTCTTACGGTTTATTACATCTTTATGCCTGGCACACAACGTCGTTTAGGTATTTTCTGTCCTAATATGCTGATTGCACTTCATTTCGATTACATTCGCACCCTTGATTGAAGACTTGATTTAAAGAGAAGAAGGTTAATCATACAGTACTGTAGAAGTGCTTTGAGCAGAGAGAGAGGTATAACCTTTAGGCTTGTACTCTGCGTATTAAGGTACAGTATGTTAGATATTAATAAGATGGAAAGTTGCGAATTTGGAAAATATGCCCTTTAAACGGCGCTTTTCCTGTTTTGTTTTGTTTTTACCGCATGTAAGCATTTTACACATTTCCATACATTTCCATTTCCAATCAGGCGGCAGGGATCAGCAGCACTACGGTTGCTGTCGAGTAGATTCATGAGCCAGATTTCGACGTTAATATTAGGGTTGTTCCGATTCCGATACTGGTATCGGAAATGCTGCCGATACCACAAAAAAAGCTGGCATCGGAATCGG
>JAQMYG010000017.1:7655590-7667800 GCA_030014215.1 Clariallabes teugelsi
TATCGGCCGATACCCTGAGCCCAAGTATCGGAATCGGTATCGGGAGGGAAAAAATGGTATCGGAACATCTCTAGTTAAGATGAAAGTGGTTGAAAAAATGCTGCGTTTCACATCTTTAGGATTAAGTAAAAAGGCTCGGCACTCTTTTTTTCCGGATCTGCATGTGCAGGGCCTATTTTGGGAAAAAGCGGCATGGCAGGGAGTTATTTGAGAGTGTAGGTTTGGCACAAATGTCTCAGCACAATGCAGAGTCTAATCCACAGTCTTATATTATAAGATGAGCCTCAAATGCAATCCAGCTCGGTGCTTTTTATTTCGCATAAAGGTGAGGATCATTAGAGGTCTAGACCAGGGATTTTTTTTTTTAAGTGAAGCATATCCAGAGGGTGTGACCTTTTTTTTTTTGTACAGCAGTGGAAATAACAACCCATCATTATGAAAGCTATTACAAATAGCAGTGGGTTCTTATAGTCAGTAGCCTAATTTACTACCCATTTGACTTGAATGCGTTTAATCCAAACATTGTGAAAAAATGGTAGATGTATAAATGACGTCAATTTTGACCTAATGGGTTTTTCACCGGTGGCTAATAAATAGCCAGAACATTGCTTCTAATGAATAAATCAAGCTAGTTTGACGTCTGACGAGGTTAAATACAAACACATCTCGGGAACTTTCTTATTTATCCGGCTTGCCTTAACCTAACGGTATAAGAAAAGCCCAACAATGGTGGTTACTTTTCCAATCAAGGCATTTCCTTGCCTCAAGGGTTTCTCTAGTGGTGTATCAGAAATACAGTTCAGGATTATTCCAATTTTCTTGGGTCTAATATTATATTCCAATGAGGCATCTGCTTTAGCGCCTTTTCTTACTTTTAATGATGTCTTCCAGGAATGTAACTCCAAATCACAAATCTCGACGAGTCAACGCTGGAGACTTCTCATGGTATCTGGCTATTAATTAAACCCCAAGACAGGAAATTAATAGATGGGGAGCAAAAATGAAGAGAAGTCTGACGGTAGTGCAATGATCAGTGCCTATTTCAGCAAATTAGCCATGTTGTGCTTAATAGGAAACGGAGTCGCGTATTATCCTGATTATTGCTTTTTCACTACAGAACAGGGCAGTTTGGTTTTCTGTTCCTCAAATGAGTTCTATAATTGGTATATTGACTTGAGATACCTAAATCGTTTCGAAAGATGCCTTTTCAAAATGAAAGGGTCCTACTCAAGTTAAAACTTGAGATGATTTCATCACAATTCCATGTTTGAACGGATTCAACTAATTAATGGTTAATCTGCAGGAACAGGAGTGGAGTATAAAATGGTGGAAATGGACAACACCCTATTGTAAACTCGACACAATAGTCATGACTCAGAAGAGCACTTTACAGTATGTCCATGTAATGGGCCGCCAAATAAGAGCACTGTATAGCAAGGGATTGTAGAGCAAGGAGCGACAGTATACAATGCGTTTAAATTGTTACCTCGACTCGGTCCCTCCTGCCACCAACCTTCATCTAAAAATCAACACTTAAGTTGAAGGTTGTCCCACCAGGAGAAACGATGAATAGTAGGCAGGGAAATTCTAAAATTAGTACTGGAATGTGTGGTTAAGCGAAGTCAGTGATTAAACAAACCGCCCTATTTTTGACATGGACCCATTGTGGGGGAAGGAAGCGAGTGTTTGGAGAAAGGAGGTCTAGCTTCCTATTCTGGATTCAGGAAGAAAACTGATCTCTTTAGAGACTAACAAGGAGTGTCAAACATTCTCTCTTCCTGTAATGGGCCACGATGAAGTAAGGGGACACCGACTCCTTATACTGTAGAGAGTAGTCTTAAAGGGATACGTCAGGATTTTGTCTTGAGAAGTTTGTCTTAAATCAAAATTGATGTGCATGTTGGTACATTACCGTAGGTCTTGGTCATCATTATAAATTTTCTTGTTCATGATTCAGAACGCTTCGTTTAGCATTAGGACTAGTTCTTGTGAAAGATAGGAGTTACATTTGTACTAAATATATTAGTATTAATATATTAGTCTCGATTGGGACCGCAGAAGCTTCACATGAGTCTCAGCTGATCTTTGGAATGCATTTCTACATGGAACGAGGGTTGTGGAACTTCGCCCTGTTTACGTACAAGATCCTCGCATGCCAGGTGCAGAGCAGGAAAACGTTTAATAACCATGACCTCATAATGAACTCACATACAGTACTCCTCAATTTTGATCGAAGGCAAACCTGAAAAAACCCAAACTATCTTTAGTATACTATCGTATACTTTTACGGATGTGTTGCTGTAGCTCGTATTCTGATAATTCTGACTATGTTTGTCCTGCTGTAATGAGTAGTAACATAATTATACATACATTGCCCTGACATTCCCCAGTAATAATCCATAATATGTTGATAATATTTCTTAGTAGCCTGAGTGGCACGATCACTGGCTTTACAAATACATATTCTTTCAGAACAAACAATTCAGAGGTTACCTTCATCACATAATGCTTATTATGTATACGATTGTAACAGGTTCGACCCTTTTTTGCACGGGCGGCACCATAAAGCACGGACACGAGGCGAGGTCTAACGGGAAAAAGGGTAATTTATTTAGGATAAATAGGGAAGGAAAGGGTTAAAGGAGGGAGGATGGAAAGAAAGGGAAGGAATGAATGTGCACGTGCAGATCTGGTGGATCCGGCAGGTGGGCACAGGCTTGTGAGCGCCGCAGTGGACAGAGTGGCAGCATGGGCCCACATGGACAGCAGCTCCTGCCTCAATCCGCTGACTCTCCTCTCTGTGATGGCCGAACAGGACCCTCCCAGCTCTCTCTGTGGGCGCAGCCTCGGATGGGAGTCCTCTCTGACGTCTGGCGGCTTTCCCCGGCTGGGAACAAGGGCCGTGACGTGATCCTTCTTGCTGCCTTTTCCTCTTCAGCGGCAGGGTCACCATAATTCGGCTCTGTGCGAGAGTTGAAGAGCCATGGGAGCTCCGGCAGTCAGCTGTCCTCGTTGCGGAGTTCAAAGGCGCACTCGCCTCTTTGGCCCCGCTCCTTTGCACACCTGCAGAAAGGGGAGGTCGCCTATCTATTGACCCATCAGGCAATCGCCATGACAATGATATTTATGGTAATATGTAAAATGATAGGCCATAGAGGGGAAAAATTACATTTTAAAATAAAGGTTAAAAGCACAGTTTTCATCCCCCCTAACTTTTTAGCGGGTTATGTAGTGGCATTTAGAAATGGGAACAGTGCCATTTTTGCAATTAGGGCAAGTAAATGTTAATTTCAATGAAATATTGTACATGTCTGAGTATGCCAAACTGAACTACACGTATTACCAGATAACTGCAAAGGTTTTAGTAACTTTTACTTTCTTTTTATTCATATTACTCACATTTGCATCCGTGCTACATCTGACTTGTTTTCATTAATACCCACAAAAGTTCACAGAAAGCTGCAAAACAGAGGAAAAGGCGATTAAACGGCCAAAACGCTCCTCCTAAGCACCGCCATGCAATAAATCTAAATTTAGTCATTGAGCTCAGCTACTGCGGCATGTCAGCTACCATCATCCCACTAACTCTTCTTCCTTTTATCACGTTCCATCTTTCATCCTAATCGAATAACTAGTCTTGTCTGTCATTATTTATGAAGTTCTTTTGGATTGCATTCTTTTTATTTATATGAATCATTTGTGAGTGAGATTGAAATAAATATGCAAACATTGCGGCATAACCCTTACATGAAACTGCAGTAACCGCTGATACGTTTTGAAGCTCACGTTTATGTTGAGTGATGGAGTCTCCGTATATGTATATTTACAGTACGCAAACTCAGAAGCTTTTACAGAATTCATTTGTGTCAACCCCCCCCCCCCAACCCCCACCCCCACCCCCCCTCAAAGGTTTACACGAATACCACAATTTTTTAATTTACTTTTTATCCGTTCCAAGTATTAGGTGAAGCCCAGTGTCTGTGTGGAAGAGAAATTAGATAAAAGCTACAATTAGAATCCTTTTCTTTCTTTTACAGGTATGTCAAAAACTTGTACATTTCAGAATCCTCTTCAAGGACATGCATACCTATTTAGCTAACATCTGGATCTGTAATCCACCTTGTTGTAATGTATTGTAACGTACCTTCTTGTACAACTCCAACCAGAAATACCTGACTGATTTATCTCATTAAGTAAACTGATTACGTGTTCAATTATGTATGTGTCTAAGAATAATATGATTACTTTACCAATCAGTTCAAAAGACTGCGAGAAACAAAGAGACGGGTGGCGGCTGCCGTAGACGGCGATTTTCTCTTTATTAAAATCTGATGCCGTGTCGCCTTAGGCTAATCTTCCCGCCAACATCCTGTCCAGGTGAGAAATCGAATCCCTCCCAGCTCTGTCGCTCTTGCCACCCCCCAAAATCCAATTTATACCGTTAAAATGAAATTCGCCCTCTTTCCCAGTCCCGTCTCAGACGTCTCTGGGGGGGAGGGGGGAGGGGAAATGGAATGGTGGGGAAGTTAACAAAATGGAAATCTGGGATTTCTGGGTGAATGTCAGGCATAATGGAAAGCACGAGCAGTGCTTCTTTGTTCATTTTCGGCATTCCTGATTGGATAAATAAGACATACTGTACACTGTGTCCTTCAATATCTAGCGCTGTTATAAACATTCCATCACATAAAACCTTCCATTTGTTAAAGTAAGTAGGCAGAGTATATTTAATGCATGTACCTTCTCACATACATTCATCTTAGCTTTCATGCACAGCCTTTCCTAGCAGTCATCCATTCATCTCATAATTAAAGCCATCCATCAGTCCATATTAGAACGGTCCATTAAGTAAAGTGTGGCAATTTACACAAGGCTCATGGTCCCACTGTTTCTTACTCACACAATGTACTACTGTCTCTACTGCATCAGGGATGCTGGAAGTATATTTCTTACTTTGGTTGGTACTTGTACCTTAATGCTATTTGATGGACCTGATCCGATAAACCACCTTACCAAAAATGCTTGCAATTCCAATGGCCATCTGTTTACTTACTGATAGTTGAAATTGCCAAATCAGTCTACTTCTTAATGGACGTATTTCTATTCTTTCTCTTCTTCCATGGAAATTCTGTAGGTTCAATGCTAGCAAGGTCAGGGTTTCTAAGAGTTAAAATAAATTAGATTGGTTTAATGGTAAACCATTCCTTTAACCTCAAAACAGAGACATTACTGGTACTCCATTGCCCAAAGCAAATCAATAGCTATATAATTGACTTTAATTGCACCCAAGAATTTAGATGAAGGCAGACTGTATGGTGTGCTACTATGTAGAGACGTACAGTAAACTAAAGAAGTCTATCACAATTCAATGAAAGCTAATGATTCAGTACATAATTTTGCAATATTTACTATTGAACAGAACTTGACTCACTTTCTAGGCAATTACTTTAGCTACTGCAATCAATTCTAGACTAACTTGGTTAAATATAGCCAGTGAATGTTTGGAAATTAGGACATCAGCATACTTTTCAAATTACTTTATTGTCTTGGCTCAACATTATCCCGAATACCCAATACCCCCGGATCAGCTCTGAAGTCATTCTTAATTGAATACTTACTTAAATACGTTGAATACTTTGCTTGATTGGTTCTCTCAAATATTTGAATATTTAAAAGTAAAATCACTACATTTTTTATTTGTTCTAGGGCAGCAACTAAATAATTTTCTCGATAGTCAAGTAATCTATTGATCACTGAAACGATTAATGATTCGGATTATTAATCGAACAATGACACAGCAGCACAAGGTTTTTTTTTAGGTATGCGCAAACTAACAATAAAGAAAATGAAGATAAACACTCCAAAAAAAAAAAAAACTCAAGTTTAAAAAAAAAACATTTTTCCTTTCTGTCAAAATCTAAAACCAAGGATAAGAAAGGTTGCAGCTATAAATTATAACAATTAATGAGTTTAACGATGGTGATTATTATGGTGGTGTTTCGTTAAAATATTTAGACAACTGAGACTAAATCTTATTTCTTGATGCTAGCAGAAATGTAGGCATTAGGTGAACTTGCTGGGTTGAACAAGACTAGAGAGCCTCTGATTAGTTCACAAGTGAGAAACACAACCTCTGATTAGTCAGGAACACAGCTTTTGAGACTGCATGGATGACAGAGTTTGATTGGTTGGCAGAATCAAGTCATAGACGATGTTTTCAACACAGCAAAATGGCTGAAAACAGTACATTTATTTTTCAACTGTCTGATCAGACAAGTTTACTTGCTTCGGGTAAGTATTAATGTTGATTTTAAGATGCTCCAGGTTAACTGGTCTGCTCTAATGCTAGGCAATGTCAGTTTTGCAAATATTGAGTGAATTGCTTCTACACTTTCGGTCATGAACATCTTGGCATCATGTTAATTTTCACCTCATCCTAGTAAGCAGTAATGACTACATGTCAAAGCGTTCAGAGTTAGCGTGAGAAAAAAAACATGCACGGTCGCAACTAATCGACAATTAAATTCATGGCAATTAATTTGGTCATCAATCAATCCAGTTAACCAAATCTGCTCACAAATATCCTGAGGTAACTCATGATGCAAATCACGCATTCCATTTTACCTTCTGAGCATAACATCTCCTTTCCAAAGTCAAACTGTAAACATTAACATCTTTATGTTATTTAAAATCCAGACCAACTTTTTCTACTAAATGGTGTTAGATTTTGAAAAATGGCCCAGATGTGAGTTAAGTGTATATCATGGCTGGACAATATGGATAAAATATATTATTTAACGCAGTGTACAGTATATTACTGTTTATATACCTTATATCAACATTTATTTAATGGATTATTATGACCAACATTGTTTATTAATTTATTTATTCCATATATCACAAGAATACTGTAACTCGCAAAACCGCTTTTTACGATACACTTATTGACACAGCAGAATAAAGCAGGACTTTATTCTCCATTACTCTTGCTCTATCGTAAAGGCCGATATTTCACTATGACACTTCGCTTAATGAAAACAGTTCGCTCACCAGACAACCCAACCCGAGGAGATCTCCATGAGGGGTTTTGTCTGCAGACCAAGTGAACCTGCTGATGTGGGGAAGGTTTTCTTTCTTTTTTTTTCTTTTTTTTTTACTGCATGTCTGATATAAACGTCCCCCATTGGATTTGTTCCTCAATCTACAGCAGTGTTAAGTGTCTGTAAAGAACCCTTTTTTTTATTTATGTGCTATTTCTTTCAAACAGGAACGCTTTAGAGTATGAGAATACTCTGTATGTGCCTGGAATTTATTATCCTTTATGATATTACACCACAGACACCCATATTCTTTTAGTGGTACTATCGTTCATTTCTCCATTTCTCTCTCAGTCCTTGAACAATACCCTTATCACTTTTGATTTACTACTCCATGTTTCTGTTTTCGCTGATTTGGCAGTGGCTTTCAGAGAACAAAGCAGCCAGCTGTGATATTCCTCAACCATGGTGTTTTTGCTTTTAAGCGCTATTATTCCGGTATTTGATCGGGGGGGGGGGGGGATACCTGTGTGTTAATTGTATGTCTATGTTCTATTGGTTTTGTCTTGTATAATATGTTGTTCAGCCAACAGGCATGATATTATTATTATTATTATTATTATTATTATTGTGGGTTCTTTAATACATCATAAGTAAAACTGACCTGCATTTCAGTATATGTTTAAAATTGACCTACTCTTTTTAGCAAAATCTAGCTTTATGTCGTTTTTACATATTCAGATGGTTCACCAGTGGCAGCTTGACAGCAAGCAAAACTTATGGTTTGGTACATTACTCGGTTATAAAGTCATGGTTTGGTATGCTGTTTTTGAAGTACAAAAAATATATATATTTTTTTTATATATAATGAAAATCACTTGTAATCCCAGGGCTTAAATGTGCCAATTAAATTTTCCTACCTAATGTGACCTCATAGCGTGGGCGTGGATCAGCTGTAGCTTATTTACATAGACACTGAAACGGCATGTTCAGAAGAGGAGTGTAACTTTGATGAATGAAAAATGTCAATATTTGAGGGTTACTTCAGCTGGTGCATTAACACACAATTTAGACTGAGCAATTAGCTCTGAAACCTGTGTTAACTTGTTCGTAATATAGGGTACCTTTAATTTCAAAATGATAGATAAATTCTTATATAAAGCAAAATAAGAATAAAAATGGAAAAGGTAAAGCTATTTATTTCCACCAATTCTGTATTTCCTAAACTAAAGTTGAGTTTCTTAAGCTATCATTAATAAATATACATACAAATAGGTAAAATCATTCATTTAAATCCTTAAACCTCAAGCGGCACAGATCCGTGCCGGCAACACACCAAAGGATAGTTATTCCAGTTCAATCATGGAAGTAGCTCACATGTATTGTACTAAAAATAGACACTGCAATGCACCAGAAACCAATATTAGCAATTATATAAAAAAAAATTTGTGTGTGAGTGAGTGTATAAAATGTTTAAAGTCCAGTATATTTTGTGTATACTGTATATACAGTATGTGTGTGCGTGTGGGGGTGCAGGAGAGACGAGTTGGCCTCACCAGTTTGAATGAATCAGTCCGGAATCACGATAAAAGAAAATGCCAATCCTGTAAAACTGTCTTGATGGTGAATAATCTTCATTTTGGAAAATCCTCAACAAAACAGAGTTCACAGTGTAATACAGTAGGAAACAGTTCAAAATATTGAGCAAACAGAGACAAAATGGCATCTGGGATTCCCTTCGTGATTCTAAGGCACAGAGACAACATTTCACTGTGAGATTCATTTCCTTAGGCGCAATTATGGTTTTTGTCCACATAATGGCAGTGTGGGGAAATGGGACAGATTAAGTCAAGTGGATTGGTGTGTCAAACATTGTATAAGACTCACTTTGTCAGACTAAAGAACAAATCCGACTTACGAACGTGCTCACAGAATGGAACTCGTTCGTAAGTCGGTGATTAACCTGTATATCCAATTCAATTTTATTTGTATAGCGCTTTTAACAATTGACATTGTCGCAAATCAACTTTACACAATCAAAAGAATTATTTAAGTTTGTGTTTATGAAATGTCAATGTGTATGAATCAAAATGATAAGATAGTCCCTGATGAGCAAAGCCGAGGACGATGGCGACAGTGGCAAGGAAAAACTCCCTGAGATGGTAATAGGAAGAAACCTTGAGAGGAACCAGACTCAACAGGGAACCCATCCTTAGTAACGGATAGCAAGGAGTGATCTGCAGTCATACAGCTCAAGAAACGAGGCTCCTGCAGTAGGAAACTCCAGTTCTGAACTATCGAGCGACTGAAGTCACAAGTCCTCAGAGAACAGCTGTCTGGATCAGCCGAGGACAGGACCGTCTTCGTGGAAAAGTGGAACCGTCCCCAGTCACCACACACATCCCAGGCAGACCACACCAGAAGCAGGACACCAGGTCCAGAGGGCAGAGGGGGTCTGGATCACTGGCAGCTCAGGAGTGACATGTATAGCTCGACAGAGAGACAGGTAGAGGGAAAGAGAGAGAGGGAGAGAGAGGAGAAGAGAGAGAAGAGGAGAGAGCAGAAGAGAAGTATGGTCATAGTCAAACAATGTATAATGTGAATGTATATTTAGTGTATATGCTTATGTGGACGCCTTGCTGGTCGGTGTGTGTTAACAGGGAGATTCAGATCTGTCAGGGAAATGATTTTTACTACTAAGAGAATATAGGAATGACATCTCAAAAATGTTACCCGTCATGATTCTCTTCAAAAAACTTTTACCATCCTAAAGTTTCAGTCCCGCACAATGCACGTGTATCTCATGTCACGCATATCTTAGTATTGTAATCTTACCTCTCTGTTTCATTTTCTTTGCATCTTAGCTTTTAAATTACAGTACTCTACTGTGATATGGTGCTTGCACAGCGTCCAAACTGCATCACATGCCGGTTCACAGAACAGATTACTTGTTAACACCTCATTAGCATCATCAGCATGTTGTCTATTGGTCCAGTCGTAAGCATGCAGCGCTCTCACCACAGTGACTGGAGTCCGATTTACATTCAGTCCATCGGTCTGGTATTAACAATATTAATGTTATTAATTCATTTTTTGACCATTGTGTTTGGGACATTTGTTTATCTCATTCATTCATTCATTCATTCATTCATTCACCTTATCTCATTGTCATGTAGGTAACGCTGTTCCAATGTCATGTCAAGAACGTTATTCTTTTATTCACAACTTTTAAAAACAACCTGATGCTGATGTTGTCCCAAAAAGTCCTAATGGGGTCAATGTTTGTCACCACTGTTTGTGTTATTTATTTTTTCTTTTTCCTTGACTTTTTTAATCATATCTACCACCTGTGTGTTTCATCAAGGCTCATTAGTAACATTTACTGACACATGGATTAATTTATATGTTGTTCAGCACCGACTTCATCTTCATGATGCTTTCCATATGCTCCCATAATAAATAATGACACAGGCAGCACGCGCGTGTGTGTGTGTGTGTGTGTGTGTATGTGTGTGTGTGCAAATGTGTGTTAGCTTCAGCAGTTTTTAGACAGCAAATGGATGCGGAGCGGATTTGCAGGTGCTATGGGACAATTTACGCCTTGTCCTCCACGCACACACGCACACACACACACACACACCCCACATCCAGCGTCTCCTTGAAATCTATGCCTGATTAGTTGTCTGGTTTTAACTCATGGACGTCTGGATGTGACTTCATTATGTTTTGTAAGAAAAGAGGATAAAGGTATAAAGTGAAATGATCAAAGGCAAAAAAAAGAAAAGAGAAATCAGAATTAATAAAGAAATAAAATAAGGGAAGTAAGGAGCCCCTAAAGGGAAAAGATTAAGGAGGAGGAAAAAAAAACGGGATATGATTGGAAAAAAAATTTTTTTTTTGAAAGTCTTGAATGCATCGGAGGAAAAAAATCGAGACCATGTGACTCATGCTTCCGGTCTTCCAGCGCCAAAATACAAAAGGCCAAGCTTCGAATACAAACTGAATGTGTTTATATTTTAGGCCAAGCTGAAAGTAAAATTCAGCTACTCAGAAAGTAATTTTCTCCATGTCTGTTAATAATCCATGTATTATCCTGCCAGTTTGATTCCTTTAATTTTTCAGTTAGCAGGCAGCATTTAGGTGCATTAATGACGATCACTGGACTGGATCGGTAACACTCCCCTTCCCGGTCATGGATCAAGTTTGGCATTACTGCCACCTGCTGAACTAAATTGGTAACGCTGAAAAGTCAAGTTTTGCGAGATCTCGCAAAATGTTTGCGAGATCTCACAAAACTTGACTCGGGTCCCATGTCACGTTGTTGTTGTTGTTGTTCCTTAAAAAGTTTTTTTTTTTTTCTCTTTAGGGGCTTCATAGGAAAGAAAGAACAATCTAAACAAATAAAGAATGGGAAAAGGAGAATCTATGTATAATTGAAAGGAAGGAAGGGCGAGAGAGGGAATGCAGGAAAGAAAGAGGTACAGTATATAAAATGACTGAAGGAAAATGAGGTGAGTAAGAAACGGAGGCAAGGATGGGATGAATAACAGAAAGGAAAGCAGGTAAAAGTAAGGAAGAAGAAGAAAGAAAGTGAATGAAGGAAGAAAAAAAGGAGGCGATAGTATGTAAGGGAAAGGAAATTTTGAAAGGAAGGGAAAAGAAAGACAAGACTGGCTGAAGGAAAAGGAGGGAAATAAGTTAGTACTAAAAGAGTAAAAAAAAAAATGTTTTGATGATTTATTATAGTTTATAAAATTGTGTGTCAAAGAGAAAGGGAGTGAGAGAGAGAGAAAGAGAGAGACGGGGGGGGGTCTTTTGGGGTTAATACTTCTGTGGGCAAAGAGGTTCTAGTGCTTTTGACAGTCAACATGTCATCTATGTCTCACACACACACACACACACACACACACACACACACACCATCCATCACAAGGCTTCAGTGCAGGACTGAGCTGAGACAGAGAGCTCAGTGACCGTGAAGTGTCTTTCAGCTAAGGCTTCAGTTTGGATATATTTTCTACATTCTAAAATAATACTGGATTTTTATTTTTAATTTTTTCAAACCTATGCAATAACACATATGCCATGAATTACAGTTTTTTACAGACGCTAGGACACATTTCTCAATACTTAGGTCACTTTTGCAAAACTCTTCACACAGTGAGCACAACAG
>JAQMYG010000017.1:7684460-7703082 GCA_030014215.1 Clariallabes teugelsi
TTCTTTTGTCACGTGACTCCCATAGACGCTATGCGGTGCAATAGATTCAAAAGAACGAACGACTCAGACTAGAAGATTTGATGGTGAGCTGCTCATTCTGTTTATTATAATATGTCCCTAGCTGCATTGTAATATTTTCATTAATGGAACTATAGCCAAAATTTGTGTATGTAGACGTATTGGGGGTCTTTTTTATTAAAAATGTACCATTTTATTTTATTTCTAATCAAAAGAGCGAAATGAACTAAATGACTCAAAAAAAGATTTCGTTCATTTTGATGAACGAGATTCAAAGAACCGAGTCACTAAAATGATTCAAACTTCCCATCACTACAACCAAACAGTCTCAAAGCCCACATTAAGATCATTGAATAATTTTTTATTTGCTGTTTTAACCCTAGATTTTAACACCTCCAACAAAATCTGAGCAATGAAATGCTCTGTAATACACTATATGGACTAAAAAGTATTTGGCCAAATCTGTTAATTATTGAATTCAGGTGTTTCAGTCAGTCCCCTTATCCCCAGCAAAGGGGCAATCTTAATGCTTCAGCATACCAAGACATCTTGGACAATGCTATGCTTCCAACTTTGTGGCATGACTGTGCCCCAGTGCACAAAGCAAGGACTACAGTACAAAGACATGGTTTGATGAGTTCAGTGTGGAAGAACTTGACTGGCTCGCACAGAGCTCCTCAACTCTATCGATCACCTTTGGGATGAACTGGAGTGGAGATCGTGAGCCAACATCAGTGCCTGACCTCATAAATGCTCTACTGAATGAATGGGCATGAATTCCCACAGAAACATTCCAAAATCTTTTGGAGAACCTTCCAAGAAGAGTGGAAGCTGTTATAGCTGCATCAAGGGGACCGACTCCATGGATACAATGTCATTGCAGGGTTGGCCAAATACTTTTGTCCATATAGTGTGCCCATATAGCCCTGAGGCTTTCACTCTGATAACATCCAGCACATGCTTTAGAGGTTGAATGTTTACGAGTAAAATGATGGTTCCCCAATTTAATGACTTTCCTTTTTAAATACTGTAGGCATGTCCCTACTGTTGCTGTAAAGCCTGGACGAGAGTGACAGCACTGGTAATCTGGTCATCTGTGACAGGCACACACACCCTTATGCCCGGTGCAGAAAGGGGCCAGGTTGCATGTACTTTAATCCCCTGTGACAATGGAATGGTACGGTCCAGTAATCCCCTGGTTGTTGCAGTGGTAGCGTTGTGATAGGGTTTTGGTTGGCTTGGACTCGGAACTGGTGACCAGACTAAAGATTTCACCAACTATACTGTACTTGCTCAGGGTCTAACTTACTCCCAGCATTCTCAGCACGCAGATAAGGGGTATGTGTGGATTGCATGTGTCACTGGTTTGCATGGTTGCATTGCAGGTTGCATGTGTTTATGCGTAATTGGTGTTAGTGATCCAGCAGAATGTGTGCTCTCCGCAGGCTAGTCATGTTTTTGCAAGTAAGCCAGAATGCAAATATGAATGATGTGCTAATAGTGTGTGTTCTTAAGTCTTGTTATTTAGTTATCTGCTCTTCTCTCAATGGATCTTGCAGGTCTTATAGATTTATGATTTTCTGCACAGACACTTGTAAGGTTATCTACTGTACATGTGTACATGTATGTGGAAAGTACCATATGTTAAATTCAGCAGGGAAGATCTGAATCTCTGCTATGTAACACTTAGACAGGTCTGAGGAATTTGTACACCAGGTCGTGACAAGAATCAACAACAGGCACACATGTGGCACTCGGTATCAGCACATCAGTATGTATTTAAAAAAGGAAACAGCAAACTCGGGCCAATCCATTAAGGTGCTTTTAAAGGAAGTGATCCAGTTACCCGTTTCGTTAGTCTACAGGGATTACAGCAATGTACTTATGGCAAACAAGGCCTACTGCATCTGATCTACTGGCCTTAGCATTACTCAGCATAATGTTAGCTAGCACAGATACTGATGTCACTACACAATTAGCCTAAACTCTTAGATATGTGTTAGCTGTGAAACTGAATTGTTGGAAGGATGAACTGTGAGCTGGAGTTGAAAGTGAAAGCATTTAGCTTCTCTATTATCAAACCATCAAATGATAGTTTAATACATGATCCTTGAGTTTAGCTTTAGCTCTATATAATGCTTCCATCATGTGTGTGTGTTGTGTGTGTGAGAGAGAGAGAAGAAAAAACGAAATTGAAAAAGCAGTAAATAGTTTTTTTGTTAAGACAAGAATAACCTTTGCAAATAATACTTAACCAGCCTCAACTTTTAAACCATTAACGTTTAAACAACCTAGATTTTAGGTGTGCCACCAGGGCGTGGCTTCACAAGCCCGCGGGTGGTTTGCAATAGCAGTGGATCCTTTAAATGTTTTAAGTTGCGAGTTTGAGCACATCTCACAGGTGCTTGGTTTGGATTGAAATCAGCCTGGGTCAACTTTGCCTGCTAAGCTTTCGCAATGGAGGCTGTTTTGTGTTAGGTTTTCTGATACCCTTCTGAAATGGCCAGCATTTACATTTTGGTGGATTGTACTGCATTGGCTTTTCTGTGGGAAGGGTCCGGGCGGGCTGGCTTGCGGCCCCCATAGGCAGACATGGGCCACGGGTGCCCATGATCCTATTGCCATTAGTAGGCACGAGGGTGCAGCCCAAGTATTGAAGATATTCCAGCCAGCCTGATATCACAACAGCATGACCTTGAGTGTCATATTGCAGTTCCTCAAACACCATTTATTATCAACAGATTTTGATTTGTTTGTTTATTTAACCAAACTAACTAATTTGACTTTCAGAGCAGATGACCCAACAGTTACAGTAATTAATAGGGGTGAAAGTTGTTTTCAATTCTTACCGATCCTACAGTACAGTATACAGGCTAAAGGTGAGGAGAATAAACCATGGAGGAGGTGGACAGTCCTGAGAAACTTCTTCCATTTTAGAATCTGGTAACTTCTAGGGTTCTGGAGTTGAATCCCAAATAGCAATAAATAGAAATATAGTGTGTTGGTATATCGTATAATACCTTCTTCCACACACCTTGAACAGGGGCTGGAGTGGGTTTTGGAATGCAGCCTTTGTTAGACGCTGGCTTTTTAGCTTGCATTAGCATATATTGAAAAACATGGATGGTTCAAAGGCAACTTGGAATGACTTAGAATCTAATACTAATGTGATAAAGTGTTATTTAAGATGGCATAACGTTATCAGATGAGTTTTCTTGCTGAAAGTGCTTCCATGATTGATTTTGAATGTGGGTTTTGGCAGGCAGCCGTTCTCCCCTCTTTCCAGTACTATGGACAGTACCGACCTACTTTCGCTCATGCTGGCAACTCATGCTGGTTAGACACGGAATGATACGTATAGTGATACATATAGTGATACATATAGTTAAAGTCACACTACTGTTATGGTCTATATCACCACTCGTTTGAATGCCTCTCGTCCAATCAGATTACTCAGTCAGAACTAATGCATCTCAGTTGTATAATGCATGTTATATGCAATTTTCTTTATCGAAAAGGATCTATTATGGCTAAACCACTTTTTAGTCAATACATGCCTCCTACGATTCGCTAAAATCAGTACTGGAATTGCTTCGGTATGGGAAGGTCCCTCTTTTCTTACTTTTTCCCCCCAATCAGTGCTGGTCATCAGCTGACTTCCAGTATGACTCTGATTCCAAGAAACTATTGTGTTCTTGTATTCTATCTTTTATTGCTTTTGGATTTTTCTTTTTTTTTCCTTTTTTTTTTTTTTTAAAGTTGTTTTTATTCCTCCTAGGTCATATGTGAAACCCCACAGCCTGTAGTTGATGAAGTTCATGTTAAGGGGAAAGAACCTCATGGAGAAGAGGAGGAGTCTAGAGCGCAAATAACCACAGAGCAAGACAGAAGCTCACCCCGCCAGGAAGAAGACACACAAAAGCATCGTATAGAATTTCTGGTGAGAGAAATGTGGAGCACGGGTTTAAAAATATCCTGTACTTACTGTAGTAAAAAGCAGTTTCCTTAGCTTGCATGGCCGATTCTAATAATATGCACTGCCTGACCAAAAAAAGTTGCTGTTTCAAAAGGGACAAATTATTTGCCTGTATCAAGCAAAGAAAATGTTAAAATTACTGGAACTGGGTAAAGAACTGTCCAATGCGCTAATAAAACCGGGAAGGATAGTGCTGAACCATCAACTTCATGGAGGAAATGCGGTCAGAAGAAAATAATGAATGAGAACGATCACTTTAATTTTACAATTAATATATATATATATATCTCCAATCATTCTATGTTTCAACATCTGGAAGGCTTGGCATAGTTTGATGTTGACGCAAATATCAGGTCCTCTCAAGGCTTCAGTGTGTAGACCTAAGTTTCAATTCAATTCAGTTAAATTTTATGTATCTAGCGCTTTTAACATTTGGCATTGTCGCAAAGCAGCTTTACACAATCAAAAGAATTATTTAAGTTTGTATGAGATGTGAATGTGTATGAATCAAAATGATAACATGTATAGCTCGACAGAGAGACAGGTAGAGGGAGAGAGAGAGGACAAGGTTACGAGAGTACGTTTGACAAGGTCATGTCATATAATATGTTCAAAACTGTCCATTCACTGTTCCTACAATCCCCGTTTAACCAATATCGTGTAAGCTGCAATTAGGATAATTAAACACAGCTAAGCTCGGAGGTCAGCGTATAAATTAGACGTAGAGAATTAAAAGCTTTATTTGTCCACTTGCATTTGTCCATATTGCAATGTACCTGGCAATCATTTCAATTCATGCCACTGGAAATTAAGCACATGTTTAAAACATCAACCTGAAACAATGCTAGAAATGAGCATATGATTTAAACATGCTTTGATGATGTGTTAATTTTTTTATTTATGATACGATTTTATACAGTACGCCTTATGTTAAGGTACTTTTATTGTTGCTACAGGAAAGTGAGTTAAGCAAGAAGAGAAAAGAATGTGGGGGTCTCGAGCATGAAGTAAGGAAGAGGCAGAAGAGATGTCTCGATTTGGTGAGTGTGGCGTGCGCCTAAATCTCCTATAGCTCCTCGCCCACTGCGGAGCTCACTAGGTAGGTGGCCTCCGCTTTCTGCAGGTGTGCGAGGGGGGGCGGGGCTGCAGGAATGGGCACCGACTGGTGGTATATCAGGAGCTACCCGTCTGACCACGTGGTTATACTCTGCCACTCTGTCCGCCTCCACTGCTCACCAGCCTGTCATCCTTCCTTAACTTTTTTTCCCTTCCTCCCTCCGTTTAACCCTTTCCTTCCCCATTATTCCAATAAAATTACCTGTTTTCCATAAGACCTCGCCTTGTGTCTGTGTTTATGCATTACAGTGAGCTTATTCTAAAGTACAAGGTAGAATTCCTTATAGAATTTGTATTAGGTTTTAAAAAACATCAGTTACATTTTCACATTAAATGACAGGATTTACCAATAGCTGGCTGATCATTTCGTGTGTCTGCGTGTGTATGCAGGAGAGCCAGCTTGAGGATGAGCGCAGCAAAAATGAGCGCTTAACAGAGGAGGCGGAACTCCTCAGGAGGAAGGCTCAGCTGCTTGAGCAGGTCAGTGTTAAGGCTACACATGCAATTGTCACTTTCTTTACATCCACATCTTGAACACTGTGTATCACTGGAACCATTAACATCACACTTACGTTTTATATTTCTTCTGTCTGTCTTTCTTTTTATATCTCTTTCCCTGTCGTGTCCAGTCGCAGGTTGAGAATGAAGAGCTGAAGCAGGAGCTCTCTGCAGTGAGCGCTCGGTATAGTTCAGTTCTCGAGGAGAACCAGAGACTCCGTGCCAAGCTGGAGAACCTAGAGCAGGTCCTAAAGGTAAATCTTAGTAGTTGGCAGGTAAGATGAGAAAGTTGTGAGTTGGAATCCTAAGCTATATTTCCTTAAGTAAATAAAGCATGTAATGTTTAAACGCGGCACGGTGGCTTAGTGGTCAGCACCATCGCCTTGCACCTCCAGGGTCACAAACAATATTAATACCAAATCAAATGACATCACAAACTGTGAACTTTCCTTTTTTTTTTTGTAATTTGGTTTATATCACACATGGCATGTATGTGCGTAAATTAAAGGAGTTTATAGTACATGTAACATGTTTGCATGTACAGTAAATGTAACCACTGTTGATTTTATAGAATTATCTATATATATGGTATACTTTACACTGATCAGCCATAACATTAAAACCATTAACATTAAAACCACCTAGGTTCTGGGGTCACCTTATGCCACCTTGGGCTCTTTACCTACTAGGCCCTTGTATGGTGTGCTCTGGTGCAGTGGATGGTTCTGGTGTCTTTCCATTGTGGCCTGCATTAGCTTTGGACTAAATGGGCTCACCTTTGATCCCTGTGCTCATGGGTGTGCCTTGGGTGCCCATGATCCTGTCACTAGTTTACTGTCACATAATTGATAATACAATTGTTGAGGTTTTATTGATATGTGGTGTTAATGTTATGACTGATCAGGGTATATTTCAATGAACTAAAGCATTACACTTTAACCTTGTGTGTGTGTGTGTGTGTGTGTGTGTGTGTGTGTGTGTGTGTGTGTGTGTGTGTGTGCGTGCAGCATATGCGAGAGGTCGCCGAGCGCAGGCAGCAGCTGGAACTGGAACATGAGCAGGCACTGGCTATCCTCAAGTTCAAACAAGATGAAATCAAACGACTTCAGCGGGTCTGTCATGAAATATCCCGCACTACACTTAATAATAAAAAGTCATAAATAAATAATAGCCGACAATGCACCATTTTTGTCACTTCAGTCTGAGCTTCACCATTTTCTCTCCATGCTGTTTTTATTGTCGGTGTCACAAAATGATAAGAAATGAATCAGATGTGACCCAAATACATTTCATGCAATTTATGTCAAATTGCCCAAATAATCAGGTTCATAATTAGGTTCATCTGTATAAAAACAGCCTTCACTAATCATCAGCCTGTACATTTTTGACATCCTAACACCTCATACTTTTTTGTTGTTGTTGTGCTTTATTAATATTGTGTGCTCCCTTTTTCCATCAGGCTCAGTTATTTGCAAAAAGGGAACATGAAGGAGTTGTGCAAATGCTGGAGGTGAGAATTTAAACTCCAAACCCTGTTGTTTTTTGTTTTTCCAGATCTTAATGTTTAGATGTCGAAATGTGTGTCTGTTTGTATAAATGACATTATTATTATTGCTGCTGATGAATAAATTTTCACTATATTTCAGCAGACAGAAAGTATATACAGAGTTAATGTGTTCTCTCTTCTGTTGTGGACGTTATTTCACACAGCTAGTTGTATATCAGTTCTTACGCATAATTGATTGCTTGTATTGTGACCCATCTGTACAGTATGTATTTGATAGTCTGTGTCTAATTTTGTATTTTGTCTAATTTCTCTCGAAGAAATCATAGGATTTTTAGTTTATGTGCTGTTGAATGAAACAGTTCTGTGCACAGTGTTTCCCCTACAATTACACAAAATCCACATTATTCAGTCTAGTGGAGGGAAAAGGCCTGAACATGATGAATAGGACATGTGACTTTGCATGGTTAAAGATGTACAGCTCTTATCACTTAGGCTGTACTCACCTTTGTTGCCAGCTATTTTGACAATAATGGCTGTATATGTTGCGTTTATTTCAGAGGACAGTAAATTTTTACTATTATACAAGTTGCACATTGACTACTCTAAAATATATCCAAGTTCCACTTCTGTAGTGGGTGTATATACTGTAATGTGGACAATGAAACCGATGCGCCTAGTTTTAGACCTCAATAATTCATTAGTGAAACAGTGAAACATGGTGGTGGTAGTAGTTTTATGTTGAGAGTTGGGCTCTTGAATGCTTTTTTGACAAATACCCTTAGCTAACCAATATAAAAATGTATCGCAGCTTTGGTTTCCTTCTCTTATGAAAAGATGTTTTTTTTTTTTATGAACCCTTTTGTCCACAAAACGTCAACATCTGTTCCAAAAAAAAGTAGAAATTCATTATGTAATTACTCACAGTCATGTTTTATTAAATAATCTATGCTATATTTTATGTAAAAAGTAAAGCATGGAAGCTAAATAACTACGAGTAAAGGTTGTAAAAATGTAGTTTTATTCGTGAATATGTACCAAGTTCGCATATATGAGTAAGTAACTTGATGTAAGTTTATCTAAATCTTAAGGGAATACAGTATCACATGCTTGGATTTAGTCAGCTAGCCTGTGTAATCAGATTCAGAGTCGAATTGAATCTTTTAGGGGAAACCCGTGTATGCACATGATGTGTGCACATGTTGGAATATTGTGCATGATGTAAACCTTGTTATTGTTAATGGTCTAAATGAGGTTTGTGTCATTTGTAGGGGTTGATCCAGTTTGTAATGCTGAGAGAGCTGGTAATCTTTCTCCATCATTCTCTCTCTCTCTCTCTCTCTCTCTCTCTCTCTCTCTCTCTCTCTCGCTTTCTCTCATATCTACTTGCTGTAAACTAAATGACTGAGTATAGTATCTCTCCCCTCCAGAGGGCTCTGTCTCTCTATAAATGTGCCTAATCTTTAAAAAAAAAAAAAAAAAAAAAAAAAAAAGAACAAGCAAAGTGACTCACGGTTGCCCAAAACCATAATCAATTTTTGACTGGAAAGGACTGATACAGATGTCTGACGTGGCTCTCTGAAGAGATGTTGATACTGTACATAAACTTATTATTCAGCAGGTCTGTTTTCAAAAGCTGGAATCTGATTGCAGTGTCTACTAACCATAAGCCATTTTTATATGGTTGACCTTTGACTTGACATACTTTTCATGCATGTGGATTCTGAATCTCTGTCTCTCTCTCTCTCTCTCTTTTTTTCTCTCTGTCTGATGTGTGCCAAGCAGAACACATTGGACTGCATGCAGGTATTGATACTAAGCAGATCAGTCATTCATGCCTAATGCCTTCTCAAACCTTAGCTTCTTAGTCATGTCTATGTAACTTTATATGTGTCTAAGAAAAAAACCCTGAGTCGATACACCTTGTGCAGGTTAGGTTTGGTAGTGGTGTCGTTATTTACACCACCACCATGGATTTTCTATAACAGCAGCTCTGAAAGTAAAGCATTATTTACATGAATAATTGTAGCATTCAATTCAATTCAATTTTATTTGTATAGCATTTTTATGCTCATGTAATCTAAGTCGCCTAATAAACTGGTTAAAAAATATGCCACTGCTTAGCAAATAAAAGCATGTGTTTTTATTACAAATTTCTAAACTGAGTTTTAAAAAGAGGGGTCACCTGCGTTTTTTGGGGGGGGTTTTGCCAGTGGGGGGAATTAAGAGCTGTTACAGAAACATGAATATAACAACATTGTATTCATTTGAGGCTTATAATGTGAAAGGAAGAGAATATAAGACGAAAATAGACGTACAAAATTAAGTTACTACGTGATTTTCATTTTTTTAAATTATTATTATAATAATAAGTCAACTGTCGTTACTTCTGTTCCTACTACACATTAAAATGGTTGCTTTGTGATGATATCTTCTTCGTAGTGAGACGCACTTAGGTGTGATATTTTACATGAAACTGGCTGTTTTTTTAGAACTGTGTGTAAAAGCGTACATGCGTGTGTATGTATATGTGTGATGAGGCCCTGTTTGCTCAGTGTCTGCCAGGAAGCTGAACCGCAGTCCCGGAAGTGAAACTAGCTGTAGTTTCTCTCGGTCTGAGATATCCGCACTTGCTATGTCCCCGTAATACAAACTCAGCAAAAAGCCAAAATGGCTGCAAAACCTCTCCCTGTTTCCCGCTTTCGCCTTTCGACCTCTTTCCCTCACAGTAATCTGAGAAATGTTTATGATTAATTCACTAACTGAGAATTCATTCTTGTCAACATCTGTTTTAGTTCATTATCTACCCGGAATTTAAAACTTTCTGCTTGTTCTTTGTGCTCCCATTCTACTGATAACCTGATGGTTAATTCAGTTAAAAACTCTTTGAGGTTATACTAAAGAATATTTAATACTCAGGTTTAAAAAAATGATTTGGTTAACTAATTATTATTATTATTATTATTATTATCAAATGTTTTGTTAACACATTTTTTTTACATTCATTGTACACATGAAAACTTTTTCATCTGGCAGTTTGTCATTTTAAAACATAATATTACTTGGATCAGATATGGCAGTTTTTTTTTTTTCAAGAAAATGACTAATTTCCTCAGACCCTATGGCTCAGACCTGACAGCACACCATCACCACTGTTACTCAATGCTTAATTTCCGGTGTACTTTTAATCTCATAATGAATTCGAGTGGCTAATTCTTCCTGCTTTGCCGTGTGTACGCGTATAGGCAAAGGTACGGGACCTGGAGCAGAAGTGCCGTAATCAAAGCGAGCAGTTTAGCCTTCTCTCTCAGGAGCTGGACAAGTTCCGACAGCAGGCCTCGAAGATCGACCTGTCGGCTCCTGGACTGCTGTGCTCAGGCTTCACACAACTTCCCAACGGTCTCAGTCTGCCCACAGACACCGGTAACAAGACATTATTCTCATGGAATTCACACACAGCACTGCTGCTCATACTGTAGCATGACAATAAGGTACAATCAATTCTCTGTCTCAGGTATTTACCAGCTGTATAAAGCTGCAATCTCATCGCCCGGTACTTCTTCCTCCTTTATACAGTATACTGTATATAGGGTATAATCACAAGGTGTGCTGTTGTAGGAAAATCATCAATGCAAGGGGAGTCACTGCCTCCAGCCCAAAGTTGTTCATTTTGTATAACAGTACATCTTGAAGTACATCTTTTATTATTCTCTGAGTTGAAAAACGGCACTTTCTATCCATTTTATGTTGTTGAAACATCCACAAAACAAGTTGGCTGCTTTTATGACTTATACTATAGCAGCTGTAAACAGTCAAGTCCTCGTCACCCTCCCATTTTTCTTATCTGAAAGTTAATAAAACCACAAATCGCACCTTACAAAACTTTTACAAAACACTGGCACTGGAATATTCCACCAAATCACCAATTATAAGTTTTTAATAATAATTGTAAATATCAATAGTTTATTATTATTATTATTATTATAACCAGGAGTAAAAGCAGTTTTTTATTTTAAAGTAAATTTGTTTGGGTACTTCGTAGGATTTTTTAAATGCTATTCCGCTTTAAAATAGTCTCAGCTAACTAAATGTTCCAGGGTTGAATCCCAAATAGCGTTAAATGGAAAGCTACTGGTAGTAAGTTCCCATGATCAGAAAAACAATTAGGAGACAAAGTGTTGTTTAAGATGACCATGTTTTTAGATGCATTTTTGAATGTGGGATTTGGCAGGCAGCTGCTCTACCCTCTTTCCAGTGCTGCACTCGGTGCCGGACCATAATGCCCTATTTTCACCCATGTTATCAGCCTATGTGGCACGTTCTTATATACAAATCTTTGTGTATATTGTTATTGTAGAAACTGTAGCATATTAGAACAAGCACATTAAACTACTGTATACTAGTAGCCAGAAAATAATTAAAGCAACATTTAAAAAACGATGAATTATCTATTCTCGGTCGTGTCTGATAGGAAACTCCAGAGTCAGCTTGGCCTATTTAATCAGTTACAGTCAGGTTTATTTTAGGTTGAATTTAAATCTTGGTGTTTTGCCCACAAGTGGCAGTGAAGAAACAAAATGATCAATGTCCGCTTTTGACACTATTGCCATTCAAAACTACTAAGGAAAAATGAATTATTTTAAAACATACATTTATGAAATATACTAGTTCATAAAGTCCTACTGTAGTCCTATATCCATATTTCTTAATTAATGAATTGCGTTATGTTTTGCATCAATGATCTGATGTACAGTAGATGTGGGGTTTTTTTTAAACAGGAAATAACTGCGTTTGGTCATGTGACTAAACCACTAAATGTGACTAAATTTAAGCTACTTCAGTTTTGACTTATTTAAAACAAAATGCAACAGTAGTTATAGTTATATTGTGATCATGGGATTAAAAGTGATAAATATTACTACTACTACGACTTCTTTTATTATCAACAGTGATAATAATCATGTGATTATACTTTTCTGAAACCGCTTGACCTCTTCCTAATCTCTCGCCTTTTTCTCTGCACATGCTGTTGCTTAGACACTCACCGACTCCTCAGTCGCGACTCGTCTGAACTTGTGTTTATATTTATCCCGCAAATGGATTCTGCTGTGCTGTCTCTTTCTCTCTCTCTGTCTCTGTCCTTATGCTCCTCTCTTTATTCTTTCTTTCTGTCCATCATCGACTCTTCTTCTACAGGCAATAGTGCCTCATGGGATGACATCGCCTTCTGGAGCCTGGAGGGTAACGAGGCCCTGTGTGACGTCTCTGAGCAGGGTACCCGCTCATGGCCGCGTTTCTCTCACCAGGAGGCTGTAACTCCTGCATGGCTGTTTAGATTATGGATTATTATTATTTATTAATCGTGGTTCTGCTTTTACGCTTCTTTTTTCATTTAACACTGCAATCCAATGATGCTTTCGGCTTTCAACATCCAGCACAGAAATTTTAAGTTTGTTTTCGATTAAATGGCTTACATTTCTTTTGCTTTGGAGTTGTTCACGTTGTCCCTCACTGAAAGCATTCATCTGCATGTGGGAATACGTCTAGACGCACCTTTTATTGCTTTCCCGTTTTAGCTGTTTTTTTGAACATGTGATGGAAAGTATATTACCATGTGCTTAAAATCGATCACCCTGATGAAGGTTGACTTTATGAGACGTAATAACGACGCAAGCGCTAATATTATTGTCGCAGGCGGTGGTGTAGTGGTTAGCACTGTCGCCTTGCTCCTCCAGGGTCTGGGTTCGATTCCCGTCTCTGTGTGCATGGAGTTTGCATCTTGTCCCCGTGTTTGGTGGGTTTGCTCCCACAGTCCAAAGATACGCAGATCAGACTAATTAGCGTTCCCGTAGTGTGTGTATATGTGTGTGTGCCCTGCAATGGATTGGCACCCTGTCCATGGTGTACCCTGCCTTGTGCCCTAAGTCTCCTGGGATAGGCTCCAGATCCCCGCGACCCTGAATACAGGATAAAGCGGTATAGAAGATGAGTGAGTGAGCAAAGTCTATGAAGTCAGCATTCATACTGTAGCCACACATGGTCACACTAGCAACCGACAAGTAACTCGTGTACCTTGTGGTTTTTATCTCTTGTGCGCGACTGCTACTAATATCGCTTGTAGGCGTCTAGTTTCCATTCCACCGTTCAACCGTCCGCTAATCAGCGATGCGGTAATGGAAGTCTCATCCAGTAGACGCATGCACTATGGCTCCAGCGAGAATAAATGTTTCTCAAGAAGAGAACAGTGAGACTGAGAGACTCATCTATTGGATGAAATCATGAAAAGAGATGGATAGAAAAGAGATGGTTAGAAGATGACGTTTATTTAATATGTAGTTGTCTTGCACACGCTGCCTCCCACACGAGTGTGAGTTCACCTATAGGGTTAAGCCACACATCTGTCTCATCTCTCCAACTCTCGCACGCATCTGTACTCACATGCATCCTGACTTGTGCGCAATATCTCTCTCATGCTTTATTTGCTGCTCTCTCTCTCTCTCACACATACACACCCACACACACACACACACACACACTTATATACACAGTTTGTCATAGTAGATGACTAGCTGGCTTAACTGTGATCTTTTAATCTAGGAAAATGATTTTGTCACAGCTATTCAGTCCTTAATAGGATTAGAACCAGTGAAGAACACCAGTGGACTTGATGTACAGTATGACCCCCTTTAAGCGTTTAGTGGTGCCTAATATTCGCAAACCAACCCTTCTTTGCTTGTATTAGAGCATCTATTAGGATTAATAACTATTAGGATAACTCTCAAGCATGAAGCCTTATGACTTTGTTGTTGCACACCAACATGATCCAGAGGGTGCCAATACTTTCATCTTAGTAAAGCTATTGAGTTACTGCATTCCCAAGTAAATATCTAATATTGTTCTAGTGAGCTACAGTACATGGATTGTGTTGTAAGCTTAATTACAGTATGTCCAAGGTGACTAAAAAAGAAACTGCTCTCCAGGATTTTCTTGAATAATTCGCACAACTTTTGCCTTCCATAGTATATAAAGTTCTAAAATTAGAGAATTCTTAATATCTAAATGCAATAAATGCAATTCTTTTATCCACTGTTTTTTTTTTTCTTACATAGTCCAAAAAAGAATGTCATTCAGCGCTTTGGTGCCCACTTTTCCACGTCACATGCAATAAAAGCTGCTCAGTTTGTGTAGCCATTATTTGCCAATGTTTTGTTGAAGCTTTTTTTTTTTTTATATATATATATTTTTCCCTACAAACGCATGTCAGCCTGTGGTGATCTGTGGCAGCAATCTACTCCCTCTTCTTTCCGTTCTTCTGTTCTTTCTCCTCATTTTCCCTATCCACATCCCCACAGATTTATCCGCCGTGCTCCGGACCGGCTCGGCGCCGTACTCAGGAGTTCCGTCTCAAGCCGAGCGCTCGCCAGGCACCAAACACCGCGAGCTCCCCAGCCTAAATCCCAAATCAGCCTCCACCTCCAGCACGTCTCCACCCAAATCTGAAAACACACACCTGTCGCCGAAATCTGCCAAAAACTCGCACAAAGCCAGCCCCACTCACGAGGTGAGAGAGAGACAACATGTTAGTTTTTCAACCTGTTTATAATATTTCTGAATGACCACAGAGAAGAGTAATGGTGCTGGGATGAGACAGGCATGAATGAAAGGCTTTCCAAAGCTTATCTAAGGAAGATCGTCTTACTAGTCTTTTGTACAGCTTGTAAAATATGACACAACTGTGTTTGAGCTACTTGGACTATGTAATATTCTGGTTATCTTTGCCAACTGGGCATTGGTGGCTCAATGGTAGGTTTCTCGGCTACCACGCAGAAGGCCCGGGTTCGATTCCCCCCCAATGTCCAAACCCCAGCCACTAGATGTAGTGCCGGTCCCAAGCCTGGATAAAATGGAAGAGTTGCATCAGGAAGGGCATCCGATGTAAATCCTGTGCCAAGTTGTGTGCGGATCAGATGGCCAACACCAACATTCTGGTTATCTTTGCTCATGTAGTGTGTCGTAGAGAGAATACAAATCATTCTCGGTCATTTGTTTAACCTGATAGATTACAGCTAATTCTCATTTGCCGTGTCTGAAGTGATGCTTCACACACACCTCAATCATTTGTAAGGGCTTGTGTTTTCTGTACACACAGCTACACACACACAATGTCACCGCCCCACACTCATGCAGACATGCAGCACATGATATTTTGCCACTCATTGTTGAATCAGTATTGTTTTTGTTTGGTCTTGTACAGTTGGGTTTTACTGATAAGAATATTGGTGAACCTCCAGCTGATCTCAGTCTGGATTGTGTCCAAATAATGGTGTGGTTTTCACCTGGATATTGTGCAAAGTGAGGAATGATCAGTATATGAATTCTTGGGCTAGTACGAGGGTTCCAATTATACTAAAACTCAAGGCTACTGTCTCCCAGTCACTGCTGTGCAGATGTGAACATGTTACATCAGTTCATTTGTCATTTGGGGAATGCCCTTACATGTGGTCTGCACGAAAGAAAAGTTAACTTGTAGTTTTCTGGGTTTCTCAAGGGCCAGTATTCTAACATTATCAGGAAAAGATTCAACAATCAACAGTGCTCGTTACAGTGAGATGCTTATTAAAGAGCTGAAGCCTAAACTTTGGGTTAAACACACAGGACTGCTATCCAAGGGTGTTGTGATCTTGCTTGACAAAATATGCATGTCCGCATACTTCTGCCCACACTGTCGACGCTCTGCACAAACTTCATTTCAAAGTGTTAAAACATCCTATAATCCTGATCTTGCTCTATTAGACTTTCACCTCTTTGGTCCCCTGAAAGCAGCTCTACAAGGATGAAGATTCACTCCTGATGAAGAAGTGAAGACAGCGGTGCATTCGTAGCTCGCCTAAAACATTTTTTGTTTCGAATCGTAATCAAACAGCGAGAGCGATCAAATCCGGAAGCGCGGTCCAAGATCAAAGGTCGGTAAACATGTGAAGTCATACACAAAGGCAAAATCCGAAAGCGAGTGATAATCTAAAGGGCGAAACACAAAGACGAAATCCAGAAAACGTGCAGGGTCAAACTACAGATAACTAGGAAAAAATACCAAGACAGGACGGGAGGCACGCAAGTAAGATACATCGGCATGGAGTGAAGTTTCCGGCTTCCTTTTAAAGATGCAGGAGGGTAGCTTGATTAGTGACAGGTGTGCTCAGGTAATTGGCTGGGAGAGCGGGAAACGGCATGGATGGGGGTTATGACCTGGAAGTACTAGGGTGATCAGGCTGGCCCGTGACAAGATGGACAAATTGGATTATGTCAAGGATGAGAATATTATGTCAGAAACTTATGTACTGTACTGTATTTGTCTTTTCTAAGTTATTTCAAATAAATTCCACAGTCACAGTTTGGATAATTTTTGACTCACCTTCACACATAGGGTTAAGCCACACTTAATGATGATTCATATTAATATTAATGATGTGTATAATGTTTTCCCATGAGTATTGAGTTTTTTAACCAATATGGGGGCAGTGGTTGTTCAGACGCCACCAGCGTGTTGCCACTGTTGGGCCCTTGGGCAAGGCTGGTAACCCTATGCCCATACAAAATCATTCCGCTATTCCCATTCTCAAAGCCCGGATGAGTAAGATCAATGATTAAGCATAGAATCAATGGAACCCATCACCCGATGTGCACAAAAGCACAAAAAAGTGTCAGATCACCAAGTGTTAAACATGGCTTATGATATGAGTATAGTAAACTACTACCATGTGCACTGTTAAAAAGTTTATTATATTATATATTTTGTCTCTGTTTTAGGTGGACACTGCCAGTGAGGTAGAGGAGCTGGACATCGATGTATCCCCTGTTCCCTTCTCAGCGAGTCGAGGAGCTGCGAAACTCCAGGTTTTTATTGCCCGTTACAGGTATGCTTCTCCTGCTACATGTTGCATGATGTTCATTTTAGTTCCAGTGCAGGAACTGTGCTTTATCCAATTTAAGGTGTATTAGTCCTGTTTCTGATGTATTAATGATAAACCTAAAAAACTCCCCTCTAATGTAGTTACAACCCTTATGATGGTCCAAATGATAACCCAGAGGTGGAGCTGCCTCTCACAGCTGGGGAATACATCTACGTATACGGAGACATGGACGATGACGGCTTCTATGAAGGTGACTTTACATCTCACATTTCCATTCATGTGTATACCGTATATATCATGCGTATTCAGACTATTAAATGTTGCAAAAAGTGCTGGTTTTCTTTTGCCCTAATCAGTCTAAAATGAGTAAGAACCTGACAATAGAGTCCACATATTATTAACTCATTTATGATGTTGATATCTGCAATGATGTGCTGTAGGTGAACTGATGGACGGCCGTCGAGGCCTGGTTCCATCCAACTTTGTTGAGCGTGTCTCAGATGATGAGGCACATGAAGCTGCTGACTTTTCCCACAATTCCTTCCTGGAAGGCAGCTTTCAGAGTGCCTCGGAGAAACCACATCAGCACCAACACCACATGCGGTTAGGCCACAGCATAACAGACAAGACAGATGCCTCAGCTGCCGGTGACATAAGCAAAGCTGGTACAGTGCCACTAGTGAATGGCTTGGACATGTATCTGGACTTAGAGGATGACACGGAAGCTCACATTGTGCCACCTCCCCACAAGATGACTCTCATCAAACAGCTAGCTAAGAGCATAGTGCTGGGCTGGGACGCCCCGCCAGGAGGAGTCATAGTGCGAAGCTACAACGTATACGTGGACCAGGAACTCCGTCTCAATGTCCCCACAGGAAACCCGACCAAGGCTGTGCTAGAGCGGATGGATACGAGCCACAAGGCTCACCGTGTGGCTGTGCAGACTGTGATGGAACACGGTACCTCTGACCCATTGCGCTGCTGCATGCTGGTAGGGAAAGACGTGTCTGCTGCACCCACTGAGCTGCGGGTAGAACGCATCATGGCCACTTCAGCACGTCTTACCTGGCTGCCTAGCAAAAGCAGTTACGCACATGCAGTCTCTTTAAATGGTAAGATGCGTGAGTTGGTTCAGGCCGGCAAGTACTCACTGCGCCTTGGTGACCTTATTCCTGGTGTGCATTACCATGTGGAGGTGGAGGCGCAGGTGCCGTCGGAGCGGAGGGAGCGCAAATGTGCTGTCACCTCTTTGACCACGCTAATCGCAGGTAAGGCACAGGAATAGCAAGAGGGGTAAATGTTAAATAAACAACAACAAGCTTTACATGACACTGACTTGAAAGTGTCTTGACCCTGACTCTGACTTTTAACCCTCAAGGTCCTCCTGATGCTCCTCTGGATGTGCAACTGGAACAGGGGCCAAGTCCAGGGATCGCCCAAATCAGCTGGCTCCCTGTCACTATTGATGCTGCCGGGACTTCCAACGGAGTCCGTGTCACAGGCTACACCATTTATGCTGACAAAAAGAAGGTGATTTAAATTTTAAATGTATATAACTTGAATAAGCTAAGAGAAGGTTCTTCAACATATATATATATA
>JAQMYG010000017.1:7719197-7731840 GCA_030014215.1 Clariallabes teugelsi
GGTATATAACAAAGTATTGAGATGAAATTTTGTTATTGACCAAATACTTATTTTCCATCATAATTTGCAAATAAATTTTTTTTAAATCCTACAATGTGATTTTCTGGATTTTATTTTTCTTATTTTGTCTCTCATAGTTGTGGTATACCTATGATGTAAATTACAGGCCTCTCTCATCTTTTTAAGTGAGAGAACTTGCATAATTGGCGGCTGACTAAATACTTTTTCGCCCCACTGTATGTATTCGGCCAAACCGGTTAATTATTGAATTCAGGTGTTTCTATCAGTCCCCTTATCTCAAATGAAGGGCAACCTTAATGGTTCAGCAAACCAAGACATCTTGGACAATGCTATGCTTCCAAAGTTGTGGCAACAGTTTGGGGAAAGCCCTCTTCTATTCCAACATGACAGTGGCCCAGTGCACAAAGCAAGGAGTATAAAGACATGATTTGATGAGTTCAGTGTGGAAGAACTTGACTGGCCTGCACGGAGTCCTGATCGCAACCCCATCAAACACCTTAGGGATGAGCTGAAACAGAGATTGCGAGCCAGGCCTTCCCATCCAACATCAATGCCTGACCTCATAAATGCTCTACAGAATGAATGCATTCCCACAGAAACACTCCAAAATCTTACGGACAGCCTTCCAAAAAGAGTGGAAGCTTGCAAAAGGGGGACCAACTCCACATTGAAGTATACAGTATGTATTAGGATAATATGTTATTGCAGGTTTGGCCAAATACTTTTTTGTCTATACAGTGTATATCTTCATATTGGTTTGCTTTTAACTGTAGCATTTTAAATCGAAATAAATAGTATTACATTAGTGCGGCTCCCCATTAATTTACACAATTAACAAGATTTTCATAGATACCAAATAGGCCTAGGCTGTTCATCGAAAACTAATTGAAACCGACATTTGAAATTTCTAAACGCCGTAATCTTACCCAGGTCATTTTTTTATGCCAAATCCCTTCTTCATGTGTTCATGTACTGTGTCCTTAAAAACATACTACTTGTTCTTTTAATTCTGTAAAGCTGCTTCGTTACAATAACCAATGTTAAAAGCGCTTTACAAATAATTTGAATTGAACTACTGCGTGTGTAGTCACATGACGCCGCGTCGTCCTGTCTGCGACATTGAAGCAACGTGGAGGATTAGTCTTTCATTAGAAAAAATATCCCTATTAAAGCTGGAATATTTTTCCTCGATTTTATTTTGAGGGCAAAAAACAAAAACAAAGTGATAGTTTATTAATCATAATTGAAGGAAAATGTTCCATTAACTGTGATATTGATTGATTGATCCTATCACCCAGCACTAATGCCAAATTGCAAAAATAAAAGGGTTCATCTCCACTTTGATAAACATGACCCAGTGTGTCATTGTTAGCACACGGATTCATGTAAATGCTCCTTCTCTTGCCTTCCTCAGGCAGAGCTGACTTTTAACGCCGGGGACATCATCTATGTGTTTGGAGACATGGATGACGATGGCTTCTTTTATGTGAGTAGTCAACTTAAAAAAATCAAAAAAAAATCAGTGAGACCTTAAGAACTGACTTTTTTCTCCCCTTTCTTTGAAAGTAGCTCTGAATTCAAAACCATACTTTATGAATGGTTATAATTCCTGGATTACTGATTCAGATGATATAGGTCAGTTTATTAGTCAGCTTGGTTGACTGTTTTCCATCCACCGCAGAGACGTCTGTATCAGTATTCTTGAATTACACTGATTTAGGGAGAGATTCGTACTGGTACTGGTACAGTATGAGGCTGGTTAGTGATGACACAAAAAATGTTCAATGGCTTTGTAACAATGATCATATCTGATTTCAGGGGATATCGTAGTACCTGATAACAGTCAGCCGCTAAAATTGTGTGTAAGCTAACAGTCCGTGCTGGGGATTTATTTTACAAGGTCTGCCTGCTGATAAATGACTGAGAATACGTATACTGTAACAGTGCACATTAAGACTTACAGTAGATACCAGTTACAACTGCCACCTCTGGTTAGCTAACCAGCAGGATGAAAAGGGAACATGTGGGTGTTTCTGATTTGCATAATTCATAAATTCAGTTTTTTTTCCTGCTCTAATGAGGTTAAAGATGTATAGATGTTCACATGCATTTTTAAGTAGTTTACCAGGCGTTTTCTCTCTACTCGTTCTTATTCTTATTATTTCTCTCTACTCGTTCGTTTATATAAAGAATAATGTTAAGGGTATCGTTAAGACTAATTTTCTGAACTTTGCTACATGATGGGATTTGTTGTTCTTGCCACAACAGGGGGATTTAAATGGACAAAAAGGGTTGGTACCTTCCAACTTCCTTCAGGCTTTTCCAGAGAACAGAAATGATTCAGCAGAACCCGAACAAACTACAGCCAGCAGTCAGAGAGACTCACAGGTAGAAGCGTGCGTGTGGGGGCGTATCAAAACAGTTTGTTGGCGAAATGTACGTGACTGTATGCGTGTGCACAAGTGTGACCTTCATATCAACCAGTATCACATGATAAATACCGAATGTTGTTTTTTTTTTCTCTGCGCACCAGCATGGGAAACTACACCACAGCATGCTGTTCTCCATCTTATCATTGATTCACTTCTCGGTTTACGTACAGTACATCACATCTTGTCTTTGCCTGTCCTGTCCTGTCCTTTATTAATGCATGTTCATGGCTTAGTGGTTTTTCTGTTTTGTGTGTGTTTATTCCTGCATGTCTGTGTACAGAGGCACAGGCGAGGTGTGCACTTTAAACAGTAAACAGTAAGTCTCATGTTGACCCCGTCTTTGTTTTCCTTTTTATACAGTACACAACTGTCCCACAGACGACCCTCACGCTTCTTCCTTAACTACCTAAAGCCTAGTCTGAGTAAAGTCTCTAACGCGCACGCTTTGTCATTGACTTCTGTTCCTTTTGTCTGGGTGCTTGAACCACCTTCATCTTTGTCTACTGAAATAAATATAAAACATCTTCATTAATACATTGCAATACTAGTCTGGTGGCTTAGACATTTTAGTCACTGAAAAACCCTCACAGACACTTGCATGTTTTTGCCCAAAAGGTGAGTCACGCTGCGTCTGTAGAGCAGACGGAACCCCTAACGGCAAGCCCCCCAGACGAGACCCGGTCCGAACCCGATTTACACAAGAACCACCACCTTCTTCACCAGCAGCCTGAACTCCAGCCGGGTCCCTCTCCATTCTCAGGCAATCCTCCTCCTCCACCTCCTCCAGCCGTTCACCCCCCAGAGGACCATGCTGTCACTGATGCCTCTCCACCTGGCAAAAAGAAAAAAGGCTTCTTCTCTAAAGGAAAGAAGCTCTTCAAGAAGCTGGGCTCCAGCAAGAAGGAATAAAACCCGAAGACTGTTACGTTGACTAATACGCTGATTGCACTTTCTCCATGTCGATGTTAAGTTGTCTGCATGTATTTCGTGATTTCATGGGTAGATTTAGGGTTTGACACAGGTGTCACGCTCTGTCACCATTTGGTGCTTTTTTTTCCTTGTTTTGTCTCACTTTTCCACCATGATACTTTGCTACAAAGAGTATAGCTTCTGACGTGTAAAACAAAAAAACATTCACATCTTCTTCAAAGTGAGAAATACACATCATATACCGAAAGCTCTGACTTAACAGTGGGTGACATCAAATTAGAAACAAAGTCTAAACCAAAAAAAGTTAGCTTTTACAGTAAAATATTTGTTCAGGCTTTAACTGGACAGCCCAGAATTATTAAGATTTAAAAATACATGCACTAATTTAGATATGGTATAAATAAATGTATACAAATAATTATGATTTACACATCATGAATAATTGTGTAAATTACTGTACATCATGTGTAAAGTAGAACACTAAATGTCAGCTGTAAACGTTGCTAGTATGCGCATAAAGTTCAACGGCAGCTAAAAAAAAAAAAAATTATATGGTCAAAAAACATTTTTTATAAGCACGCTTCCATGAATGACATTCACATAAACCGAGTCCCTGCGATGACTTTTGCAAATAACAAAGACACCATATAAATCAATTTGAATTGACTTTTCCTTGTAGTGCACTTGTGCATAAAAATGCCACAAATTGCGTAATCATTAAACACCACTGAGCTTATATCTACAATAACTGGCAATCCGTCATACTTCGATATGCCTATACGTCTATCAGACCTTCTCTATCGTTTCCTGATACTGACCACAAGAAAAATAATTATCTGAAAGACATTAAAAGGTTGTCTGTGTCATCTTCCAAGTCTGGAAATCGAAAGAGCTCAGAGTAGGATGTCAGAGGAGTCATCTTGTAATTACTGCCATTCCAATGCACTATAAGACCGCAGATAGTGACGTAAAATGATTTTTATCAGTCCCTGAGTGAAATCATTAGATCAGATTAGATCAGGTAGATGTGTGTTGTTGTTTTTTTTTTTTTTTCGCTTTCGGACTTTAAGCTTGTCTCATTGCTGTATGTGTATTATATGGCAATAAGGTTAAATACAGTTACCTATTAGGCACTAGCCTACAAGTTATGTAACATTTTGTATTTGTACTGTCACATCACACATCACTGAAAAAATGTAAGTTCCTTCAGCACCGATGGACAAATGGTGGTACTGGAGGTTTCCTCTGGCCAGTCTTTGCCTTGCTCACGTGACTCAAGTAGCACCAAAAGGTGTGTGTGTGTGTGTGTGTCGGTGTAACAGGGGATTTCATGATTTCTACTTGTCTAAACTAAAAAAAAATGGAGTGTAAAGACAGATTCACAATACACAGAGTAAGTCTTGTCCAATATGCAGTTATCATCTAGCTGTGCTTTCAAGTATAAAGCATAGAACCATCTTGTTTCCTGTGTCACATGATGGTAAAGGCAGATTTTTTTTCTTTCTCAGGCTGCAAAAGTATTCTTGCAGTCGTGAGATGAAAGTGATGGTCTTAGAATGAATAATGTGACCAGTTTCGTACCACTGCAACCAAAGACAGAGACTGATGGAAATTATTTTATTAGAATCTTAAAATGTGAGCTGTGATACAGTGTTTACAGTGTACAGTACAAAACAACATAGAATTATATAAAGCTCACAGACGGCTACAACTACAATAGTCGCAATGTAAAAATGTAAAAAAAAAAAAAATTGTAGTTATTTTTTAAAACTGACTTGCTCAAATTACTTTATATAAAGTTACACTTCCAGGCCATTTTACAATAAGTGTGTTTACATGGACCCTAATATTAAACTAATGTGTAAATACCTCAATCATAACAGTATTTCCCTGGGGCAATGGTTGGCTTGCCATTATGTACACTACTGTATATCACATATAGCATGTACTGTATAAATATACAACTAATCACAGATTACAAAACTTTTACAGATTATAATTACAAAATTAATCACAGCATTCTTCTAACCAGTCATAACACAGAAAAGATGGGAAGCCTAACCTAACCTCTAAGCTGGAGGAAAGTTCTTCTTTTTTATAACTCACAAATTAAACACTTCTCAGAGGGCAGAACCACTGCGCATGTCTAAAAAGTTACAGTATACTCTATTTTAATAAATGCTTAGAACTTGTAAACACTTAAGATTAAATTATTTGTCTCATGTATCTTAAAGCATTTTTGGTCATAAAGCTGGGGTCATAGCACAGGGTCAGCCAGGGTACAGCACCCCTGGAGAAGATTCCTTGCTCAAGGGCCCAACATTGGCAACGTTGCGGTGCTGGGGCTTGAACCCCCACACTTGTGATCAGTAACCCAGAGCCTTAAATGATTGAGCCACCGCTGCCCAAACCTTAACCCTGGCCCGAAGTCAGACGCCTTAGCCGTTGGAATTTCTAATCTAGTCTGTTATAGGTTTCAGCTAAGATTGACTTCATATCATTTCATACAGTGCGACATATATAATATTAAACAGATACTGAATTTTAAACTGGCTTAACATGGCATGCTTCAGCTTCTAGGACATGGTGGACGTTCCAGACCAGAACATGACACACTCTTACCAAACCTTTTGGTGCTCTTTCGTTACTATGACAGTATGGAGTTAATGATAGAGCAGAGGTTCTGGCACCAGATACTCTGTAGACCTAAAGTCCAGGCCTACTGTACAGTAGGTCTCTGCTCACATTCAGTTGTACTGAACCAAAAGATATTTTTAACTTAAATGTTGACTGTTTTCATCTTTAGTATATTAAAACGGCTCTGTATAATCAAATTATTTCTCTCTCTGTAGCCTTTAAATAAGTCAAGCAATGGACGCGAAGCTGTGCTATAATCCTAAAACTTGCTTTTCAACCAGCTATTATAGATCGCACGCTTATATCACGACCTTGATCCCAGCGCTATCGTTAGAGCTAAGCTTCTTTCTGCCAATCTGCACCCAGAGCTAGACTCTTGTAAAGTACTAGCCTTACGAAACCTATTTTTTTTAAAAGTCTTATTTGTTACAATGTTTACTTTCACTTTACTTCTACTGACTGCATGCATGAAGGTGTCGCACCCAGACACGGCCTTATTTATTGATATTGAAATATTTATTATATTAAATCTTGCATTTCTTTACTTCTACAATATATTTGTAGGACCTTTTTTCTTTTTTTTTCCACTGGATACAGCGGAGGCCAAGCTGGAGGCTATCACCTGAAATCTTGAGAACTTTTGGTCTGTGTGTGATGTACAGTGTTCAGGTCAATGGTTTGCACTTTGACTGTGCTTTTCAATGTATGGTATTTTCAACCAGTGCGAGAAGCTTTAATTCTCTCATCAGTCTCTCAGAAATACTGTAAGTGTCATACAGAGAACAGGAAGCTGTTTTGTAAATCTGAGGTTTTTGTAATCGATTTTTTGAAACTTGTAAATAAGTCATTTTTTTTCACATTTTTCTTTTGTCTTTTTTTTTTTTTTTTTTTTGCATGGTGAAGCAAATTTTTGAGTGATGACTAGTAAGATCATTATTGCTCATTGAAGGGGCCGTTGTCATTAGGTCTGACCTTTTTACAGAAATAAAATCTATTTTTACAGAAAAGTTTTGTTTTGTGGTGATTTTGTGTGTGTGTGTGTGTGTGTGTGTGTGTGTGTGTGGAAAAGTTGTAAAGTTTTTCATAAATTAATAATGATCATTTCTTTGAAAACAGTGTAGGCATGGAGACAAAGTAAAAAATAAAACAACAAATAATATATGTATATTTTTGTTTTATTAATGAAAAGTGAAAGCAGATTCAACAATGTCAGGTTTCAAACACTTAAATGTCCAGAACAAATCAAAAATGTTAACAGCAACTAGCTTGGCTTTGTTCCTTCATGTTCAGCAGCTCATGTGGCCTATAAATTACACAGTGAGCTGTGCACAGTCTTATGAAACAAAGCCAGTTCCTCTTTTCTCTGTCCACCATGTTGAGTCAGTAAAGTGTGAGAACGTGCTCCCAGTAGCCAACAGTACACTCATCCATAAAGTAGGAAACACTACACTGTGGCGAGGGGTTTAGTAGTGCTTTCTACTTTATGGATGACTGCACTGTACTTCCCAAGCGCGGCCATCTCGGGGTCCTCGGCTCATCCGCACTAAGTCTGCACCTGTAGAGTTAGTGGTTAAGAGACCCCTCCCCCCCCCCACACACACACACGAACACGAACAGTCTTCCATCTCATTTACAGCTGTCTGCTTAAACCACACCCAAACTGCTAGTCTTGAAATAAAATTGCCTTTTGACAGACAAATATTCCCAAACATTTTATGTCTCAGGACTTTTATGTTCATAAGATTTTTCAGACCTCTAAAAAAAAATCAGTCAGAAGTCAATCAGTTTAAAAAAAAAAAAAAGTTCCACATAAAGTAAAAAAAAATACTTTTTAACATAAGGTTCATTACCTGAAACCCCCCCTCCCCCCCACCCCCCCAAAAAAAATTAATGTTAAAATGATGATTATTTTTAGTTCTCAAAATAAAAAGTCTGGTTACAAGCGTAACTTGTTGCTTCTTTCTTTTACTTCACGCTCTACTAACTTTGTACATGGCGGCCATCTTTATCAGAATGAGTAAGCTGTTTCTAGCAAATACAAAACCTGATGTCAAATTTAGAATGTTAAAAAAAAATTTACAGGGCACGCTAAGATTTTACAACATAGACGGAAGTATACACCTTTTTCTTATGTTATGGAGAAACATACTGAGATGGTACAAAAATACAAACCATAATGTACTGCATCGAGTTAACAGGAAGTCGCTGGCGTTTTGGCTTACATAAGATTTGCCGGCGATAATGTATAAATGTTACAAACAGTATTAGCAAATTGGTAAATATTACCAAAAATATATTATTACCAGTTAATTAAATTATTTCCATTAATTTCTACTTGATTTTAAGGTTCCGTGATAGAATTAATGTGCATTTAATATGAATATTGAATGCATAAATATATATATTTTTTGCATTGAACAACGCATTAAAGTTTCATCTTTATGTACAAAAATATAAATTATATCGCAATAAACATGAACACAATATGTACTTTATGCATTAAAAATATATATATTACTCATATTTTAGCACTAAATTCCAAGTAAGTCAATTAAGTAAGTTTTCCCAATCAATAATATACTATACCTGCACAAGCAATACCCAATGGACCCTCTTTTTTTTTTTCTTTTCAGCGTCTTCTTGTCCCTCGATCTTACCAGAGTCTTCGTTATCTTCAACCCAAGTTGGAATGGACCTGTGAGCGGAGAAGCGCTCCTTTTAAACTTCTTGGCCACGTGGTGTCTTAACCACACAGGAAGAGGTTTAACAGTCACAGCCTTGCTGTCGTTCTTTTCTCATTCCTTCTTTCACTTTTTCTTGTCTTTGCGCTGTATAAAGTGCTAATATCTATACTTATTCAAACCTATGGAAGTTTAATAAGGTCCTTCATGGTGTTTTGTATTGCAGTAACCGTTGTATCCAAATAAAAAGTGGTGGGTGAATTTTAGATAAAAATGATGCACCTCCATCTTATTGATGCTACGTATCTAAGTTCTTGATCTTCTTTCTTAACTTTTTTAGTTTTGCATCATTTTAATGATTATAACCCCCATTTAATGCTAACATAAATTTTTACTTCATGAACACACTCCGATTCAGAGACCAACATTTTCATAATCTAAATGAAAATTATTTTCATTATTAATATTATGTACATATTACAGTCATACAAAGTGAAACATATCTTTAATGTCATTTTCAACTCACAGTTAATGTACTATATAATACATTTAATATTTAAAGTCTGAACCTTACTAGCTTTTCATTTTTCAGCCATCTTGGACTGCAGTTATCTTTGCACACAATTCTTTTGTTCTCTGTTCTCTTTACATGCTGTTTCACTTTGCCTGGCCATTGCTTAACACTTGCAACACTGAGGAAATGTTGAAGTAAGACTCTTAAATGGTTAGTGGGAAGTGATAGGTCAGCCAGTGCAGATGTGTTTGTGGGAAGTATGTGGGAATTTAGACAATGCTCGAACCATGGTTATGTCCACCTGCAGAAAGACTTACAGAGCAGCAGCATCCTAATGCACTGATATAGGAACATTTAAACTATATAATGTCAAGACCAAAAAGCCACCAAAATATTTTTCTTCCTTGAGATTGTTCCTGAGTAGAGATGAAGGATAGCTGACTTATTTTTCTTGTATGTGTCTGTTGGGTGGAAATTATGGAAGCTTTGGTTTTTAGAGCTAGCTTTTAAAGAAACAGGACATTTTACTATTTAACATAAGCAAAATCAATGAAACCAAGCTCAATCATGTCAGATCATTTTTAGCAATTAAATAAATCCAAGTGAAAAACAACCTTTGTGGGAAAAAAATACAATAATCTGGTTGCATAAGGATGCACACACTTTTTTTTATAATGAAGCATGTGATTGTGCCTTAAAATTAACCAATCACATTTAAACTTGCGTTCAAAAAGAAATTGTCACACACCTTTTATCAATGAAGTGTTTCTAAACAACCCCAAATAAAGGCCAAATCTTTTTTTTTCTTGACATCTTCTTGGCTTTATCTATCTGCTGAAGTCATGGTTACAAAGCATGCCTGTATGGTATCTCATTGTGGAAAGGTCATGATCAGGAAAGGGTTACAAATTCTTTTCCAAAACATTAGATATACACTGTGGAGTAGCATTATTAACAAGAAAATGCAGTACCATTTAAATATGCAGTCTTTTAAAAATAATTAATAATAATAAAAAAAACAAGAGAAAAACTTATCAGACAGGTCAAGTAACCTACAGCAAGATTAAAAGGTGTCTGATACTCCTTCAGTCTGACATTTTTCTTTACATTTCTTGGCTATGACATATGGTGACAAAAAGGAACCCCATTCCCTTTTTTTTATTTTTTATTTTAAAAGCCTTTTCAAATCATTCCATACCATGTGGCCAAAGATGTTACAGTCTAATGAAACCAGTGTACAATTTTTGGTCATGTTTCTAAAAGGTAAGTCGACACATGGTGACGGCAGCATCAGCTTGGACTGGGGCTCTGGTCAACATAAAGGGTATCATGGATAACTCCAAATTCCAATTTCTTTAAAAATAAAATAAAACACTACAGGCCTTTGTTGGACAGACAGAAAGGTTAACCTTCTGGCATGATACTAAGCCAAATTATAAATCTATGTCAACTGAAGTCAATGAATTGCTTTAGAGTCTTGAGTCTCTCAAAGGGAGTCTAGGTCTAAATCCCATGAAGAACCTGAGGAATAACTTGAAGAGGGCTGTGTACATGAAATCATCTCCCAGTTTGATAGATCTAGAATATTTTTGCAAGGAACAGAGGAGTAAAATTGCCAAATTAAGATACGTTGATTGTTGGTTAAGTGGTTGTATTAGTAGTTAATAAAGTAATAAAGTTGCATTAGTTAAGGCATATTATACCTTTTGGTTACATTTTTTCTACTTGTTTCTATTTGAATTATGTTGGTATATCATATTAAAGGTGTAAAAAATATCTGACATGATTTCTTTTGAAAATTTTCCTTTGAAGATTGAAATTTTTTCAAAAGAAGTTTACATACGTACATACAGACGTACATCACACGTAAGCACCCTATAGGGGTTGAGGTTCAACTGAGGGTTTTTTTCTTCAGAAAAAGATTTATAACTGATCTGTTACAACAGTAACTATCCATATACATAGAAAAAAGATTCTAACTTAAGGGTTTGACTAGACAAACCCATATGGGAAGATAAGAAGGTATTTCAAAGTAACAAACGTTTTTTTTTTCCTAACCTATGCATACTATACAGATTTGGTGACAAATTGAAGCAAAAAAACTAGTGGATCCGTTATGCTGTGGGTGGTAGGCGAAATTTTTGCAAGTAGAGAGAAACATCACTGCATATCATTACAAAGTTATTTGCACTGATTAACTCTATTCGGTTTTGAAATTTCCATCAGACGGCTTATTGAATGGGTTAATGGGGATGAAAAGGATATGAATTATCTACACCACGGCCTTCACAGGCATCAAATCTTACCCCAGATGAGCACTTAGGGGAGATTTCGAAGATAGCGTTCTCCCCCACTAACACCACAAATAGTGTTCAATCTCTTAAAAACTTTTAGAGATGTGTAGAATCTATATCATAGTGCATTCAAGTTGTTGTGATGGCCAAACACCTTTTTTCTTTCGTTTGTCACCCACCCATTCGAGAGAACAACCTTCTTACTTCTATAAAAAATATTCTCTGTGTTAAGTTCTATAACCTCTACAAGGCTATATATATATAATATCTATAAACTCAGTGTTCTTTTAGAGTAGCGAAGCTCATATAGAGAAAGAGCACAGCTATGATCAGATCTAGCACAGGAAGTACACTGCTGCAGAACGACGCACTCGACTGTGTGATTTCCTGTGCAAGGCGCTGCACTGACATCAAATATCACAGTTCCTTATCTGCCGAAGTATTTCACCGTGTTACAAATAAGGCACAAATAAATAGAATAGCAACCATATTAGGTAGACCATGATCATTTTTCCTCTTGTTCATTTATAAATCAGACGGATCAACATATGCTTCAGCAGGGGGAAATGCATCATTTCATTTCTTGGTTTTCTCATCACCATCAGCAGATTGATGAGAGGATGTTCAAAGGCGTTGTCGCTATAAAATTCAGTGATGCTGCTTAATATAATCATTGTGCGAAATTAATGTTTTTATAGTTTGGTGGCCGTTCATAAGTTCTGACATGTTGTTACTTTTTACAGACATTGAGTGACATGCCTGTCATCTTTCTTGTTCATCTTAGTATAGCAGGCCTCGACCCTGAGATGCAGTATGCGAGAGAGAGAGAGAAAGAGCGACAGAGCGAGCGAGTGAGCGAGAGAGCGTAGAGGGAAGTGGGGGATGGGTCGACCACAAAAGTGCAACGGGGAAATTCACACAGAAAGTCTTTTTCGTTCTTTTAGTCGCTACAAGTTGAAAAACAGAACATGAGAAAATTTATGCAATGGATCAGTGTTCAGAACTAAAGCTACAGGAGTAACAGCCTTTGCTGGATTTTGGAAGAAAAGCTAATTGTCTCTCATTATTTAGATGTTTATCTATAGTGCTGACTTATTAAGTTCACAAGCCCGTCTCAGACTACTTTTGATAGTT
>JAQMYG010000017.1:7762686-7774383 GCA_030014215.1 Clariallabes teugelsi
TGTGTGTGTGTGTGCCCTGCGATGGATTGGCACCCTGTCCAGGGTGTACCCTGCCTTGTGCCCGAAAGCCTCCTGGGCTAGGCTCCAGGCCCCCCGCGACCCTGATCACAGGATAAAGCGGTATAGAAGATGAATGAATGAATAATAATAATAATAATTAAACAGATAGATACAAGTTTATTCAACTCTGTAATGTAACAAAATTTTACTAGATTTCTGAAATATTTTCTAAGCATCAAATGATACTGATCATTTTCAGCACATACAAACCCAAATTGTTTGCTACAGTCTTATTTGACAATGTACTTGAGTATTTTTTTTCTTTCTCAATTATAGTTATATTGAATGTGCTGGAACAACTGAGACAAATTAGTTACTGTTATGATTTATAACTACTTATGACGAGTCTATTGTAGTCTCATTATAGTCAAATTTTGAAGTTATCTGACAAAAATAATGCGGCGTATCTGTAACAAAGTGCAAATGCTCAGTTCTAAAAAAAAAAAAAAAAAAAAAAAAGCCTTACACAAACCAATTCATTTCTGTCTGTTGGAAAGCTCTGGCTCTATAAATAACCCTCTCCTTACAGAAAGCACCACAACAATACATTACATTTTTATCATCACCTTCTGTAATTTGTTTATATGGTGCAATTTTAACACGATCCAGGCCAGTAATCTTTCAAACCTAGCTAGACACAAAGACAGCTGTCAAGGGGTAAGATCAGTTAGGCATCAACTGGACAGTCAATTTGTGAGATTAATGTGTTGGAATCAGGGAAAATGGACAGGTATAGAAAAATGAATACAAATAGCTGAAAAAAAGACCAAACACACAGTGCTGTGTATGAGTCCGTCTAGTCACAGACCAGTCTAGCTGACCCTTGTCCAGTGTCAAAATGCACTGCAAAAAATGGTTCAGGAATGGTTTGAGGAGCATGAACAAGAGATTAAGATTAAGTTGACTTATCCTCAAAATTCCCCAGATTTCAATCTGATTCGATATGTGCTGGATATGTGCTGGATAAACAAGTCTGATCCAGGAAGGCTCCACCTCACAACTTAAAGGATCTGCCTCTAACGTCTTGGTGCCAGATACCACATCGCACCTTCAGAGGTCTTGCGGTGACCATGCCCTCATGAGTCAGAGCTGTTCTGGTGGCACAAAGGAGAGCTATACAATATCATGCATGTTATAGCTGATCGCTTTGACTCACTCACTAAGTCAATCTTTGTCTATAACGCTTTATCCTGGAACAAGGGTCACGTGGGGGCCTGGAGCCTATCCCAGGAGACTTAGGGCACGAGGCAGGGTGCCAATCCATCGCAGGGCACACACATACACACGCTCATTCACGCACTACGGGAAATTTGGGAACGCCAATTAGCCTACTCTGCATGTTTTTCAACTGTGAGAGGAAACTGGATTAACCGGAGGAAACCCACCTCCATGCAAACTCCATGCACACAGACCTCCAAGGGGGAATTGAACCCGTACCCTGGAGGTACAAGCCGACAGTGATAACCACTTATCCACCTGATCGGTGTGAATTTTTATTTATTTTATATTATTCCCGGCGACACGGTGAAGTAGTGGTTAGCACCGTCGCCTCGCACCTCCTGGGTTGAGGGTGGGTTTCCTTGGTGCGCTCTGGTTTCCTCCAACAGTCCCAAAACATGCAGGTGTTCCTAAATTGCCAGTGAATGAGCATGTAAGTGGGTGTGTGCAGTGCGATGGATGGGCACCCTGTCTACACAAGTCTCCTGGGATAGGACAAAGTGGTATATAAACGATGAGTGAGTGAGTGAGTGATATTATTCCCAGAAGTCGGCTGTAGCTCAGTGTGTCCGCTAAAGGGCGCCGCGCGTCGTGGAGTGCTGTGGAGTAGGTCTTCTGCTCCACCCTCACACACACACACACACCACGCAGACACAGTCAGTGAGCAACAGGTAGACTTGCTCCATGAGATCCCCCGGGAGGGAGACTCGGCCTCGCTTCTAGACACACAAACTTCTCTTCTCGCACCCCCGCGCGCGCGTGTGTGTGTGTACTGGATGTGTATGTGTGTCCGCGCGCCTCGCACGCGCTTCACCATGCAACAACTTCGCGACCGCGTGTTTACGTTTCCTCTGCGACGCGTTAATGCACAAAACTTCCAACCGGGTTTTTTTTCTTTTCCCAACCTGTGAACAGGTTTAATATGAACGGAGGACAGACCGCCCGGATTGACTTGTAGGAATCGCACCTGATTACCCGAATCATCTGATTGTTTTTTTTTTTTTTTCTTCAACACCAGGACTATTGCAAAGTTTCGCTTCGGAAAGATCTGAATGTTGCTTGTTTTTTTTGTTTTTTTTCTCCTCTTCTCCAGCGGGAGTAACGGAGCGCGCGCGTGAAGCCGCGGAGGGAAGTCACGCGTCCAGGTTCGCGCTGTGCGTGACGCAGCTTTGGAGATTTTGTCGGCTTCGGATAACCGAGTTATGATCAGGCCACCTGTTGAAGTTCTAAGGGAATGCATAACCGTTGAAATGTAACACCGTCCATCTAATGGAGATTTATGAGCGCATGATTAGGACGGAGAGAGAGGACACCGAGACAACCTGCTTCCCGTGAACTGAAGGGGATTTGTATGCCTGGAAGAAGTTCGATGCCCCCGGTACGAGTCCTGCTTCCAGTCCATCCCTTGATGTTGTCCTACTGTCCTGTTGTTCATGTTCCGACATAAAGTGATGTCACTTTTTATTCCATCACTTTTTTTACCTAAGGATTCGCCTTTTCCATGCACATGTCTCCGGATCGAATCAGACTTCTTGTGCTAATTGAAATCGAAATAGAGTCCCATCACAAGTTCGGTTGTGTCCCAGCATCCAGAAGGAGCCTGGAAATTTTCTCAGCGTGCCAGCGGTTCTGAACACTGCATTATGCGTGCCTGGGCCCCGAACCTGCAGCTGGGTCAATGAGGCTCGCCGCACAGCGCCTGGCCGGGCTCTGGCCGTGGCTGTTCACGGCCGTCCTGCAGGTGGCGCTGGGCCATGCGGGCCTTGAAGTGGCAGCGACCCGCGCCCTCATCAAGGTCACGCTGCTCAATCCCAAAGCCACGGACAGGCCCATCACCCTGGAAGGGGTGTTCGCTGGAAGAAGCAGCGGATTCGCTGAGGGTAAACTCATGCAGGTAAGACGGAGACGAGGCCACGGGTTCGGGTTTTTCGTCACACGCTTCTCTGCGGGCTGCTTAACTCATTTGTCATGCTTCATAATTGTTCTGAAATTCTGAACCTCAGCCCAGTCCTTGTAACGTATGAAAAATAATGATCTCATGCTGATGTCGCAGCTGTCATAGACAGAAATCAGATCAGTCAATCGCAGGCATCAGCCTGCCTGACATGTTGTGCTGCAACATCATTCAGCAATCTTGTTTGGACAAGATCGGTGTCTAAGCCACGTTCGGTGCCCCGTGTGTTGGCAGAACCTCGTGTGCACTCGAACGAAGTGCCATATCCTAAACCACAATCATCCCCTACACGCCTTTCAATCATGGGCCAGCCCATTTAATTATGACTGTCAATTTCCTCGTTAACCATAAGCAGAGGTGACAGAGGTGTTGAATGCATCACGCCAAAGAGCCGATGACACATGTATCGCAACAGGATCCTTTCTTTTCTTTTTTTTTCTTTTTTTAAAATCTTATAAGAGATCTTCCGGCTGTCTTGTTGACAAGAGCTCTGGCGTGAAAGCTGACTATGTCTTTATGTATGTGTGCCAGCTACTCCATTCAGGTTCTGATGGAGGTGAGAGATTTGTAGCCTTTTAAATGCTTGGGCCTGTGCTTTTAAGTCGTATCAGGCTGTAAAAAAAACGCCTGGGTAATAAAAATAGGAATTTTAAAGTGTAGTAACTCATCATTTATCACATCGTTCAGTAAACAGCATTCAATCTGTTTATATAGAGTGAAGTACAGTAGCTGGCTGTTGTTGTTGCTTTTTTTTGCTTTTTTTTTTTTACATAGCACACACAGTTTAGCAAACCGGACACTGTGTCTGTGATAGACGAGAATTATTTTTTTTACCTGTGCTATTTATTCAGCAAAAGAAAAAAACGTTGGCTTATGTATAAATGGGAACGTGTGTATGGATAACCCAATCATCAGTAAGATACTCTCTCACTACACAAAGAGTGTGTTGTACTGCGCTAGATTCTCTTTGTTGCTGCGCCGGCCTGTCGCAACAGGTCCGTGTTGTAGAGGTGCTCCAGCTTTATGTTGCTTTCCTCTAGGGGATGGAGGCAGGGAGAAGAAAGGAATACATCATTTCTTCTTTTGCAACAGGCTTCCACAGCCCTGCAAGTAACTGTTAATTGACTTATTTCAAAAGAACTTATGTGAACCTATACATATATCGTTACACATTTCAAAAAGGAATGGCCAGGAAAAAAAAAAACAATGTCTTTTCCCCAAGCATCAGGATCTTGGTCTATCTTGTTTCTCTCGTGCACGTTTTTTTTTTTTTTTTTTTTATCTCTGTTTTTCTTGCTCGCTCGTTCAGAGTTTTTAAGGCGTGTCTGCTGCCTTACTGTCCTCGGGCTACTCTGAATTCTACATGCTCATCTGTAGCAGAAGATGACAGCCAGTTTTCATAACCACCAGTAATTACACATCTAAGTCCAGCTTTGATCTCCTTATGCGCGATTCCATCACGATCACCCTTAAGATGTTATTCTAGGCTTTAGTTCGTCTCTTAGGGACGAAAAAAATGTCTCCTCGATTTAGCCAGTGGATAATAGTGTGAATGGGGGGGGGAGGGAAAAAGATTGGACAAGATGATAATAGAAGCATTTCATTTAGTTTAGGGGGGGGGAGGGGGGGTTGTAGCTCTGGACAGCTTCTGAGCTTGAATGGAATTAGATCATGTCTGTATTGTGTACTTTGCTTTCGCTTTGATATTAAGAGTCCAGATTTGTTTTTATTCTTATTGTTGTGAAGATTGAAAGACATATACTGGTTACGAGTAAAACATGAAGATACCACCCGGTTATTCATCCAGGACGTTTATTCATTTCATTCATTTAAGAGGCAGGCCTTTCGCATATAATTCAGGCTAGTATTATATTAGTGACGGTTCCGTGCTTGCTGATCGTCCTACGGTACTGTGCAAAAGTCTTGAGCCAGCCCTTCCCCCGCATTTAAATTCAATTCGATTTAATGAAATGATGTAGATTAACTTGAAAGAAATTCAAGAAAGAAATTTCAAGAAATTGTATATGGCCAAACATACAATTTAAAAATTGGTTTGTAGCAGCCTCATTTCCCCGCTTGTCTGTTCCAACCATTCAGCCTGGAGAACTATTTCTCGAGACTACATTAAGGAAAAAAACAAAAAACAAAAAGTCTGGCTCTTTGGAAGCAAAATATGAAAAGTGAGGGCTGGCTCAAGTCTTTTGCACAGTACTGTATGTCTAAATAGCATGATAAAAATTGTACACTGAATACGCTGAATAAAACAGATTTTTCAAATTAATAAAAATGAAAAAAAAAAAGAGAGAACAGCATGACACTATGAGGTTGTGCATGTGGTTGTTCTCTTTTTAATCATGTTTACATGTTCTAATCATCCTTTTTCAGAACGGTTGCAAGTTATACAACAATTCGCATAACCTTGTGCCAATTTCTTAGATAGTTGCTCATTAAAAAAAAAAAAACTTCTGAGTGCTCTTGGACTAGGCTTAATTGCGAACTGTGACAAATTTAACCCGCCAGCGATAACACGCATTGTAATTGTATAGCAATTATTTTGTGCTCATAGCTTGTAGAAACAAGCCAAATTTCCTTAGGAAGACTTGGTTCCAAACTCAAAAGAAACGACAAAAGCCGAGAAGATCCGGTGGGTGGAAAAAGTTTGCATTATTATTTTTTAAATATCTTTTTCGATTCCCCAAATCATTTCATAATCATTATGAGTATATTTCAGTGAATCATTTTCACCTACTGAGAGCATCACAAGGACAACACTACAAAGAAACAAGCACCACCAGATAAAAAAAAAAAAAAAAAAAGTGGTTCAAACCTAGGCACTGAGACATCTGTGATATAGATGTACTGGCAATGTGAGCCTGTGTATTGTAGAGTCAACAATAACTTCTTTATGCCATAACTCATGTTCCAGTCATTCCTTCCATGCACTACGTTAAGGTCATTTTCGAGATATCAGCAGCTCTGCCAAGCGCTTTGCAGAGGGATTATGGCTCTAGCCGTGCCCCCTCTCCTCGTCCAATATCAGTATCTCGAGCTCTTTGGTCTTGTGCCCATACCTTTGAAAAGGCCAGATGCCTTGGCATGCTCTACATCCGTCCCACTATAGTGAAGCAGGGCACTCGCAGTGCATTCTGGGATGGCTTTGAACTTGAGGGGAAAGGCAGCTGTTGCTTAACCATGGGCAGGGGAGGGGGGATGATAAGAGGGCAAATTTGAGGTTTTTGCCCACCGCACCTTTTGAAGTTAATCCCACTCTTGGCCCAATTAAAAGAAGCCAAGTCATTCAAAAAAAAAAAAAGGCTTACTTTCTCATCTGGGTTTCTTTTGGATTTTTTTTAACCCTCCTTTTCCTATTTTTTGTGGGAGACAGAGGTCACACAGTCTTTTGTAATGGGGTTAATTAGGTCTGCTCGTGTGAACTAATCTAGGACCAGTTTTAGTGGTGATTAGCTTTGTTCAAGTAAGGAGAACTATTCTCAGATACGTCAATGTGCACTGTAAATCTTGGCAACGTAGTCAACCCTTTCAACACTGTGGCTGCCCAATGTTTAGGTTGATTGTCTGATTATAGTCCATCTCTCTCGCTCTCTCTCTCTTTCTCTCTCTGGAGGACATAGCACTGTCTCTCCATTCGGGGGAGGTGGAGATATTGGATGCGTTGGGGCGAAGGCGAGATGAAAGCATCTCAAGTTAAAAACCGTGAGTCTGGATGATTAAAAAGGAGAGCTGTGTTTACTCGACACTTCCGATAGTGCTCCCCTCCCTTGATTCAGATGAGCTTCCTGTCTGTATTTCCCCCCATGGAAACTGATAACAGGCATAACAGCCTCTCTGCCCCTCCCTGTCGCTCAGGGCCTGCTGAGGTTTTATGTTGAATTCTTGCGATAAAAAAAAAAAAAAAAAAAAAAAATGATCAAACACACCAGTATAAGCGAACGATAATCTTAAATTAAAAAGTCGCACGATCATGGAAGTCTCATTTCTGCTGCTTGGACGCCTCCTAGGGATTTGGATCTTTGTCCCACTGGAATCATGGACTACGCTTCATAAGTTACCCTACTAACCCCTGTAAATGATTCCTCTATTAAATTTCTCAATGGCAGTAGTCCTAAGTCAAACAGATCTGTTTATCAAGCTTGCAGCCTTAAACGGACGATGCTCAAACTGCAGATTCCTGCATCTGTCCTGCTTCCGTCCTGTGTGCTCGTCTTATGCCTTCTGAGTACGGTTACACACGCCGCGGGACCCTCGGCATCACGGGAACGAGCATGCAAAAGCTATCTGCGTCTGACTGACGGAAACAAGGTCGTGTGTGTTGCAGTACGGACACGGGAAGCATGGCAAAGCTTTTAAAGTAGCCTCTTGTCTCTTGTTTAGTCATTAGAGAGACAGAGAGAGAAAGAGAGAGATGCCTCGTTTGTCAGTGATGTTACGCAACAGGTTTTAGGAAAAACGGTCTCCGAGAAGGCTTCCATAAACCGCGTGTGTCACACACTGACATACTCGACAAACATGCACAGAAAGGGAATCTCTATACTTGAAAAGCAGCTTCACAAAGTATTGGCTTTGCATCCAGACTCATAAACAGCAAGCACTTCATGGATCTTCATCCAAGCCAGAGACTCTCTCTCTCTCTCTCTCACACACATATATGTACACACACACATACACAAACACACATTTGTTGATGTCAGGTTTCTTCCTGTCAGACCTGAAGTCCCTAGTGAAGAATGTTAGTACTTTGGTATGGGAAATGCATTATTGCTGACCTTCTCCTTGAACCAGACTTGTTTGTGTCTGCTTTAATATCTGTGTAGTAGAGCTGGAAAATATGAAAAGATAGCAATATCATGATCATGATGTGAGATATTGCAGGTATAGTGATACGATTTTCTAACTTTTTTTTAAGGAAATTATTGCGAGTTCTGATTCGATGTTAACATTTTGTATTGAATTTTTAAAATCGTAAAAATTAATAGTGTTCTAATTTGTTCTTCATTTCAGATTCATTTGTGCAGATATAAAAAAAATCCTATCATCCGAATCTCAGCTCAATGAAATGGCAATTTATATTAAAATAAAGGCAACATTACTGTCTTGTTGGCTGCTATAGTGTATAACATACTGTAGCATGTACACCGATCAGCCATAACATTCAAACCATTAACATTTAAACCATCTACTGTAGACTGCACTGTTTTGGGTTCCACATGAGCCACTGGGGAGTCTCTGACCCCTTGGGGTGTGTTTCCGCAGGATCTCTGGGGATGTTCTGTGATGTCTTTCACTAGGAAGTTGGCAGCATATTTTTGTGGGTGTTGTGCGTTGCGGAGTGGGGAGTCGGTAGTTCTTCTATAGGTGCTCCAATAGATTAGACAGTCCACTGGATGTTCTTTGGAGGCCGGCTCGGGCCCAGTTCACAGTGAGCTGTGGTACACTGGATGTTCTTGGCTAGCATTGACTTTTTTTCAATGATTTGTGCTGCATTGGCTTTTCTGTGTGATTAGACCAGACTGGCTGGCCTTTGCTCCCTGTTGGCATGGGTCAGCCTTGGGTGCCTATGCTCCTGACACCAAATCAATGTTGTTCAATTCATTCGTAATTCAAGTCAAATTCAGCTGTGTTATAGTTAAAAACATTTTTTTTAAATATACGAGTAAAATGATTTTATGGAATTTTGTGCAACATTCTCTTAGCACGTCCTTGGATATGAATATAGGTAAAATTTAAAGGATCAGAGATCAAAATGTCTCTTGTTGTCAGTTGGCACATACACTGTACACTCTCCTTTGGCACATACACGTTTCATTTTGGTCTGATCAACACTGCCATATTCTGATGTACATTTAAGAACCACAGTATATGTTTGACTTAGGAACATAGAAGGAGGTGTACTAGGACTAGATCGAAAATGACACTGTAACAACTCTGATCATAATAGATCTCATGTGTTGTATCGGGATGTGAGATTTTCCACCCTGATGCATCAATTAATCTGTTTGGTTAAAGTAAATCTTCCCACGTGAACCACCTTCCAACAGTTTTCCCCCAATTTCCTTTTTCCCTGTTGGCGTGGGGATTTTCGTTCATTTTCATCAGATAGCTTTTACTGAAAGCGGCTTTACAAATTATAGCAGCATGTATTTTGATTTAGACATGCCATGTTATGGAAGTTATGCCATAAATGACGGGCTTCATTAATTCCACCATAATGATTATGTTTGTAGGATGAGGTGAATGCCGTGGCTCATCAAAACAGCCACAGGAGATCATCTGGGATGTCTGAGATTTTTTCAGTGCGCTGTAAATCATATGGCTTGTATGATTTGTCAGATCCGATTTGTTAAACTTTTCCCATCGATGTTTTGTAGAATATCAAACTACAAAGGCTGATAGTGATATAATGGTTAACGTACAATACATTGTTTGGCAAAAAGGGGCAGATCCACACCTGTTCACATAGGGATGATGGGAAGCAGGCCATCTGTTGCCAGCCTATCAGCGCCACCCTGTCCAGGTGGAGCGAGCACAGACCTCAAAACAAACAGGCACTAAATGCTAACTTGGCTTCCCACAACAAGCACTGACTAGTCATTAGCACGGGCTTGGCATTAAATCTAATAATAATCAGCGCTCAACAGTGGGTCAGTGGGACGTTTCAGTTTGAAAATGACCACAAGCGTTATTTTATCCAGATGCAAAACCACTAACGGAATCAGTGCTTTGTTTTATTATTTTGTAAACCAGCTAATGGGGTAGAATTGTGTTTATGCCTAAATATCATTTATAAATATGATTTAAAACATACAGCCATGGCCAAATTCTTTTGAGAATGACACGAATCTTAATTTTCAGTCTGCTGCACCAGTGTTTGTAGATATTTTTGTCAGATGTTACTATGGTATACTGAAGTATAATTACAGTACAAGCATTTCATAAGTGTCAAAGGCTTTTATTGACATGTTCACGCAAATAGACTATATTTAAGGTATAAGACCTCTGCAATCCACCCTGGTGTGCTGTCAATCAATGTCTGGGCCACATCCTGACTGATGGCAACCCATTTTTGCATAATCAATGCTTGGGGTTTGTCGGAATTTGTGGGTTTTTGTTTATCCACCAGTCCGTCTTGAGGATTGACCACAAGGTCTCAATGGGATTAAGGTCTGGGGAGTTTCCTGGCTGTGGACACACAATTTCAGTTTGTTCCCCAAGCCACTTAGTTATTGCTTTTCCCTTATGGCAAGGTGCTCCATCATGTTGGAAAAGGCACTGTTCACCACCAAACTGGTCTTGGATGGTTGGGAGAAGTTGCTTTCACAGGTGTTCTTGTACCATTCCTTATTCTAAAAAACCCTGAAGCAGCAGACTTTATGAAAATTAATATTTGTGTCATTCTCAAAACCTTTGGCCACGGCAGTACAGTATGCTGTGTTCATGTTTTGGAACTAGCAATGTTGTGGCTTCAGTGTGGAATTTAAAAGCTCTGTAATATCATCTAAGATACGTTCTTTAAATACTGTAGTGCTTCATTTATATTAAATGTAAATGAGTAAAACTGAAAGAAAAAAAAACACATAAGTATGATAAATGAACAGCATTCTTGCACAAAAATGAATCAACCTTTTACTTATCCTATTATATTAAGCAAAGGATACATTAAAGAAACCCAAAAGACTGCTTAAAAGATGATTGTGTGTAAGTGTTTTAGAAATACAAAGGGATTTTAGGGCTGTTTAAATGGAATTAGAAGTTCCCTCTGTGCCATGAATGCAGCTAAACAAGAATTGTTAGCTAATCTTTGCTAATGTTAGCTAAAATTAACGTTCAATACTTTGTAACATGATCAAGAAATAAACATAAAACAACTGAAACAAAACGCTAAGCCACTAAGCAGTAAAATTTAGCGGTACATTTTCCGCAATGGAAGGAAAGTTTTCAACATAATGACCGCTAATAGAAAGTTACCAAGCAATTAAGCATCAAGAAAGCTATCTTAGCTGATGGATTAGGATTAGGATATGTTATATGGAATTGGATAAACGCCAGAATTTGCTCACTCACTCACTCACTCATTCACTCATCATCTATACCGCTTTATTCTGTATTCAAAATTTCATTAATATATTTTGAGTAATAATGTTCTGGACCATATTCACAAAACAATTTAGTTCTTGTTAGCGCTTCCAATAAAGCTGATATAAACACATCGTTCCATTACCAAGTTATTAGAGAAAAATTATTATACACTTGTATTTGTTGATTAGCACCACTTTTTAAAAAATTCGTTTTTTTTAATTATTACTAATCCCATGTATTATTGCATTATAAGTACACTATACAAATCCTTGTTAATTTAATATTATTATAGCAATTATTACAAACCGGATTCCAAAAAAGTTGGGACACTAAACAAATTGTGAATAAAAACTGAATGCAATGATGTGGAG
>JAQMYG010000017.1:7774483-7793445 GCA_030014215.1 Clariallabes teugelsi
ATCTCCACATCATTGCATTCAGTTTTTATTCACAATTTGTTAAGTGTCCCAACTTTTTTGGAATCCGGTTTGTACTTATTAGGCTTATTTAAACCTATGATCTGAAATAGCAGCAGGATTTCTGTAGAACCAAACGGTGTCGTGTAGTTAGATAATCACGTATGGTTATTATCAGTTTCACATATTACACCTAAACCTCCCTCGTAACCACTAGCTTAGTTCTGAAAACTTATTAGCACATGATTCATGTTTTTTTTCTTTCTTTTTTTTTTCTTTTGAGGTACAAGCCCATTATTCAAAGAAATTTCTCATACTTGGGTGTTTATAGGATTCTGAGTGCTTATACTGTGTTGGATATGAATAATCACAGTTAACTCCACTTAAAAGCTTTCTGGCATTATCTGGCAAATTATATGTTCCTGCCCGGAGCAGGGAAGCGGGGGTTAGGGGTGACAAAGTATTTGGCTCCACATAAAAAGTAAAAAAGGTACATTAAAATGCATGATGCAGCAAGAAGGTAAAAATAAGACGCAAATATTTATAGGATACAGTGTGTGTAATGTTCATGGCTCAAGAAGTCAAAGTTTTGGCTTCTGAAGTAACTCATGAACTCAGCGACACCAGTTTTAGGTGTGGTTTAGGTAATCATAGAAACAGTAAAAGTGACAGTGTAATCGTGAATATATAATGTGCTGTAGGTATATTTATGTATGCTGGTATATAAATGAGATGATCGTCACCATACTTTGCTTTATTATTATTATTATTATTATTATTATTATTATTATTAATAAAGTTTTATGATGATCTCTACTGTCTTGGAAAATCTTGGAAAAAACTCACAAACGAAAAAAAAATGAAGACTCCATCATTTGAGTTCATAACTGGTTTCATCTAGACATGTGGATGGGTTTGTTTCTGAGTACTACTATGTTGTATTGTTCGTACCTGTTCATAGGATTTTCGAACAAATTCTCTCCATTTGAGCTTTATATCAACTGCCCATATTGAAATAAATTCTAATCTCAAGAAAATAACATCGTAAGCTTGATTAACAAAAAAGAGAATAAAAAAAGCAAATATTGCTTATGATGTTTATTATTATTTATTTAACAGATTCATTTATTATTATTTAATCAAATTTAACATGTTTTCATTTGAATCGACGGCACGGTGGTAAAGTGGTTGACACTGTCGCCTTGCACCTCCAGGGTCCAGGGTCGATTCCCGGCCAGGCGCGATTCCCATCTCTGTGTGCATGGAGTTTGCATGTTCTCCCTGTGCTTGGTGGGTTTCCTCCGGGTACTCCGGTTTCCTCCCATAGTCAAAAGACATGCAGATTAGGCTAATTGGTATTCCCAAAATTCCCCGTAGTGTGTGAGTGAGTGTATGTGTGTGTGCCCTGCGATGGATTGGCACCCTGTCCAGGGTGTACCCTGAATACGGGATAAAGCGGTATAGACGATGAGTGAGTGAGTGAGTGAGTGATCATTTGATCCAAATAATGTACTCCTATTTGGGTACACCCCTAAAACTAAAGTAAACTAAGAGTAAAGATTATCAAAAAGTGAACAAGCTTCAATGTGCATTAGCAATCATTATGTCTACTTACATGTTGTTCCTGTAGTTCCTAATACCAGGGCGGATCAAACAATCATAAATCTAACATCTCAACAGAAAAGCAAAGTCATATGGACCTGAAATCCATATGACAACCAAAATAAAGATGAGGCGTCAGTTAAAGGGTGTGTCCTTCTTGATGTTGTATGATTCATTTCGGTATTTTTTTTTTATCTTAAGAACGTTCATTATTTTTCCGTTTTTTTTTTTCTTCTGATTTCAGAGAGGGCTGCAAAATCGGAGAGGGCTGCAAAGCCCTGACTCAGAAACACTTGCATTTCTGTTAAACATGAATGCTTTCTTGGTACACATCAACGTCTTCTGTCTTGTGATTCTTGCATCTCATGACTTCTGTCACATGATTCAATGAATAAATCCATGGCGTTAGAAATTCAATTTTCCAGCAAACCGCCAGACTCGACAGTATAACGAGCTGTTTTTAAAGCTGCGCTGCGTGTGGGAAAAACCTTGCATGTTATTGTTGGAGTCTAAGTGGATAAAGCGCTGTGCATGCGAAACGAAAAATGTTCACTTCTCATCCTCATACATATGCATTCGAGGGAGAAAAAGTAAGTCATTCAGGAATAAAATGGAAGGAGTGGCTGATTACGTATTCTCTACAATTTGAGCAAAACTAGGTGTACATTAAAGGCACGAGCTGTATAGGCAGTGTTGGCAAGTATTTCCTTTTCGAACCGAATTCACAAAAATGATCTTTTAATGATCTGTTTCATCTACGATTCTTATATCAAATAGATCTGGTGACTTCAGCAGCATACTGTACATCAGGATCACCCATATCTTCTCATTGCACAGTCCTTTTGTGACTTGGCTAATTTTCCAGATGTTTTATAGTCCCCTGTTGGTCATATAAACTTAACACACACTTTCACTGTACACGTTTAGGCTATGCAATATACAGTGTTTGCGTTAATCTGTGCACAGCTGTTTTTTCTTTCTTTCTTTTTTATTAAAAGCAATTAGTAATCAAACTGCATATTATCAGTATAATAATTTACTTGTTCTGACAAGTCTTTATTTAATAAGCAGCTACATTTATTAAAGTATTATCTTCATTACCTATCTCGTAATTTCTCTTTTTGACAGCTTTGTGAATGAAAATTTCCACTACCTCACAGCAGCTTTTAAACTCGAATTTGTGCTTCAAGGTCATTTCAGAGGTAGTGCATGCTTAGCCGTTATCCGTACATCTGGCCAAGTGCTTTTTTTTTTTTTTTTTTTTTTTTCCTTTCTTTTTCTTTATGAGGATGTCTAAATCCTTTTTTCCCCCCTAATAATATATTTGAGATTTGACTCCAGGTTTTCAGATAAAGATTTGGAGTAATTGATGGTTCGACAGATTATAAATCTTGTTATTTTCATTTAATTACTGAACAATTCCATAGTGGTTTTGCCTAAGACCTTAAACATCAGTCATGTATCTTCTGTACCGCTTATCCTGTATACAGGGTCGCGGGGCCTAAAGTCTGTCCCGGGCATGATACAGCGCTACACACTGGACTGGGTGCCAATCTATCACACACAGACTACCCACAGTCCAAAGACATGCAGATTAAACCCAATCTGCATGTCTTTGGACTGTGGGAGAAAACCAGCGTACCCAGAGGAAAACCCACCAAGTACAGGGAGAACATGCAAATTCCATGCATACTCAGTGACACACACAAATTCACACAATTGGACCCTTGACCCTGGAGGTGGAAGGAAATCATATTCAGCATGACTTCAAATTTGGTGTGTTTTTGGAAGAATTTCTCCATAAGCTCCAAAAGTCCCATCATAACCTTATTTCGACCTGGTTTTTTTCCCCTCAGGTCAGCTGAGGAACACCATGTTTACCCGAATTTGTCTTTTACTGTGTAGGCATGTGCGTGTGTGAGTACACGCGCGCGCCCTTGTTTATGCGTGAGGGCGTGTGTGTGAGGTTGGCCGTCGCTGTGATCATTACTAAACTCCATTAAGCGAGATCAAAGCGGCTCAGATGTTCCGTAACAAAAGCCATATTGTAAACTGAGACAGTCAGGGCGACAGAACATGCTTTATGTCTTTGCAGTCACATGGTTTCTTCCTCACGCTCGCTCTCTTTCTCCCTCTAACACACACACACACACACACACACACACACACACACACACAGCGGGGCCGGCAGTGCACACACACTGTCCTGCTCCTGACCCGTCTGCCTCGGCGTTCCTTTCCCTCCGTCTGAGCCTGCCTTCATGCCAGGCTCTTTCTTTGCATATTCAGAGATATCAGACGACTGTGAAAAAGAGAGGATAAAAAAGAAGGCAGCGTTTGTCCAAACAGTTTTCTTTGCTGCAGATTAGTAACCATGGCAGTTCCTTTGCTTACATTTAAACAAACGGCTTTGCTTTCAACCGCGTGGTTTTCGTGAGCCTCATGGCGAACTCCAAACGTTAGGGTTTTTTTCTTTTCTTTTCCTCCTGGTTTTCTCCTCTATGCCGTGTGCAAGCTCCATGTTTCACCTGGAGAACCTTTCTCAGACACTTTCCAGTGCTTTGCCAGGTGGCGAGGACAGTCTTTTTCTGTCGTCAGGGCTGCGAAAATATGTGCGGATTATTTTCGTTTCCCGTTAGTGACTTTGCAAGTTCAGTGACTAAGTGGCGTGTTATTTTGCTCAACGGGTTGAGAGATCGTCCAACCTTTCTTCGAGACGAGTTCATCCACTTGGTAGTTTTCCCTTCGTTTGCCTTTGTTGTTTAAGCCTGGGACATTGAGAGTTTCAGATTTAGTGGATTTTATTTCTGATTTGCAAAGATTTCCACATTGAAATTGTATTGTCACTAGGTAAATTTGCCGCTCATCGTCGTCGCGTCAGCGTCTTTCATGTTTCAATTTAGAAAGGATGAAAACAAGTGGGTGAGATGGAGGCATTAACTAACAACACCGCTGCTAGGAAACAAGATTAAAAGGACAAGGTTGTTCATTTTTACTTCTCGTCAGTGGACAAAAACAAGACAAATTATATCCAGGTCTATCATTTAACAAGAAACGAAGATTGTGCTGGTTCCTTACATATCTTTTGGGATTTTGATTCAGTTTAATACAGTGTTACAAAAGGTTTTATTTTTTTCTTTGTAGAATGATAGAACTATTCAGTTATCCAATATACACAAAGTAGCATCAGCATATCAGCACGAATGTATCAGATTATCAGCGCAAAAGTACTAAGTAGGCAGGTGCTGATAATCAAATATACTGTATATATTTGTGTGTGTAAAATCATGAGCTACTCCTTATTCCTTCATATTAAATCAAATTAAATACTATACAATAAATTACAGCTGGGAACAAATATTTAACTGTGACAAGCTCCAAAGTGCCTAAAAAAATAAAAAAAATAAAAATTTTCCCCCAATTTTCAGCAGCAACCTCATTTCCTCTCTTGTCCCTTCCAACCACTCATCATTCAGCATCAGCAGGGTACTAATCACCAGCCTGATCATCTGTCATCATCTGCACCTGTTTCTCACTGGTTCATATCTTAAGTTAGATGCTTTTTATGCTGGAATGATTCATATGTCACTGTGTGGCTTCCATCCATCCATCTAGGAACCTCTGTAGTCCAGCGAGGGACCGTGGTGGCCAATAGTGATTAGCGTTATATTTAATCTCATTTTTACAACTGTGGTAGGACCTCCGGTCAATATTCATTACCGTATGCGCAGTCTCACACTACGGGCAATTTGGGATCGCCAATTAGCCTAATCTGTACGTCTTCGGACTGTGGGAGGAAACCGGAGCACCCGGTTACCTGGCAGGGAAAAGAAAAGCCACCGCGCCGCCTTATTGTGTGTCTTAACAATCAAACAAAATAAACATTCCTCTTAAACTGGTCAGATACAGGGACTGGCCTGAATACGAAAAAATGAAAGAGCCAAAAATGAGAGCCAAAAAAAATCCTTTTCTTCAAAACCACCTTAACAATACTGCCTCGTTGGAAGCAAAACATGAAGAAATAAGGGCTGGCTCAAGACTTTTTACCACCAGTACTGTATATATACACCATAACAGGTGGAGGATGAAAGTTAGAAGTCATCAACTTTATCACTTTACTCTTGAAACTTGCTGTCAAATTTAAGAGCTTCATTCAGTCATTTCTTCACTCAACTCCACACAGACACACACACACACACACACACACACACACACTCACACACAGAGCCAGTGCTGAGCTACTGCTGCATTACCTCGGCAACCTTTTCATTCAGCCTTGAGCAGAGGACAGATATCTCTCTTCCTGACACACACACACACACACACACACACATACAGGCCATATTGCTTTTTATTGGGCAGCATTAGGGGCGGGTGTGTAATTCCTGTGTGTTCCCAAACAGCGTCAGTGAAGTTAATGTAAACGCATTGTCGCCGCAGTAAATTATTTGAAAGAATCTCAAATTACAGACAAAGGCAGGAAAAAAAAAAAACCTCTCTCTTATTCTGAAGATTATGTTGCGTCAAACACGTCTAATTTCAGTGTTGCATTATTAAAAGAATAGTTCCGTATTTTAAACTTAATGATTTTAACTTCTGCACGTCTGTAATTAGTATGTGATAACAGAAATCCTGCTAGATTTTCATGTACTAAGAAAATCATGCTAATGTATTTGCTTCAGATTCACTTGTAGTGGAAGTGTGTTGAATTCCTACAATAGTCAGACTCTAGCAGGGTCAGCTATGTGGGAGCTCCAGTTACTTGAGCCTGCTTAGTTACTTGCTTAGTTTTCCCTTGGAAAAGAAATCAGTCCCATTACTAAAAGAATGAATAACACAGATTTAGATCGCAATTAGTGTAGACAAAGCTGTCTACAAAAATGCAGGTTGTTAAATGAACTCTTGAAGTGTAAAGTGAACTTTACACTTGAATTAATGTGTTTCTGGTAAACTTTTTTTTTTTTTTCATCATGGAAGAAATGTGTTGAAATTCTTGTCTGTGGTAATCGTACATATGGAACGGACGATACAGAGAGTCGTGTGTGCGCGTGTCCCGTGTTGCAGGTGCATGACTGTTATAAAGAGCTCTGGAGCTCAAATCACTATCATACCGTTTCGCTTACATAATCTAAGCCCCTTATTTACATTTTTGATAATAATGCTTCTTCCTGTAGCTCTTTCTTTCTTTCTTCCTTTCTTTCTTTATCTCTCTTTCCCTCTCTCTGTGCATTCCAAAGTTCACTGCACAGCACCTGACCCAACACAAAACACCATGCCCTTTGTGTCAGAATGTGTGTGTGTGTGTGTGTGTGTGTGTGTGTGTGTGTGTGTATGTGCGTACATGTTTCAGTAGCCTCCGGAACCTAATAATGAAATAAACACACTCCTGTACTTCTCACACCTGTACTGTATATATTTACCCCTTTGGTGCATCTGATTCTAGTTTATCACGTTAAAGCCCAAGTGGGCTTCAATCACCATTGTACTTAAATACACGTGCACGTACCTACACACGCGATCCAGAAAGAGAGAGAGAGAGCAGCGGGCTTGGGTAAGATAAGCATGGCTATTTTAAGCTTTTGTTCTCTCTAGCCCCCTGTTCTTCTGCCCAAATCATCGGCAATCCTCCCACCCTGGATTCTGCCACGTCCTTTCCTGTCCGAGTTGTGTGAAGTTGGCTTCCCTTCAGATAATCACACGTCTCCCCTCGTGACCTTCGGCTGTCTGCAACAAGGCACAGCAACGGGGGCTTCTCTGGGGCCAGAATGCATCCACACACACTGTACAGTATATTAACATTTAACAGGACATTGCTCGTTATTAAAATCACCACCTCCATTAATCGTTGTAATACAATATTCATTTATTGTTGAATTAATTGAATGCCATTTATATAAAAAAAAAACATTCTAAATCCTAAACTTTTGTTTTTCTTATAAATGCTTTTAAATGTAGAATGAAATGTCAAACTAGATTCGTTTAGTGTATAAAGACTTTAATTAACACGCCCAGTATGCAATATTTGAATAGCGAGCTTGTGAGTTAATGCTTCAAAGTCAATAAACACAGATATTGATCAATTAATTAACAATATCTTAGATTTGATAATATAGCTGATTATGTAAGAAATATGATACAACGGGGTGTGCTAATGCAGGAAATTAATCATGTGACCCAAATTATATGCCAAAGTGAAGCACTGTTACTATGACAGTGTTTTTTTTTTGTTTTTTTTTACTAATGAAAGCAAGCACCTAAGTGTTTTATTTTTCCGATACTAAAGAAGTTTAACAACTATTTTTATTTGTTCAAGTCAAAAGGGGACTTTTAATTGTGCAGAATAATAGAACAGTTGAGAGTAAAAATGTCTTTCATTTTTCTGTATAATCCACTTCTACGCTCATCACAGCGATTCACTAGCCCATATATACAGTCATGGTTGAAAGTTTTCTTAATACATGATCAGAATACCTCCTCCATGTCTGAATCGCTGTCTTTCCAGGAACTCTTTAATGGGCCAAACATGTGAAAATGGCATGAAGCAAGGTCAGGACTGTACGCGGGGTTGTGGCCATAACTCCCAGATGAGTACCTGAAATGTGCATCCATGAATGATTGTGTGTACAGATTTCCACAGTCGAATGCGTCCGTTCTGCAAGTTGGTTACAAGTTTTGGGTTTATTTCCAAAGCTCAGGTGTTTCACTGAATGACTGCAGTATGCATGGATGTACGGACCTCTTTAAAATGTTTGCACCATTCCAAAATATCAATGGATTTTATGCCTTCACTCACATCACAAGTCCGGGTTTGACTGGAACACCCCTCATATTAAAGAATGACACATTCCTTTAATCTATCTATATCTGTGTTTAATGTTTTGTAACATCCAGGAAACAATTTAGCTCTTACTATCACTTACGTTCTAACAGCTATAAACAGTTGTTTCCTCTCCAAGCTCTCTTTTTTTTTTCCCTCACTTGAAGTTAATTTAAGAAATCATCCAGCTAGTGTACATTCTATTACATGTATGTTGTAATATCGACCTCGAGTAATCATATCTTAATTATAGCCTCATCAGGAAATCACAACATCTTGTGTTTGTTCTGCCTGTGTTGAAATAATAGAATTGCATGATCATGATTATGTAAAAGAACTTATATTGTAGTTATAACAAGTTCATCAATAATACCGACTTTGACTGTAGACATTATTGAACTTCCAATAATTAATCTCTTGGGAAATTATAATTATATAGGCTTATATGACTATAAATGATATACAGTATTCATGTAGAATATATATATATATATATATATATATATATATATATATATATATATATTAGCCAACAGGGTGACAAAATGGTAAAAGTATCCGCCACCGCTCTGTGAGTGAGAGCGTGGGAGATATAGCAAGACAAAGGTGGTGATCGTAACGATGCTGATGAAGCTCATACCCTTAAAATGCTGACTTTTAATCTATTAATGCAGGGGCTCAATTAGCATTGCGCATTCCTTCCACTCGACTCACACTCACAGATGTGCATGTGTGTTCAGACATGCTTGGAATGTTCCCTCTGAGCGAGTTTCTTAATGTGGATGTGTGTGTGTGTGTGTGTGTGTGTGTGTGTGTGTTCTGACAGTGCCGGCTCTTTTGTAACGCTGTGAGTTATTGTAGTACTCATACAACACACCACACAGACTCTTAATGAATATGTGAGCTTAACCTTTAACCCCATCCTTATGGTGTATAGCTGGTGAACCCCTGGTGTATACATGTAGGGCTAGGAATATTCATAGTCACCTGTTTCATAAGTCAATTATGCAATATTTAGCAGAGCAGTTAAAGGTGCATGTATTATTTTATATGCATTTTAAAATTTTGTTCACTCGGCTAATTCCTGACACGACCTATTTCATCACTCGTGGTAAAAGATTAAAAGGATAGAGGTTAGAATGGAGGGATGACTTTTTTTTAAAAAAAGGGGTCCGATTGTAAATATTGTAAAAAGTGTGTGGTGTATAAAAGGTTGTACCATGTTCCCGCTTTATGCTGTTTCTCTCAGAGTATTTGCAGACTCTGTTAACTATTACCGAGAGATGTGTACTTTGGCTTTGGCCCAAAACTGTTACACACAGGCGGGCCGATATCAAAAGAGAACTTGCACTTCTGGCTGGAGTCCCTCCAAAAACATTCTGCTGCTGCACCTCGAGCATGATGGCCCTCCCGTCTTGCTTTTTTTTCCCTCACAGCTTGTCACTTGTGGATTGTGTCTTTCTGTGGGAGCATAGACACAGACACACACACACAAACACATGCACTCTCACAAACACTCCTGCACACTCCCTCCTAGCTTACCTGGGTTAAGCCTAAAAGGCAGATTGATCAAAGGGAGCGGGAGCTGCCATCACTGTTGACTCGGGCCTGATATTTTTGCTGTTACCCAGCCAAAACGGTTATTCATTAATTTCTCCCTTTCCCTCCTTTTATCAGCAGGCCTGCTCTGGCCGCCGTGTGTTTGCTCTCTCTGTGTGTTTGCTGTGCGGTGCCGCTGGGTCTGAATAAAGCGCTGACTGCTCTGGCACATGCAATGATCAGCATTTTCATAGTATTTCCTAGTGCATTGCACATAATTGAACATGTCACATCACCCACCTCTTGTCTCATACTCTCTAAGAACCTCTTAAGATAATCTTATCATTTAGTTATTCGGCATCAAGAACTTTGAAGTCTGAAGAAGAAGTCTGTCCTGTTGACCATAAATTGTCAGAGAAACTGTTTTCAAGTAAATGTTTGTCAGAATTGTACTCAAATAAATGGAAGAGTATAGAGATTAATTATAAAAACAACTACTTTTAATCCTACTTAAGAACTCAACAGTAAAAAATAATGCTTTTTAATGGATGGAAAGAGCTGACCACAAGTTGAACGTGAGCCTGTATAACTAGCAAATCCGAGAAGCACAAGGAAATGGTTCTGCAAACTTGCTCATACCTAGAATTTGGCTTGTTGTATAGCTAATGTTTCATAATTGGTTAGCTAAGGAGCATACACAGTGAAAGCAAAACTTGACTAGCTTGCTAATTTGAACTGATTAGTTCACAAAACCTAACCAGCTAGCTATTTGGACGAGTTACATAAAATAAAATAAAAAATAGCTAACATAACTGGCCAATATACAAAAAGGAATAGATAAATAATTAACCAAGTTAGCTAGCTAGTAATTAAACCTTGCTAGCTAGCTGATTTGACAAGGTAATTTACAAAACTGGAATGGCTAGCTAATATACCTGGCTAATTCAAAAACTAGCTAGATAATTAAACTAGTAAATTTAAAAAGCATAAATAGCTAGCACAACTAATTTAACAAGCTAATTTACAGAGTAACTGGCTAATATAACTGGTGATTTTGCAAAACCTAACTAGCTAAACAATTAAACAAGTAAATAAATAAATAAAAACCTAACCAGCTAATTAATTGAAAAAGCTAATTTTCAAACCTTTAGAAGCTAGCTAATATACTGTAACTGGCTAATTTACAAAACTTTAAAAAGTATCTAGATAATTACATCATTCTCTATACTGCTTATCCTGTACGGTACAATTTGGGAATACTATGTAGTTAGACTAATCTAAATGTCTGTGGACTATGTGATGAAACTCACCAAACACTGGGAGAACACATCACACACATGGACAAGAACTCCACGCAGGCAGACCTGAAGCGGAAATCAAGCCACGTGCTGCCAGCTAAAAAATTAAACAGGTTAAAAAAATAATTACCTAGCTAATTAAGCAAGGAAAACAAAACCAACCAGCTAGATAAATATAAAAGGTAATTAACAAGCATTGTTAATTTTAAGAACTTTGTTAACTTTGCTAGCTACTAATTTACCCTATTTAACTAACTATTCTACAAGCCTTGACATACTAAACTCAACATCCTTCGATCTGATTGTACATTTTACATTTCACTATTTTATTTTTCTATGGCAGGAAATTGAGACCGTAATAATAATATAGGGCTGAGATCACATATGCATATCAGATTGTCATGTGCATGTGCAATCTTTGGATATCATGCTGTTTATCAATCCCCATAAAGTAAGGGAAGGTTTTATAGTACATATGTAGATTAAAGTATAACAGACGACAGCTGTAGATCTGTTTACTTATTCAATGGAAGCTGGTCAGGACTAGACGAGTGATCTGAACTATCCATTGAAATAATTAACCATCTATGATTCATTGATCAAATTGATTCTCAGCATTATGAATGAAAGGTTTTAATGATTTTTAAGTATATACTAGCACTTAAAAATTTGGGATCAATTTCTAACCACATGATCGTTTCTCAATTTTATTTCTTTTAACATTATAAAGCAATGCTGAATCCAATATTGCACCCAAAATATGCAGTAATCTCCTTTGAACACTTAATGTTGAGATGTATCTGCTACCCATTAACTTTAAAGCCTTCATAAAGGCTCTAATCCGAGGTGCTGTATTTGTGTTTCTGCTGATAACTCTAAATGAACTTCTCTTCTGCAGCATAGTTTTGGTCTTACCTTCCTGGGAATGTCTTCATGAAAGCCAGTTTCAGCATGGTGTTTGATGGATTTTGCAAACGCACTTGACAATACAAGAACTATTTCAGAAAGGCTGACCTCAGTGTCTTAAAATAACAACGGACTGTTGTTGTTGTTACATAATTGTCTAATTCCATATGTGTTATTTCATAGTTTTGAAATCCCCAGTATTGTTGTAGAATGTAGAAAATAAGTCACTAAACAAAACCAAATAAATTTGTGGTCTGAAACATTTGAGCGGTAGCGTATATATATACTGTGTGTGTGTGTATATATATATATATATATATATATACTGTAACAACATATTGTTATGAGAATATTACACATTGAAGCATTCAAATGTTATTTTATAATGAAATGTTTCCAAAAGAAATTATTTGTTCCTACTAGCTACACTATATGGCCAAAAGTTTGTGGACACCCAAACATAACACTTATATGTTGTTCTTCCACAAACTGTTGTCACAAACCTGATAGCATATATTGTATACAATGGGAGCATTACAATTTTATATCACTGGAACTAAGAGGCCCAAACATGTTCCAGCATGACAATGCCCTTGTGCATAATGTGAGTTCCATGAGGACATGGTTTGCCAACCCCACTGAACACCTTTGCGATAAATTGGAATGCCGATTTCACCACAGGCCTTCTAAGTGGCTCACTAATGCTCTTGTTACAGACAAGCTCCAAAATTTAGTGGAAAGCCTTCCCAGAAGAGTGAAGGTTATTATAAGATCGGAAAGGAGGTCTAAATTTGGAATGGAATGGTATGTTGAACAAGCACATACTGTTTGGGTTTGATGGGCAGGTGTCCACAAACTTTTGGTCATATAGTGTAACTCTCACCTGTCACGCAACCTACCAAAAGGGATTTTCTATTTTTGGAGTTAAGGGTTCATTCGGAAATCAGAGCCAGGGTAAACATACCCAGTGAGGACTAAACTTTTTCTGTAGTCCGATAGGATTGCTATCTAATTTCTATTTCTGCACAGGGTATCCCAAAAGCCTCCAAACAGGGGAACTTATCAGTTTTTAGGCAAATGTAATTTTATTGACAAAATCTCCTAAAACCTATATGTTTGCCATTGCTTTTTAAAGCATTTAGTGTTTTGCATGTAATTGCAATTTGAATGAATTTCATTGTACTTTTCAAAGCACTTTTTGTAAGTCGCTCTGGATAAGAGCGTCTTCCAAATGCCTAAATGTAAATGTAAATTGTGACAGCTTCCCAATCCATTTGTATTTCGTCAAAAATGATCTGAAATGAATAACCTTTCCATGAACCTTCATATTGGCTCCACCAAAAAAAAAAAACAACAAAACAAAAACCACCTATTGAATATCAAAGCCTGACAACCAGGCACCATGGCTTATCTTCTTTCTTTCATCTGTATCAATTTCCTTTTCTTTTTTATACCCACCTTTTATGCAAAGGAAATTGTACTTAAACAAACAGATAAATAAAAAGTTTAGTCAATTAACCTTGTAGCCTTACAAGCTTACTGTAAATGGTGAAATGCCCACTAGGAGATCCAAGATGTTGGCTGAAACTACAGTATCCTTGGCTCTGATCCAAGGTTTCTTCTTTAGCACCGTAAAACCTAATTGGAAAAAGGATAAAATCTTGAACAATTATTAACGTTTATAACCGAACTAAGAAACTAAGAAGTAACTGTTGTTTTCTACTATGGCTTCAATATCATTACACGCTTCATTGTGATATTTTTCTTGCGTCTGTATGCCTTGATGGTTCATATTCATAAATGTGAACAACCCTGTCTATGATGTCCACACGCCAAAGCAAAAGCAATAAATTGTAGGCTATTAGCCCAAACCTGTAGCACAACACGCTCTGGAGGTGAGCAAAGAAGATTGGGTTGAGAAGGCAAAAGAAAATGGCGCAGAGGATTTAGGACGCAGGCGATTTCTTTGTCTCCGCAGTCACAACGTACTGTAGTTTTGGACGTTTCTCATATTCAGTGGCAACCAACTAATCAAGCTGCAGGTTCTGGAAGTTGTCGAGGACAGTGCCTGTGAAAAAAAAAAAAAAGAATCTGATCTGACATGCTGTATGGTCAGTTATCATGCATGGGTCTGATTTACGGCCCCATATATTATGAAATGTCTGACTTGAAAAGACATGAGACATGGAAATTGATCTCAGTAACCTCCACCCTTTTCATTTTTTTTAATTGATAGTGTTGAACAAGGGGGCCAATACGGAAGCACTAAAACGTTCCGTTCCTTGAATTTCCACTGGGAGCTTGCTCTAAAAGCGAGTCAATCCGTTTAGAGTCTAGGGGGGGGTGATGCTATTCTACAGTATGCATCACTTTAGCTTACCATCTACCTGAAGTCGTTGTAGTTTATCTTACCACAAAAAACTTTAGTTGTTGACACAGGGTCATACTGTTAGCATATAAATTATTGTTAGCCATCTTGAGATTTTAGCTAAGCTAAACAATGGGGCATGATTGACTCTGACCATATGCCCATTTATGGATTTACCAGAATTTAGGTGGCGTCAGCTCCTGCCATCATGGCGACAACCAGAGCTCACACAGTTAAGCCCAGTTTCTTTTATACAGTCTATGCAGTCTAGTTTCGAGGCACTGAAAACGCAGTATCATGACTGGGCTGTCGACCCTACTGAGGTGTTCTTACATTGCTCTCAGTCAGATTTTTCCCTTAAATATGATTTTTGCAGACTTCATTCACCTAAAAAAAGACTTGAAGCTGAGGCTTCACAACCTAGATTGCAGGAATTTGAAGCAGGCTTGCAAAAAAGAAGGTGAGCGGAGCCTTTGTTTCGCCACCATAATAATTTCCTTTCGGGGCGCGTCCTATGGCTTTCAGGGCAGGGAAAGTGGAGCCCTGCCAGTGGCATCTCATTACACCAAGCATCTGATAGAGGCCGAGCGAAAGAAAGGGACAGAATTCTCCACCTGTAACATGATAGGAGGCTCTTCAAAGGTGAGGCAGCTATTCTGTCAAGCATGGGTGCCTAAAATGGACCCCTGCCATGTGTGGAGAACGAAGACGATCAGGTCTTTTCTGGCTATGTATAAGTGGAATCGCGATATGTGGTGGATGGTGGGGGTGACGGTTCACATGGCTTTGCTTACTCATCCTCTTCAACCTTTCAGGAAGCCTCATGGAGCAGATTGTAAAGAGGTTTACACAAGCCTTTACTCCATCCGTATCATTCATTTCCCAGTGAAAGTGAGGAGCGGTTATTGGCTACAGGTTCAGAGTTTAGCTCCTTAATTCAGCAGGTAGAAACTTAATTATTTTAGCAAAGATTTAACAATGCTCTGTACGGGAAGGAGAGATGGTGCTGCTCAAAACTTAGAAAAAAATCAACAAAGGCGATGAGGAGAGGCTGGCATGCCCATTTGGCACAGCTAAAATTACATTGGCTCCCTTCTGAATACCACTCTAGATGCGAAGGAAAGATCCTTGGTTTCCACTTGTGGTTGATCCCATGGTATATAGTTTTGCATGCGTGTGTGTGTCTATGCATGAGTGAAATAGCGAGAACATTTGAGTCTTTCATTATACAAGCCTGGATTATTGTCATTCTGACAATCGAGCTGTTTGGAAAACGATCCGTTGTGCACTTTTGGGACACCTGCAAACAGGACACCATATACACCGTGTACGCTTGAATAAAACTTTCAAAAAAGTGCTCATGGCATGTACAACTCTACAACTCTACTGTTCTTGTCCCTGTTATCTGTGCTCTCTCTGTCACTGTCTCGCATTGTTGTTGTCAATTGAAACATCAAATCCTTTCTCTGACAGGCCCTGAAGTCAAAATGAGGTCAGGCGTGTTTTTCAATGACACCTTGTTCAGTCTTGATTGGGCTTTTATTCATTTACCACTGCGTTTTATAATCGTCCCTGCCCTCCGATTAGCTGGGAGATTTGGACTCGGTCCAGCCTAACCATGTTTTTCATCTCGCTCTGTTTCATGTGCACGTAGCGTGCATAGGGATGAGGACATCGCCCAATGGACACTGCTCTGATTTCCATAGACGGCCCACACACTGGCTTTATCAGCTTATATGTCCATGGGCAAGTGTCATATAGGAAACGCTTGAACAGCTTTGTTCATTGTTGAGCCCTGATCCCGGCGGCTGATCGTATGCAAGTGGAAGCAGCGTGAGCCCTGCATTTGAGACGAAAGGGAAAAAAAAAACACCCCAATTCACCTCCCCTTGGAGGTGACTTTTAATGCACCTATGCATTTAATGCAGTACTTAGTCAGAGAAAAACAATAAACCGACAGGTCTTGCTTGTGCATGGTTAAATATAACGAATAAATATATCCTGCTTCATGCTTCACAGGCTCATTATACAATAAAGCGCTCATTTGTTCTGGGCTTGCACTAAGTGCTGTTTCTATGGCGCAGTAAAGTAGGTTTTGGATGGTACACACATGCAGTTATGATCAGATTACGGACACATATTCCGCTCCGTTGTGTTTACAGTATACAGCAATAATGAACGTCAAGGTTGAGTTGAGGTCGGCCTGCCGTTTGATGTCTATGTTTGTAGCCGACAGGTATGTAAAGTGATTTCCTCCCTCCCTCGAATCGTGTGTGTGCGGGAATGTGTTTCCTTCAATGTACAAACGCAGTCACTGTAACTTGATCACTAAATGCTTTAGATCTCATCTTGCTTTTTACTCACTTACTGTATTTTTGTATCTCTTATCTGATACGGCTATAGCAGTTTTTTTTTTTTTAAGCTGAGACCTTGGACTTCTTCTGTTCTTTGCTTTCTCACACTGAACTTTTATTGATTTGAGATTGGAATTGAGTTTTGTTTTTTTTTTCATCCCTGCCTTCTTGCCTAATTTATATTATGTTATATTATGGTATAAGCCGAGATCTTTATTCTGTAAGAACCAACAGTGTATGTGTTTTCCTATCCTGGGAGCACTGGGAAAACGGCAGGAATATGCCTTGAATCGGATACCAGGCCAGTGCAGGATATCAGGCACACATATTCACACATAGGGGCAATTAAGAGATGCCAGACCCCCTACTGGTATGTTTATTGGGCGTGGAAAAAACAGAGAGCCTGATGGAAACCCACATGGGATCCGGGACAACGGATGTGTCACCACAATTGCAAATTGTAATAAACAGTGCCTATCATAGTGGTTAGTGCTTGGAGACCTGAAATCTTCTCACATGCTTGCTTTACTGATCCATATCCGTGAATTTCTTGGCCAGCTCAGATAAGCCATTTTTGTTATTTCCCTAAAATGTGCACCCAGTCCAAAGTCCTTAAAACCCCTTTCTTTTCTCATTTTCCTTGCTGCCAAACCCAGCCGTAAGTACCCCGTCTTCTTCCTCTGTACCCCATCCAGAGCCCCTGCTCTACTCCTCTCACAAGCTTAAGCTTCCTAGAGCATGTGTGTATGTGGGTGTGTTTTAAAAAGTGTGTGAGAGTGTGTGTCCGGTCTTGGGTTACAATGCTGCTGCCCTAGTATATCCATGCACATTTAAAAGGATGTGGTATGCGCTAGCACTTGGATCTCTTGCCAGCATGGCTCCATTCATTCTTTGAGCACCAACGCACTCATGTAAACCTTGACCGTACCACCCAGAAAGAGAAAGAAGGACCCGAACATAACATTTAAGCATGTCCTGCTATTTCTGTCTTTTTTTTTTTTTTTTTAAACATAATTTATAGTTTGTGTAGGCCATCCATACTGTATGTTTATGTCCCGACTGAAAGGCGGCACAGAAAAAACGACGGTGAGCTTCCCTTTCATTCTGACTTCACTTGAACCGCCTGTTCAAGCTTTGCCCATAACAGCCTGAAGGATTTATTGATATCTGCATTGAAAGGTAGTTATTTGGAGAGAAAAATACTTTTCAAAATGTGCTTTGTGGTAATGACAACATAAGTGCTTCCTATGCATATACACACAGACATACATATATATATATATATATATATAAAAGGCAGCACAGTGGCTTAGTGGTTAGCTCTGTCGTCTTGTACCACCAGGGTCGGGGTTCAATTCCCGCCTCGGGGTCTGTGTGCAGGGAGTTTGCCTGTTCTTTTCATGCTTGGTTGGGTTTCCAGGTTAGGATAAATTCCCCAATTCCCAAATTGCCTGTAGTGTCTGAATAACAACCTGGCAACCTGACCCCTTCAGTAACTGCCACAGAAATGACAGATTTCTCCGGGTCATCCTGCACATCCGCCAATGGATACTCTCCACCCATTATATATATATATATACTGTACTGTATATATTCTGAGCCACCCTTGATTTACCCATCTTGAATTAAACCCATATCAGGTGTTTTCTCACCATAAGTCCAGTGTTTTTAAGATAGCCCAGTGCTTCACCCCAACATCAACCGGGATAAACAGGTATTATTCAGGTATCCCACTGGAATGTCCTTGGACGCCATTACATCTGTCTGTACCATGGACAAGTCACCATATTTCACCTCAGCAGCATTGGCCCTGGTTGGCAGTCTCTGTAACAGTAACCAGTAACAGACTATGGGACAAAACAAAGCTACCATAAATATTAGAAAGTGTACTGACTAGGGCTGCACGATATATCGAAAAATTATCGTTATTGCGATAATAGTATACGCAATATCTGTATTGCAAAGAGTTGCGATAAATGAAATCGATGAGTGTATGGTTACACATAAATAAAAAGTAATGTTTGAAAGTAATTCATATTGTGTTGGCAGGTCTATGGTAACAGCAAACCAGAAATCAGAAT
>JAQMYG010000017.1:7793545-7813963 GCA_030014215.1 Clariallabes teugelsi
AAAATGCATTTCTCTAGGGAAATGTTATATCGCAAGAAATATCGTTATCGCAATATTCAACAACAATATTGCATATCACATATTTTCCTAATATCGTGCAGTCCTAGTACTGACTAAAAAAAGAAATCGCTCATCCCAATTTTACATTCCATGCAACTTTAATGACCGCCATACATTTTCTTATATACAGTATATGATAGTCCTTGATCTCCATATGCATGAAGACAAGAAGTGCAGCCAGCTTTTCCTGTTATTTTCCTGTTCCGGTGTTTGATTAGCTGTAATCAATCTCCAGTTGTGATAAGAAACGGAAGGGAAAAGTCTGAACACTTGACTTCAGTGGTATGCAGTTTTTAGTGCTGCTTTTAATTAATTTTACGCTCGTTTCCGGTCTCAGTGGCCATCTTGCGGCCTCACGCTCGGCTTCAAATCTCATTTCCAGTCATTCAGTACTAATTCACTGAAAGCATGCTCTCACTGTGTCGATGACTATTGTAAGTTCAGCTCTACACCATAATTGACTGATTATGCATGTACTTTAGTGTGCCAAAATATATTACTCTTTCATCTCTGGTTTGATACTTTTAAGTCCTTCTGTCCAGGCAATGAAAGTGGAAAGTCATAGAATGTGTGACTAATGTATTCTAGCAGATAATGAAAAAGTGTGATCATAACTGTAACCGCAGTGTAATAAAAGTGTGGGTTCGCCAGTGTTTTTGAGTTTGTGTGTGAAAGCGCAGGGCCAAAGCATCTCTCAGCAGCCAGCTCCATACTCTGGTTCCTTTCGTTCATTCTCTTTTTCCTGTTTACCACCGGCTGCGTTTCGGCCGCACTTTGAGAGAACGAGAGAAAGAAAAAGAGAGAGAGAGAGAGAGAGAGAGAGACACACACAGCAGGAGGGGGGGTCGGGGTGAGCTTTGATAAGAGAGATCCACTGTTTGGAGTCCACGCCGTCTGTTAGCAGCTGTGCAGAAAGCTATCCGACATATTTGGCAAAATGCCCCCCACTCACAGTACAGCTTCAAACCACGGAGGGAGGGAGAGAGTTGAGGGTGCCGGAGAAAAACAAATGAGTTGTAGGGGGATGATTGAGTGCACTTAAAGGCTTGAAGGGCAAAATGTGGTTCTTTGAAATGATTTGTAAACAAGCTACTGTTTTCCACTAAAACCCACAAAATCAAAAGGCAAGACTCTTAACGGTAACTAGTACTACGTACTTCTGTGAGATCGGCTGACAGTTTAACTAGTCCTAGTAACCCAGTGTAAGGATCTACTGTATCCAATGACGGAAAACTTCAAAGCAACATTTTCGCATCAAATGCTTAAATGTAAATGTAACTATATATATTATATGCACAAACTCAAGTAACTCCAAGTGTCCTAAAAATCGTGCATCTTTACTGAAACTATAACTCCCACACACAAATGTTGCACTCAGCCCTGTCCCACTCAGCAGCTGGAAAGTAAAAAAAAAAAAAAAAAACTTGATATCAAAAGTTAGTATAATTTTTATCATGACTATAAAAGATTGCACAGGAATTGCTGACTTTTACTAACTTTGTTAGTCAAATTTCTCTGATAACAGAAGTTGAACAAATTGTGTCACAATGTTGCCAATTCTCATTACGGTGGAAGACATGGAAGGCAAGTCAGCAGTCAATGCTGAGTGTAAATACTCCAGATTTCTTTAGTCATTTGCCAACACATTAAAAGAAAAATGTTGATATCTGGTTCTGTCTTGTTTCTTCTGCTATGGAGCTTGATAATATAAAAGACCTAACAGCTACGGTATGTCTTAGCTAAGCTGAGGTTAAATGAGTTGGCGGACACACAACAGAAGCTACATGAATGGCAAATAAATCAACAGATACAGAAAATATACTGTTGTTTAGCAAAACGAGACAAAAGTCATTTTTGGACTTTCACTCATTTTCACAGGTGCACGTATATTAAAAATCTAATAATAATAATAATAATAATAAACTATCATCAGCACTAGTTTTTCTACTTTTGGGAGCCACGGTTGTTGTTGTTGTTGTTAGTCTTTCGGCCGGTCCCGTCGAGAGGTCGCCACAGCGGACCATCCGATCTGCATACAGGTTTTACGCCGGATTGACGCAACACTCCCATTTTATCCAGGCTTGGGAGCAGCACTGCATCCAGTAGTTGGGGTTTGTGTTTCGATATTTATGAAAGTGATTTTTCTAAATTTTCAGGATTTCTGAACTCTATTATAACCTAATGGGTGCATAATATTATATATATTATTATAAAGCGGAACATTGGCATATTAATTTAATTTGTTCTGGAAGCAAGTTCTTAAGGTGAAAAATTCGTATTGTGATACGAATTCTTCAATAAGAAATAATGAAGTTAATCCGTTACAGCCACCCAAAAATACTAGCACTATTACGAAAAACACGTAAAAAAAATCACGTAGCTTTTGAATGCTTGTCGAAGGCAACGTTGGTATCATGGGCTGACTCTTCCGAAACAGCTTTAGCTGAAGTTTTCGTAAACTCGCTTTGCATGGCTTTTCACTGACGCAAATAAGTTTTGAACGGCTCCCAGACATACATGCAACTTATCTGGCTTTGGGTTTGATTCGGTTGGTTTGTTCATATGGCGGAAATGCTTCGTATGCTGATGCAATTTTTGAAGGCGAAAATTTGGCATTCATATCGGCATATACAGGTTCCACTGTATTATATTATAACCTTATGTGGTTGATTGATACCCCATCAATCAGATGTTATATGCCATATAACTGTACTGTGATAAGGCTGTCATCAAAAAGCAAAGTGTCACTGAAACTGGTAGGGGAAAGCTTGTAAGTTTTTGTATTGTAATTATAATGTTTCTTATGATCATTGATTAATTTAATAATTAAAAAGATTTTGTATGCAACAAAACTCAACAATTTTTCCCTTGATCCAATTTGCTGCCATGATTCATAAACAAAAACACAATCAAAGCACGAGTTTGCCGTAAAAAAATTACTCTCAACCACCACTTTTATTAATATTAAGTTGTGTATTTCCATGATCGCAAACACAACGAAAGGCTAAAAGGCAAAAAAAAAAGATAAAAAATATGGAGTGGGGTTATAGTGTTTTGCAAAATCACCCCAAATTCTTTTTAACCGAAACCTTTTTTTTTCTGCCAAAAAATGCCATATGTCTGCGATATCTCGTTTTGCTGTCAAACTGTTTTATGCTGAATTTATGGAAGGTTATATAAAAACGTGTCAGTGTTTCTTTTTTAAAAAAGTGCAAAGTGTGCATGAGAGTGTATGAGTATGAGAGGAATAACACACTTCTGGTCCTAATGTTACTGGTGGGTGATGAATGAAAAGAAATTTGTCATAACAATTGAAAAAAAAATATATATATATTTCACAACTGGATTTATTGACTGTTAGCCACGTTTTTAAATTATTATTATAAATTTTTTTTAAGAGGCAGACCAAAACTTTAATCATAAAGGTCGCACTTGGTTCATTACTCTTTACGCAGTGTTCGTCAAGAAGGGCCTACTGTAAGTGTCACCACTGCGGAACACACCCCGATCCCATTTCACTAATGAAGCCTGTTGCTTAGACGAGGGGGAAAAAAAGAGATCCGTATACGGTGATTTAAATCTTGTGTTGTACATAGTTTCATAATCTCAAAAGCTATTGTCTCTCAATGACTGAGTCATTCGAGCAGCGGCGCCTTTAAAAAAAACTAGCCAGACAGAGCAGAACTGTTCTCAAATCGCCATGAACGGCCATCTCTGATAGCACCCTTTTTGCCTGGCAGTCCCAGGCGAAGGCGTTTGTTGAACTTGTGCAGTAGAATGGAAAGAGCTGAATGGAGGTAGATTACATATTCATACGCAGGCATTGAGAGGAAACTGTGCCTGCCAGCCGCTGCCGGCAACACGTCCAAGTGACAAAGGCTTCGTTCACAGGTGCAAGGATGCCTTTTTCCCCTCTTTATCTTCTCCCTGTTTCATCAGTTTTTTTTTTTCTTTTTTTTTTTTTAAATCAATGCTTCCATCTCACGGTGTCTTTTAACATGGTCGCGCTCTCTCTCTGTTACTTTCGTGGCCCGTCTCCTATCTTCCCATCTTGGCGCGTTTCTGCATGTACAACCCTTTGTGCCTTATCAGCAATCCACATCTCTTATCATCTCCTTTTTATGTAGGAGCCTTTTCTTTCTTTTCTTTTTCCTCCCTCTCTCTCTCTCTCTCTCTCTCTCTCTCTCTGGAAACTTTTATTCTTTAGTTAGATCTCACAATAAAGCTGCCATCAAGGCTGCGGCTCAAAAGCGAGTGACATCTCCTTACAGCTCAGGAATGTTCACTTCCTGACCCTGAGGTGTTTGCTGACAGTACTGGGGTTATAAAAAAAAAAGGAGGTGTGGCTTATTTCTCAGCCAGGTTTCCTATAAAGGGCTAATATGTAACCGACTTTTCTTCTTAATGTATGGCATGAATTGGGATCGTCGAGGTCTAAGTGATCTGGAGTTGCTGTTACAGCTAGACTTTTAGAACATGTAAAACATATAGAACATAATACACAAAGCGTTCATTCAGAAGGTTTTAGAAATGGAGTAGTGTAACCATAACGGATAAGGAGCATCGAGAAGACTGACATTCCAGCAGCAACTTTCAATTGCAGTGGTTGAGTTTGCACGCATCTTGAACGCACAGTGTTGTTATCTAATGGGTTACTTCTACTGTGTGTAGATAATGTTTAGCTTTTTTCAGGGATGGCCTCTCAGTGGGTGGTGTAGTGGTTAGCACTGTCACCTCGCACCTCCAGGGTCTGGGTTCGATTCCCAGCCAAGGTCGATTCCCATCTCTGAGTGCATGGAGTTTGCATGTACTCCGTGTGCTTGGTGGGTTTCCTCCGGGTACTCCGGTTTCCTCCCACAGTCCAAAGACATGCAGATTAGGCTAATTGGCGTTCCCAAATTTCCCATAGAGTGTGTCCTGCAATGGATTGGTGTGCCACGCGACCCTGTATACAGGATAAAGCGGTATAGACGATGAGTGAATGGGTGAGTGAGTGGGCCTCTCAGTGTGACAGCAGCCTTAATATTTTATTTTCCTTAAAAGGAGACTTAATCCAAGAATAGAATTGCTGTAATTAAATTCAATTTTTTTTGACATTCAGAGGGGTCTCCAGTGTGGGAGTAAAAGAATGAAAAAAAATTTTTGGGGCAGTATTTTAGCAATTAGATTCCTCCCCCCATGTTGATCATTTCTGCTGATGGCTCATCAGTGGTTTATTTACATATACACAAGCATCAACCACTTGAATACGAGACAAGTTATTTGGTCAAGAGCATTTATTGATTGCTTTTATTAGGCAGGTTAAGGTGGGTTACTGTAAGGTGTTGGACTACTGATCAGAAGGTCCTGGGTTCAAATCCCACCACTACCAAGTTGCCAGGTAGGGCCCTTGAGCAAGGCCCTTAACCCTCACCTGCTCAGATGTATAATGAGATAAAAAGAAATGTAAGTTTGGCGTCTGCCAAATGACGTAATGTAATGATGCAAGACTCATGGGCCAGGTTTGAACCTAAAAAGTTTTACAAATTAAAGTAAATCATCAGCCTTGAACTTTGTTGTTAGCAGATGCGAAGCCCGTCAGCAACAACTGAACAGCGCTATCTGAGCAACGCATCCCAAAATTAAAACTGAGTCACATAAGTAACTGGCTGTCGAGCTCCTTTAAGCAACCTTTGTGTAAACGACCTAGTGACTTTATGTATTTCAGTGATTAGTATCCCTGACAACCGTGGTTTAGGGATGGTGGGGGGGATGGGGGTTTCTCAAAAGGTGTGGAGTAGTTGGTGGTGGCGGGGGGTTGGCTTACGATCATTTCCACTGTTGGCACATTCCAAGTCCTGGGATTAACCTTCAGGTCACAAGCGTACCCGTTAAACCATTGCCGCACGACCCGAACACTCGCTTATGAGGGGGTGGTAACTAAATGTCCCTGTTTTTTTTTTAAAAAAAGGACTGGGCAACAGGTAGTGAATCTCCAAAGCGGTGAGATAACGCTGTTAAGTGAGAGAGGGGCTCCCGTCGGGCTTGATCAAAGTGAAGTTGCTGTCAGTTATATTGGTTCTTTATTAACCTCTCGGAGCAGATAACACTCATGATTTAGCATTTTAGGCCCCTTCATTTACAGCACTGTTGTGTGACACGGGGTGATTTACTACAGGTGTTTGAGCAGCCTTCAAACTAACAGCTCTCACTTTTTTCCCCTGAGAGCAGAGTCGTTTGTACTTCTTTGATGTTTATATTAGGTGGGGGTCATATGATTATATGGTGGCACAGCGGGTAGCGTTACCGCCTCACACCTCGAGGGTTCCCCGTTGGATCATGTACGGCTCTAAATCTGTCCTAGGTGTGAACGAGTGTTGGAATGAGTGTCCGGATGGTACCCTGCATTGGGTCGGAGTCATGCCCAGGGATCCACCACAACCCTGACATTGTAACCCTGCAAAAAAAAAGAAGGGAATTGATCATATATGACTTATTTCAAGAAAGAGAGGTCATTAACATGGATGAGTCAGTGGCTTCATTATATATTTATTCATTTATATACAGTTACAATTTTAAAATTCTCACGGCATGTCCCATGTTCTTGGACCCGTAAAATGTGATCTAAATTGTGAAAAGTAAAAATACATTTATTTCAAAAACAAACTGAATGATTTAACAGAAACCAAGAAGAAAAAGAGACCGAAAAGAGAAGATAATTCACGTCTCACTTGCTACTGTACCTCAGAGCTGCAGTCTGACCCGTTGTGTTTGAAATCACCTCCGGAGGCGTAGGGCCTGAGGAAGCCGAGAGCGAGTTTGAGGCTCACACCTGCCTGATGAAAGTCAGAGATCTGAGCATCTCTGCCGTGGCTGTAGGCCTCTCAGCCCTACCTGAGTGTGTGTGTGTGTGTGTGTGTGTGTGTGTGTCTGCTCCTCTTGCCTCAGGTAGCGGTTTTATAGATAGGTGTGTAAATATCCTCTCCTTGTAGTCGTCTCTCTCTCTCTCTCTCTCTCTCTCTCTCTGTCTGTCAGCCTGCAGCGAGCCCATGGCGTGCACTCCCGAGTCTGTAATTAAAGGCTCGGAGAAGGCAGAGCACGGTTTTATTAAGACTGCCATTCCCATAGATCTCTCCCTCCTCCACGCTGACCTCACTGTTCCAGCGCATGATGTGAACACTGCACTGCGATCAAGACATGGCAATGTTAAAGGAATACATCAGCATTTTCTTTTTCAGACGGATGATTATCCACAGCATCTGTAGCTGTGGAAGGGCTCAAGGGCAGATGTTGAATTCTGTCAATCTATATATAAAACCAGGATTAGCTTTTTAAATAACAACAACAGTCAGTTGTTATTTTAAAACATGAAGGTCAGCTGTTCTGGAATAGTTCTTGCAAGAACAATATAGTCAAGTGCATTTGCAGAACCCATCAAGCACCATGATGAAGTTGGCTCTCATGGCTCTCATGAAGACCCAGGAAAGCAAGACCAAAACGTACTTCTGCTGCAGAGGAGAAGTTCATTTAGCGAAATCACCAGCACCAAATCAAGTAGCAGACACATCTCAACATCAAACGTTCATATTTTGGACACCTTCAGCATTGTTCTACAACCAGAAAGTAGAAAGAAACCAAAAATCAGGAACGACCATTGAATTAGAAGGGGTGTCAAACCTTTTGACTATATCGTATGTTCACACAACTTAAAAGGATTAAGGGAACACTTAGCTCCGGTTTGACTTGTCTTCTCGAATTATATGCAAATGGATGTATATACACTTCAGAAAAAAAATAGTATGATGTATATTATATTAATATAATATTAATAGAATTATCATACATGTACAGTATGGTGCCTAAGTTAGCCAGGTAACTTTTTTTATATTCTTGGAGAGTTCTCATATGAGTTTTAATGAACTTTCCAAGAATAAAGAAAAAAGTTATCTACTGTAAGTAACTTAGGCTTTTCCGGATGTTGTTGTTCCACAAATACTTTTATGAAATGCTAAACATCTAACCCCAGTCTGCCATAGCAAGTGCATTTAATAATTATAATAATTTATAATTAATTCTGTTTCAGTATAGTGTCGAAATATTGGTTTGTGATAATGGCACGTATTCTGCAGCCACAGAAGATAGACGTTGTGTTGAGTTGTTTTTTAATTACTTTGGACATAAAATATGAAAAGGGCTTTTTAACAGGTTCATACCGACTCTATAGACAGTTAATAAGGCCCTAATAGCATAAAGTTAACATTATGACCACAGTTATGTGTATTAATGATCTGTTTATTCCATGGATACACATTTATTGAGCGTTTAATTTGTATTATATCTGTTTATGTATTCACACTTCGCAGGTGTGAGTGCATACCTTGTGTGCCACTGTAGATATTGAGGAAAAAGGTGTGTGTGTGTGTGTGTGTGTGTGTGTGTGTGTGTGTGTGTGTGTGTGTGTGTTACGAGTGGCTGAAAAGGAGATGGATCTCACAGATGATGCTTCAGGAGCCATGTCTGCTTCGAGGCAGCTGTGATTGCTATCTGCTTTGATATTGCTGTGTGTGAGTGTGTGTGTTTGTGTGTGAATACACTATGCATCTCTCCGGGCTTATAAATGCAAGTGGCATGCAAGCCCCATCATTTCAGGAGGAAGTGGAAGTGAACCAGATTGATCTCCACACAAACACACACACACACACACACACACACACACACACACACTGTCTGTTGTCTGTTATTGAGTTTTTAATATTTTTTCCACCGGTTTCTACATCAAGCAACAGGTGTTTTATCTTTGAATGGATTATAAGAGATGTCTTATTATGTCTTTATAGCCATCTTTGTAAAACTGTCTCCATATACAGGATTTATTATGTAGGTTAAATGAAGCTCTGTTGTTTTTTATCGTTTTTAATAGATGTATAAGGTATAATATACTATATACTATAATTCAAATACTTTTAACACTCCCCCCCCCCCCCCGCCTCTCTCTCTCTCTCTCTCTCTCTCTCTTTCTCATTTCTCTGGGTGTGCAATTACTCCACCGGTTAGTCAGGTTAGGATTTAATATAGGATTTTAATGTTGTAAAGCTAACGTACCTCTTTAAATAAAGATTTAAAGAGGTGGGGCAATAGAGTTCTAACAGTAGTTATGCATTTTATAGTTTCCTTAATTTTGATTTTTTTGTAAAAAAAAGAAAGAAAGAAAAAAAGCATGAATCACTGTCGAATCAGCAGTTGTATTATTGCATATTCTTTTTGTTTATTCATTTCCCCTCTATCTACTCTATCTTTTATATTGCTCCTCTTTCCACACCCTCCCTTTTCATCTCCAAGTCATTATTTCTTTGTCCTACCTCTCCCTTGTTAGGCGTGACTTGCCAAGTCGCCCTCCACTGGCCGCTTTTTTCTTGCACAGCACTCACTGGTCCATTACATATTTAACGTAGTATTTTTTATGCAAGAATTTTTTTTTTTTTATGTTGACCCACAGATGGACAAACCTAAGCACCATTTACGGTTCTTTAATTTTGAAGAATGTGCAACACATTAGGATGCATTTATGGTGATGCAAATATGTCTGTTTAGCTACTGTAGTTTGGAGCAAAATTAATGGACTTTCTTCCAAACATACAAAAGGATGAGGTTTGGGAAGAGACGAGTCACTGGTTCGGATCAAGACTGCACACGTATAGCGCCGGTCAGGTGTGTCACAAAGCCTCCGGAACCCCTCAGGACTGGAGCAAGAGACATTGCAGAGATGGTGAGACAGGGAGCAGAGAATGAATAGATGAATGAGCTAGCGCAGTCTCTCCTGAGGGTCTTAAATGAGTCAGTGTCAGGCTGAGTCAGAGGCGCTGCTGAAAGCTGAATGGATCAGTTAATCTGGGCTGTGGGAGAACTGAACCACATTAAAGCTGGCTTTAATCTGGGTCCTGAATAATAGAATCATGCATGCACCAGCGCACCGAACTCCTCCATGCTCTCATGATACAGTACGTAATTTGTGGAGGGTATAGAGACCATCAACATTTACTGTCTAGCTTGCTCTTAGATACAATTGCAAGATCTTAATTTTTTTTTTAGAAGGGGAAATTTTACTTCTGTATGTTTTTGGAACATTTCTTGGCACTCTTGGCCTTTTAAACTGTCATAGTACCAAAAACCACACATAAAAATATTCACATACACCAGTCATCCTCAATGCTGTGCGTCTGGCAGGCATGGAAAAAAAAGGGCAGTGTTGATGGAGCATACTAGGTGTTTTTCTAGAGAACTTACTGTGTGTGTCTGTATTTGCATGGAAAAAGACTGACCGAAAGACAAACTTCACTAAGTGTAAAGCAATGTTCTCTGCAAAGGCTTCTTGTATAAGACTGATGCGTGTCTACTAAAACAAAAATAGATCCCCTGTCCCATGAAAGTCGTGGTCAAATCCGAACCAGATTCAGAAATGAGTTCGTTTGCCTGACCAAACACTTAAGCCACTAATTTATAAAAAACAAAAAAAAAATTTTTTATGTATGTATATATTTTCTCATATATTAGAATATATATGGAACTTCTTCTGAGTTCTGTTCGCACCTTTACACCCTTATGCTGTTTTCAGAATAACGAGATACAAATCACATCTGTCCGTTCATTTCGAAAGGAGTCCACGCCAAACCGGTGTCTGTGTAAATGTAAATATAGTGGTGGCAGAACTTCATTTGATCTCTAATCAGGAACAGTTCCTGTAGCAATTCGTTAGTGATTAACCGATAACAAATCTGTCATTTCCCCTGCAGTGTTTACTGTTTGAGCTGTTTACCTGCAGCCGTGTGGATGAATTACGGCATAGCGGTAAGAACACAGGCTTTGTAGCCAAAGGAAAGGTTGTAAGGTCGGCTCCTATGGGGAAATGTGGGTTTAACCCTAGCGAGGCACTTAACCCTCAGCTGACCTCAGCAATAAATCTCCTCTCCTCTCACGGAACCGCTGACCCCTGGTTTGCTCTCTGCGCAGTTCCTAGAACCAGGGGTTGCTAGATTGGTGCTGACAAACTATAAATAACTATAACTATGAATAATGAATCTGACTTTATGTACCGTGGGGTCTAAAAGTCTAAGAACGATACTGAACATGCTTCCTTTTTAAATTTGATACAATAATGCTAAATATAATTTATATAACTGATAGTGACCTGAGTGAAAAGTGGACTCTTTGAAATATTTACATATATTTTAATTTTTTTATTATTTGGTATGTCCACTTTTCGCTTTAGTGACTTCGCTTTACTGGAGCTAGCACAAGGAAAAAGTGCAGCTAACATAGCCAATATCATAAATTAGCTTAAGGTCCTAGAAATCATGCATTATATTGAATATACAATTATAAAAACTTTCAGTTTTTAATGAATTCTGAGACCTTTGGATCCCGCTGTATATGGGAAAAGACATGGTAGGTAGAACAAGTAAAAAAGTATAATTAAGATGCGCAATATAGAGTGACATCGTTTTTTCAGCACAACCTAGGCAATATGAAGAACTGAATTTGATTTAATTTTAACCAACTATACAAACATGACTAAGCAAAAAAAAATGGGTCACATAGGCAAAGAAATAGCACAGATACACATGACATGTTTTTTATTGGTTGTAAATAAAATGGACATGTTATAAAAGTAATTGCAACTGTTGATCTTCCTGACATATTCGAAAACCCCAATGCACAGTTTGAAGTCTGAAGCCTCCCCATAAACACACAACTGCAATACTTTCAAATATTCTTTTTGATAGTCATTGACCTATGTCGTCTTGCCGGAACAAAAAAGCTAATATTAGTGAAAGAAGAATTAACAAATGTTAGAACCCTTTAATAAACGTGTATTCAAACACCCTGCTCATGTCAGCCACAGAGAAACTATGAACACACATATATGAATGCTCCAAACACCTTCTGTGCTCTGAATTCCGTTCTTTTTCTCTCAGGTTTTGTTGTTAGCTAGCTGGCAAATGTTACCAATGATTCACTGAAGTCAGATTCGCTTGTGTTACCTATTTATCTAGTTTTAGCTGTGACATTTATGAATATGACTAGAAGTTCACCCTAGTAATCCAGCCAGATTAGCTTCTGTTAGCTATTTCTGAAGAGTTTATGAATATAACTTGACATTTCTGTCAAAAATCCTTTCAGATTAGCCTGTATATGCTACCTAGCTAGTGTTAAAAGTGAATGATGTGGAAAAAGTGATTTATGAGTAGGAATAAATCTCTCCTACCGTTTAGCTTGCATTAGGTATCTGGCTAATGCTAGAAATAAAGACAGAACTTTTCTGTGCTGTGTTTGTATTAGCATTCTGGATAGTGGTGAAAAAAATGTGAGGAATATGACTTTTCTCGAGAAGTCTCTTCACTTTAGCTTCTTTAACCTTTTGACTAGTGTTATTAATAAAGAATATGAACATTTAGGGAGGAAAAAATTCTCAGAAATTCTGTCAAGTTAGCTTGTGCTTGCTATTGATGCTAACAAAAAATGCTATTGATGTCTTACATGTCAACACCACCAGCCTTTCTCTATGCTGGTTTTATTTGATATACATAACTTAAAGTAACATATTCTGTGGTCTGTGTATATACTGTATGTGGCAGTCGTTTTATAGCTTTCAGAATAAATAAACAATTCGAGTCAGGGTCAGGGTCAAACTCCATGATCAAAGCAAGTGTCGTGTTTCATGCCGCCATAATTTAAGTGATAAGCAGTATATTCCTATAGGCCATGGGTAATTTACAGTTCATTCATTTACAGCTACAGTCTGAATTGACTTGGTGAGTGTTCATTACAGACGTTCCCATAGACCTGACGAGGCATGTATTTAAGCACCGTGACTCACACGCATTAACAGTAATCTGTTGAGTATCCCTCATGCTCACATGAAGCAAAAAGCAAACAGTAAATACAGCCATAAGACACAGAACTTGACTTCCCATACTTAAATGAAAAATCCCTTCTTCTTCTCGAACCCTCCCTTCTTTTGTTCTTTGGCTTCGTAAGTCCGTTGAGCCGCACAGTTGGGGATTTTGTTAAGTTGTGTTTTTTATTTTATTTTTGGTGCCACCCTTTTTCCATTCAACCATGGGAGATGGGTTTGGTTGCATTTGTTTACCTTTTAAAGGCTTTGTAAACAATGGAGTCAAAAACCTTTTTATTTTTAACTCATGGTGTCATATGACAGTTTACCTGGCAGCTAAAGTTAGTTAGTCCTTCAAGTCCCTGCTACCACAGCGGACCATCCGATCTACACACTTTTTTCTGGGCTTGGGACTGGCACTGCATCCAGTGGCTGAGGTTTGGGCATCAGGTGGGAATTTAACCTGGGCTTTCCACATGGCAGGTGAAAAACCTACCTTGGGCCCACCTGGCAGCTAAACCATCTCCAAAATTTGACAAGACCAGAATATTTTTTATGATTAGGTTTTTTTGTTTTGTTTTTCCTGACATGTCCTTTATTTGTCATCTGTTTAACTTTCCACAGCGTTTCATCTTTAGTTGTTAGTGACCAAGTATCCACTGCTGAAGAGCACATCCCATATTTTACTTTTTAGTACTGTATATTAAATGTAACATTAAAATTGATATTTTCACCCCCTTGTTTTTAACATCGGATGACGTTGTAATATAGATGTAAAAATGTCACAATGACGTACAACCATGCACATAACCACAACCAATAACATGACCACAATGTTTTGACAACTAAAAATTCCTGCTGGTGTGTGAGTATGCAAATTGTACATCTTAGATGACTTTATGGCATAAACCATATGCCCGTTCTAAAAACACTGCATCTAAAAAGTTGTATTATTTGTTATAAAACCTACAAAAGATGTATTAGTTAATCAGTTAAAATTAGCTAATGATTTTAAAATTTTTTATTTAAAATTGTATTTATTTATTTATTTATTTTTTAGGAAGAAATTTAGCAGTAAACTCTAATATAACAATATTTAACTCAATTTTCCTAGCATTCACACTTGTGGTTGTTTCCATCTCCTGTGAATATTCCGTAAATTCTTCTTAAAATATTAAAACTACACCCTTTAAAAACCTACCTACCAAATAAGATTGTCATATCAACATTATTTTATGTGTTGCTTGGTTTCATACTAGTTTTATATGTGACCAACTACAGTGGTAGCCAACAGTACTGAGACAAAATTCAGTTTGAATTAAATTAAATTGCTCTCCAACAGTCAATATTTGTTTTGAAATCCTTTATATTTAAAAACCGCTTCTGCCCAGGGCAATATATCACATAAGATGTTCGTATGAATTGAAAACAACCTATAATTACATTTATAGCAGGCCTTCCAGTAAAAAATAAATAAAAGAAACACAACTTTACAAAGTCAAAAGTAAATTTCAACCACAATTGTGGCTCTCGCATAATAAGAGCAAGTGAGTAAGAGAGTGAGTGTGTGTATGCATACATGTGTGGAATAAATCTGAATGGGATTTTGCAGCCCACCCACATGGCTGTACTGGTGTGAGAGAGAAGAAAAGAGCAAAAAGAAACAAAAGACTACAGCATTTTCTCCCCAACTCTTTCATTCCTGTGGGTATTAACCATGGGGTGGGCCACAATGTCAAATGATGTTGGGAGATATTTTACATTCTCTTCCCTTTCATTCTTACCCTCTTCTCCTAATTTGTTTCCTCTTTTCCTTTTTCTCACTCCAGTACACAGGTGCGTATGAATTGGAAAAAAGGTTCTGTCCTGGCATGCCTACAAAAAAAAGGTGAATTTTTCCAGCACATCTCTTTTGTCCTTGAGAGGAGATGTTTTTGTTCCGTTCCATTTTCTTCGCCCGCCTGTTGAACCAGAATCTTTATGGTCCAGAACAGAGTTAAAACAAATCAATCAGTTGTTGTGCCATTGATGCGTCTACCATTCATGCAGACCCTCAGCCATCCTGGCTCGCTGAAGGCTCGGGGCATTAGGTGATGCTGCGGTAGTAACTGTCGCCTTTTGATGAACACACTCCTCACCTTTCACTCGTCTGATTCCTGATCAGTGTACCCCGAGACTGGGTCAAGGGTCAAGCACTATTTTGGCAAACTGCCCTTTGCACATTGCCCAGGGCTGATGCTTTTTCCTCCTGTCTGTCTTTCTGTCATTCGCTGTGTTTCGCTCAGCGCGATCTACTGTCATAAAGCTCCTGATTAGTTAAACGAAATTGTGGCCCCCAGGCCAGGACTTCTTCTGAACTTCTTCTGACCCGGAGTTACCTTCATTCATGGACAGCTGGATCATATCTGCCAGATAATGACTGTAATTAATAATGCAGTGTTTATTTTCTTTCTGAGTCATTTGGATACCAGGTGTGTGTATTGTTGCTTTAGATTTTTACTTATTAAAGATATAAGAAAGCTTCAACAGTCTAGTTCCAAATAACAGCAAAAATTATTGAATAAAAAAAGGAGTACTCAGCAGTAAAAATGCAGTAAAAAAAAGCAGTAGAAATGACATATGAATTATTAGAAATGCTTTTTGTATAATTATATTTTCTCCCACAAAATATCCAGTGTCGCTGTATGTTTGAGCTTAAAAAATGACCTATGTTAAGCATCCAGTATTGTATAATAGTCTCGAGCAACCTCTTATTTACTCATACTAAATGAAACTAAATTATATTAATTCAATGAAACGAATAGGAACAAATGTTTTACTACAGCAGGCTGCAAAGTGCCTAAAGATACAAGTTAAAAATTGGCTGTTTATGTAACAATCTCTGCAGCAACCTCATTTCCCCTCTCGTCCGTTCCAACCACTCAGCATTCAGCATCACCAGGTTACTAATCACTGGCCTGATCATCTGTCATCATCTGCACCTGTTTCTCACTGGTTCATGCCTTAAGATGATGATGTTTTTTTTTTTTTTTTATGATTGAATGATTAATAGGTCACTGTGTGGTTTAACAGACAAAATTCCTCTGAAACTGCCCAGGTACAGGGACTGGACTGAAAATGAGAGACAAAAACTTGCCAAAAATAGGAGCCAAAAATATTTTTCAGGAAGCCTGGAGAACTATTCTTCAAGATTACATTAAAAATACAAGAAAGTCTGGCTCTTTGGAAGCAAAATATGAAGAAATGAGGGGTGGTGCAAGACTTTTGCCATTCAGTCATTCAGTTTGTATTCATTTTTGCTGAGTTGTAGTTTTTCTTTAGGCCACTATGTATGACACGGATGGAAGACAGTTGACTATAAATACCCTTGGTTATACAGGTTTTATCACCCTTGCTCTGAGAGATATTACTTACAGCCCTGCCCTGCCTAACACTGGTGCCTTTGATCCACTTTTAACCACAGATTGGATGAAGAAACAACATCAATGGTCTGGAACAGGAGCTATGATTATGCAGAATTCCTTTAACTCCTACCAGCAGCTCAGTGTGGTTGCCGAACCGACGTTTCCATGGGCACTGAGTGTCAGAAGTACCGTTCCTGCTGTGTTGTGGTCTATTCTTACATGGTTGCCCTGAGAACAAGTACAGACAGCTTGTATAGTCCCGAAATGAGCTACTTTCCATTGATTTGTCCTTTATATTCCGTCAGTATTACTGAACAGAACACCAAACTAGCATCATCCCTTTCCTTTCAGCGCAGGCTGGATAATGTTCTCGGTGTAAGTCTGTTTGCATTACCATGAACTTATATTTGACAGATAATTGGCTCTTAGATGTTTTGTGGTGTTGAATTTAGCGATCAGCCAGTTCTCTTGTGCTGTTCCAAAAAGGAATGGCATTGAAGCCAGATGTCACTGCAGTCAAGCTGCTAGACATAGAATTCCAGGAACTGCTGATCTCTGAACAACCCTCGCATATCTGCGCAAGTAATCTGCAAAAAAAAAAAAAAAACTCTCGACCTTCCAATGGATTGCGATCATTGAATCAAATAACCTGGAACAATTTCCCAACAGCGCACTAAAAGCCAAGTTAAGAGCACATATCGTCTTCCTAACAATTTCTGATAAGACATACAGTACACATCGTATTTTGATTTAGTATATTTTTAGGGGGGAAAAAAAGTTTTCAGAACCCACTTTGGCGTTCGGGTAGCTCTGATCTTTGAGTTACCAAATCATGCCGTACGGTAAACTCGAGTCCTTTGAAGAAGAGGAGATTGAAATAAATATGCCCTCAGGAAATATGTTAAGGAGCCCCGTGAAACTCTCATTGGACTCTTACTTTTTTCACTTTCTCTCTCTCTTCTCCATATGTCTTAAAGGAAGAGAATGATTTCCAATCCGTTCCGGGAACAACGTGCCAATAAAACGGTGCTCAAAACACGAGGCCTGTGTCTGCTTCTGCTACTGTGCCAGGAATCTCATCTCCGGAAAAACACATGTCTCAGACCAGCGATGGAGCGCCGAGGTTTATATCGAGTCTTTTATCAGTGGGGACGCCAGGCCATTTTGGGGGGTTCCACGTTTTGGCATTGTCCTCAAGATAAACCAGTCTGTCCCTGGAGGATTTCGGCTGGGATCCAGCGTCTGTTTATATATAAAACACACCACAATTACATATAAAGCGAGCGGGAATGCTAAAGAGCAGACCTGTTTGTTGCTTCTTCTGTTGCTTGTGGCCCAAACGCCCAAGGAGAAAACAGGAGGGAGGGGTGAAAAAAGCAAGAGATTTGGGGGGAAAGTGGCATAGAAAAGCAGTGCTTGTGGTAGAAGCAGGGAGGCTCTATGTGTGTGTGTGTGTGTGTGTGTGTGTGTGTGTGTGTGTGTGTGTGTGTCGTGTAGGCCTTGAGGATGACTCAAGACGTTTTGTGCTCTTCTGTAATTATGTCAAAAATATACTTTAAAGAGGAGCAATGGGGGAAACGAGCGGCGCACACTTGCACGCAGGGTTTTTTTTTTTCCTTGTAGGACGATGGCTTTCCCGTTTGCTCTGATGGGGTTTAGGAAACGAGGCCAAAGAAGCAGGCAGGACAAATGGAGATTGAGAGCTTTCTCTTTTTCTTTTCTTCTTTCGTTCGCTAGTACCCCCACCCCCCCACCCGGCTGGCGCCTAAGCCTCTGATTCGACCGAGGTGGCACCAGGCCGTGAAAATAGAGGCCCTCTTGTAATTGGTGTGCGTCCAATATTTCTGCAGCTGTCCTCATCTGTGTCCAAGCAGAACCATTACCTAAACAGAGCATGTGCACGTGGAGGTATCTTATATCTTATAGCATACATTTGTCTATCTGTATTTCCTGTCTTGAAGCAGCTGTATAGAAGTGTACAGAGACTAGGATTTAAATGGCTTTGGTAATTGCATGTCAAGAGTGTTTTAGTCTCGGTTCAGCAGGTGGGGCAGGACTCAATCCCTTAATCTTAAAACCAATTAAGCAGTCTGTCAGACAGGTCTGATTTGAGAAGCTTCCTAATGGCCTCGGTGAGCTTTGTGTGGACAGGTGTGGACATAGAGGCGTATCGATTGTGGTGGAAAGAGTGTGAATACACAGTCAGAAGATATGACACAACTGCTTCAGAGTATGCACATTCTAATAAAGTGGTGGAGAAATGGTCAATTCGTGAGCTAGCCCACCAGGGATGTGAACACTCCAAGAAGGCTTGTCCAGTCCCATGATATGTTAGCCACCAAGAAAAATGTGAAACAATTGGAGAATGGTAGATCTTAAGAATACCAAGAAGAATATGGTATCTAGAATAGTTTACCATATAACATAGCGTAATATACCACAGTTGTAACATGGTACTTTAGACACCGTCAGATTTTGTAGAGTACCAGGGTAGGTACTATGGCTCTTTCTCTGGTTACCATGGGAATACTATGGTACGTACCTTCATACTGTACTCTGGGTAACTATGGTGTGCACCATAATACTTGGTGAATACTTGGTGAATACCATGTGGGCAATGGTGGCTCAACGATTAAGGCTCTGGATTAATGACCGAAAGGTTGGTGGTTGAGGGTTGACACTGTGTGAGCCTTTGACCCAGGGCCCTTAACCCAAACTGCTCCAGGGGTGCTGTAGCCTGGCTGACCCAGAACTCTGACCCCAGCTTACTAAATGGGATATAAATGGGCAAAAAGATCATTTCTGTAAGGTACATGTGAAAAATATCAACCATGTCCCATTTGGTGTTACATGTAGTTTGTCAGCAAATACGTACAGTACCATGGTACTGTCTAAAATACCATTCTACAGGCACCATTGGAATACCATGGTACCTATAACGTGTTTAAATGTCTTATGGGATGATTAGCCTACTGATCCTCATAGCAGTCTGCACTTACAGTGCATGGCTGTAGGGATTCAGCTAACTAGTGTGTTAATAGAACCATTACTGAAGAATCTTAAATGTTTGTGTGTTGAGTATAAAGTGATATGTAGAGGGTCTCATATCAGATATATAGAGAGAGTTTGATTGCATTTGTCGAGCCTCTATAAACCCCTGCCCTCACTAAACATAGATTCTAACTGTACACGAGAAACAAGTGCAAGTACATATTCATTCGTGTGTGTGTGTGTGTGTGTGTGTGTGTGTGTGAACGCGTATGTGACTCAAATACTCTTATGCAATCTTTCTGAAGCACCAGCTGTGTGACACTAATACAGAGCGGATTTTTTTCTCGTTATCTTTCCGAAGATCAGTATGGCAAAATGAACAGATCAAGGAACAAGGAAAAGATGGAGAGAAAGAGAGTGGGAGGGAGGGAGGGAGGGAGGGAGTGAGAGGGAGAAATGGAAGGAGAGCGATATAGAGGTCGGATCAGTAACTTCAAAGCGGAGCAGCAGCATTCTGCAGGCTGGCGATGTTTATACTGCTGAGAGGAGTCGACATTCCTGCCTCTCGTTTTTCCACGGCATTCCATGAGGATCTCTCTCTCTCTCTCTGGCTGTACGCCATGGACCCTACAACTACTGTTACCCTTCTACTCCATCCTCCCCTTCTCTCCACTCTTCTCTTTCTCCCTCGCTCCCTTGTGACCAACAGGGTTAAAGGACATTTGGATCACTCTTGGTGATAGCCTCATGTACACCAAACCCCACTGCGGCAAGGGTTAGGTTAGGGTCACAAGGGTTACCTGCAGTTACAATCCAGTTCATTATTTAATTGGACTTGGGTTCATTCGATTAATCCGAGACGCTAAACTTATCCTTCCTTAATAGGGAAACAGCATGAAAAATTGATGGTACAGTAGGTTGTGAGTTTTTGACTGGTATGTTTCTGTTCCCAGTGTCAGTCGCCAGTGTTTCCTCTGGTTTCATTTCACCTCCCAAGAACATAAGATGGGTTTAAATTAGGGGTGGGCGATATACCGGTATACACGGTTAACCGGTAGAAATTTGTCAACCGGTAGAGATTTTGGTCTATCG
>JAQMYG010000017.1:7819556-7839206 GCA_030014215.1 Clariallabes teugelsi
TAATAGGGTATCCTCTGCCCCCCCCCCCACCCCCCACCCCCTCAAAGTCCCCTCCCGATCTGCTGTTCCGCTTCTCGGAAACTGCCACAATACCTCCAAATCCTCCTCATTGACTCCACAGACAATCCGACGTCTCTCTCCATCTTTCTCTCTTTCTCTCATTTTCCCAGTTCGTACAGTAATTGCTCCGCCGTCATTATAGTATCAATTTCTCAGCAGATTGTGCGTTTTTCCCCTCCCTCACTTCTCTGTCTCAGAGGATGGGGTACTAAAGGATGGAGGTGAAACGTGACTCCACTGCTGTTTTGACAGCAGCAGTGCTGTAATGTCCTTCATTTCTCTCTGAACACACACACACACACATATACAGTATACACACCTTGTACATGTTTTAATGCTCTACCAGGAAGCAGGTTTGAATCCCCAGGCTTCGGGAGTGCCCCTGGTTTAAAATAAGAAGGAAAGAAAAATGTTTAACAACAGCCGCAATCATGACCGAGTAACATTTCAATCTAATTATTGTTTGCAAGCTCGTTTTTTTTCCAGCATTGTCTGGACTTAAGACTTTGATAAAGAAGCACATAGAGAATATATACGTTCCTGTGAGTGAATCTGAGCGGGGAGTCTTTGTGGTCTTTGACTGTAGAGATGGAAAAACACTTAGCGTGTCTTATTTTGTCATTGCTGATAAGTTGGTAAACACAAGATAATAGCTAGGATTTTGATAGCAATCAAGAAAACAGCAGCTAAGTCGATTGGTAGCATGGAGGAATTCGGCGCTTTGAAAACCTGTTCTTTTGAAATCCCCTGCCGTGTGACTGTTTCGACAACAGTCTTTCGGAATTTTGTTTAATAAGCCAATCAGTTCGATCATGTAGAAATTTAAGCTTTGTGTGTTTTATTATCTATGAATTACGGAATAACAGGATATAGAGTAGAATAAGAGTGAAAACTCCCTTTATTTCTCTATATAATCCCCTGCTACACTAAGCATTTCATCCAGTTGATACCATCAAGGTAGAAAGTTTTCTCCTTACTGTATGTAGGAGCCATGATCAGACTTCCAGACTTTTTGTTCTGTTATTCTGCACGATCAAAAGTCACAGTTTGTCTTGAATGCGCCACGTATCAGCCTAAGGTAGATTTAGGAGAAATGTTCAAGGACATGTATAATTAGATGGGCTTGACTTGATTTAAATTGAGATCCTTTCGTCTGTCCTAGATTTGGATTAATATTTGGTGTAACAAGATGACATTCTGGGAGCTTTCATTATGGACAAATAATTTAAAAATGCGGGGAAAAAAATCATTTAATACAATAAAGAAGGAACAAGAAATTCCGACGTCAGTCACACATCCTCTGAGGATTTCCATGAAGTCATGCAGCAAAAGTTGATCAACCTGTGAACTTTTCCATCACAGAGTATTTCAGGCCCATTCAGAACCTTTTAAAAACTACCACGCTGTTGCACATGTACAGTAGACAGTTATTGTACTTAGGGCATCAAAGATTTGGGTAAATAAGAAAGGCTCATGCAGGATCACGGAGCAGCGGAATGCACTTGGAGGCAACTCTTGGCAGAATTTAAGTCACCAACAATTAGCTGGTGTCAACTGACAGGAGAGTAATGCCATGCTTCCCGCCCAGAGAGCAGGACCGCTTCTAATCAGATACATCGTCAGGATTCGAAGCCACAACCTCCCAATGCTTGCTGCCTTTAGAAATGTTCATATGCAACAGTTAGCACCTGTCTTACCAAGAAAACAAGCTCAGGATGTGTTTCACACAGACATGAGTGTTTGTGTGTGAAAGAGAAGCTTGGCAGGGTTCTGTAGAGCATAACAGCGCTGTTTGGATTAGACTCGCTGAGCGAAGTCTCACAGACATACACACAGATGCACATACGCACACAGTGAGAGAGACAGTTGTCATGGGAAACTGGGTCGGAACAACACGCCGGCTGCTGGCCAAGTATTTTGGCTCTGTTGGAAAGAGCAGAGAGAGAGAGAGGGAGAGGTCTGGGCGCGGGATTTGGGGAACGGAATTCTTTCCTGACACATACTAGACTTGGCTGAGTCTCTGGCCCTCAGGGGGTGAAGCCTTTGAAATGGGGATAAAGGGCCTCCCTGACCCCAGTTTCCTGTCAATCACACCCCGAACCCCCTCCGCATGCTAAACAGCCCCAGCTGCATGCGCTACCATATACATATTGATATTCATTTGACTAAATGGATAAAACACTCTACAGTTGTATCTATGTCTGTGTGCATGCCGGATTTGGTCAGATTAGTTGTGAAGCACAGAAGTGGCCAATTTGTCACAGAGACAACATTTGTAACCTCAGAAACAGAAGTCTTAAGAAAAGCCCTTTCCATCTGTAAGCTTTGAATGGAAGTAAATTGAAGGGTGGAGGATGATCTAAGGCCTAGGGGATAGAGAAATAGACAGATCAAGGACGACAAAGCGACTGACTCTTGCATCTTAGCTGAATTGGCAGGACATGAACTGGCCCCAGTGTTGGCACAGGACAAAAGGAGACCCGTAGGGCAAAACTGGGAGGGGAAAAAACATTATTGACTTCTCACCACAGCCACTATTTATTTTTCCCCGCTCTCTGCACCACTGTTTGTTTTTGAGGCTGTCAAGTCTTTTTTTTTTTCTATTTTTAGTTGGCTAACTACGGCGGCGGCAGAATGCTTTTAATCGCGAGTACAAAGGCGCAGGATGGGGACATATCGTCCACTCTCTAGCAGAGACAGACAGCCAGAACTGACCACTGTCAACATTCAGGCTGTCAGCATTCTGGGTGGTGACTGTATGCACATCTTGTGGTTCGATTTGGGCTCCCGGTTGAAAACAAACCTGTGATTTTCAGTTCCAAGGCCCGCTGATTGTAATGTCTTCTCCAACTATCTCAGAGAGTCCGCTCGGTGTTATGCAATAAAGATAATGGTGAGCTTTAAAATGGACTCATAACCAGATCTCCTTTGGATGATTAAGGCCTGTGTCTTTGGGACAAGTCTGAAAAATATAACTCTTGCCACAAATTATGAATTCTCGTCTCGTTGTTAACATTGAGACTGTAATTTTTGGTTCCCAGACCCCTTTGCTTTTTTTTTTTTTTTTTTTTAATGAAACCCTACAGAAGTTTTGTCTCACTGGATCAGAGCGCTGTCTCAAAAGAGGCTACTGGTTTTGAGCTTGTGAGTAAAAATACTCTGAGATCATGGGGTTGCATTTGAGGCAGTTTGACATTAAGTAAAATTGGCATGTTTTTGCAGTAAGGAAAATAAATGAATTTCTAAAATACTAAAATGCTCATCACATTGTGATTACTTGAATGTTCAAAGCCCCAGCATTTAAGACAAGCTAATGACCAATGACCAATTCTACAAGTCCTCATGAGACAACACAGTTATATATAATTTCTCTGAATATGTTCCAAATCCAAAGTGGAGGAAGGCATTGGATATTTGTAATTCGCTGAGAACTGAGAAATGTCCAGTTGTAAGTAATGAGAATCACCAAAAGCAAAAGCTGCTGCCTATGAAATATGATGATGATTGTAGTATATTCGCTGGGATTTATTAGCATATTTTTTCATAAATCACGATCATTCCTACATTCACGCATAAATAAGCCTACAGTATTTCGCACTAGTTTTTCTGAATACTTCACATTCATGTTCTATAAATGTTTGACAGTTTACAGCACTCAGTTTGCTCCTTGCGAGGTCTGTGTCATGGTTCCAGACATCCCTTCTTCTACCAGTTTTGTTTTTTTAGTACACTTTCGTCCACTTCCACAGCCATTATCTTCCATTGGGTTCACTGACAGCACCAACTGCATGTTCTGGATGATGTAATTTTTTCTGACATGTTTCGCCCACCGTTGATGTCAAGCTTGGGAATACTGGTTTTAAGGATTTCTCCATGAGGTCAGGGGAATTCTCCTCGCACTCATCCCCATCCCTTGGCATACCACAGAATGCTAGGTTAAACCCTGGTGAACAATCCTTCCTGGAGGTTTTAGAAAGAATTTAGAGGAGATTTGTGTTGAGAGGAAAGCACAAGAGTTTATAATATTGCTATGGTTGACTCATCATTTTTGGTGGTGATTTATGTGATATTTTATAGCCATTTAATAATTTTTCTAGATCATTTAATTTGAAGTACAAACATCACTTTTTATAAGATGGACATGAATTGGCACAAATTGACCTTATATAGAAGTAAATTTAGCATGCACAAACAGATCTCAGATTAGCATGAATTACCAAACACAATCTGATATTAGATTAGCTTGAATTAGCAAACACAATCTGATCTCAGGTTAGCATAAATTACTGTAGCAAACACAAACATACCACAGGTTAGCATGAATTACTGTAGCAAACACAAACAGACCACAGGTTAGCATAAATTACTGTAGCAAACACAAACAGACCACAGGTTAGCATAAATTACTGTAGCAAACACAAACAGACCACAGGTTAGCATGAATTACCAAACACAGTCTGATATTAGATTAGCAGGAATTGGCAAACACAATCTGATTGATCTCAGGTTAGCATGAATTAGCAAACAAATGAACTTAGCACAAGATTAGCACAGAAGTACAAATTAATTTGAACTAGAAGAAGCAAGTTGTTCTCAGACTAGCATGAATACTGAATATCAAATTGTTTTGCTCTCATTTGACTAGAGGTTTTTTTTTTTTAGTCTCCATAAAAACATTTGAAAAAATTAATTTAATCTCTAATTTCATTTAATTTGTGTTAGAGATAGCACCCAGCATTCATATAGCTATTGAGTGGAAGGTGGCTATCTACAGTATATAAAGAAAAGAAAGATTTTGTCTGTATATTAGTTAAAACTCACTCTTTCAATGATATATTAACGTTTCATACATTTGAGGACCCAAAACCAGTCTCGGAAAAATCCAGATTTTGTCACAGCATCATGCAAAACTGGCAGGACAGAATTTAATGAAACTTTTCCAGTCCGTATTTCCCTGAAGTTAAACCTGCCGCCATGAATGAAATAAAAATATTCAGTAGAAGTAAAGTTATGAGCAGTTATGTGCCAGATTAAGTTTGCACAACGTCCTGTGCATGCATCAAACTGTATCGACTGCTGAACAGAATTTTATGAAACTTTTGCTGTACTTGGATATCTGCATGAAGTTTAACCTGCACCATAAGTGACATTAAAATGTTAAGTAAAAGTGACGTTATGAATATTGTGTGCCAGATTTAATAATCTACCTTAAAATAAGCTACTAATAAGATACTTGCTCAATATAAACACCTGCACTAATAGATATTCATTAGAAATGCTAAACTGAATATTTTTTGCGGGATTAGTTAATATTTTCACACCTGAACAGGCAGTTTTAAGACAAAACTTAATCTTTTTCCGATCTACTTTTTCGATTTCTTATCTGTGATTCACCTTACAAAATTTAGTTTGCAATGGATTGTCATGTTCCTGTGCCCTAAGTCTCCTGGGATAGGCTCCAGGCCCGCTGCGACCCTGAATACAGGATAAAGCGGTATAGACGATGAGTGAGTGACAGATGTGTCTGTCATACAGAAAGTATGTATGTGGGCTTCAACCTGAAAGCTTATTTTTAGCTTTAACCTTTTAACTATTTCTACAAACTTTTTAACCGTCAACGACGGGTACTTACAGTACACTAGTTAATCATACAGTATGTGCACCCACAGGTACAAGATGAGCTGAGTGTCACACGCAGACATTTGTCATACTATCCTTGAGGACCTTCAATTGACATAATAATCAATACTTTTATTGATTGTTGGCAATCTACACGAAGTTCCTTTTTGTTTCTTTTTTTTTGCATGTGTCTGGTATATAATTAAACACAACCCTTTCTCTCTCTCTCCTTTTCTCCAGTCTCACCCGCTGTCTCTGTGTAACACCAGCGAGGATGAGAGGCAAGAAAGCTACTTCATCAGCATTGTTAAGCTGGAGAGTCCAGAGAGCAAAGTGCCCCAGTGCCAGCCACTTCTGGAGAAGGTAGGACCGCTCATGGAATGCAAACACCCCCTGCCACAGCACACACACACACATACTCACCCACTCCAATAGTGGAGACACAGGGAACATTTGTGTTTGCTCAGTGATAAAGCACATGGTGGTATCGAGCTTGGCATGGAATGATCGAGGCACCCACAGGGAACAGAAAACAGATCTGTGTGTGGGGGCTGGTGGGTGGTTTGGAGGATGTGTGCACACTCGTGTGTGCAAGCAGGTTCCAATGTGGAAATAAGGAAATTTCTGTATTTCTGAAATTTCTATACTATCTATCTATCTGCCAGTGTTTTGTAATATTTTTATACATAAAAAGTGTGATATTTCCAAACTCATTTCCCTTTTTTTGAATTATTCTTTAAAGCTGCTTTGCGAAAATGACCATTGTTAAAATTTATGCCTTTGGCACTCGGGCTGCGGCCTTGTGCCTACGTCCACATCCGAGCCATGCTATATAGTCAACAATACAACACTTCATTACGTGATGCTCATTGACATCTACATGACATGCCGTGCACAATTGCTGTGCAGAATTGTTTGAAAGGAATTCCTGAGTGTAAAAGCCATCCTGCTATTATGAGCCCTGCAGCAAATTGTGGTCATTTTTCTAAATGATTGAATGAAAGCATCTTTTAAACTCTGCTACACGTCTCCCAGAAAGCAGCTCGGAGTAGTCTTGTCCAACGGCGCGGTCCTCGGAATGAGAGGAGCTCCAAATATTTACGCGAAGGAGCTCATCGTCGCTCATGTAATCCAAACATCCCCTTGGGTTCAATTTTCGGAGATATATCTCTCTTAACGAAGACGTAAGATGTTTATACATCCCGCGGCATTGTAATTATTAGCGCTAGGCTTGAACCGAGCGCAGAAATTGTTTTCTTTCTTTTTTTCTTGCAGTAGGCCGAAGCTTAATGCGCGAAGCTGTGTTTTTTTTTTTTTCCTTTTTTTAATTTGTTTCTTTATAAAATCAATGAATCATGAGTGTGTTTGGAGTTTAGCCCCATGTCTGAACTTGCAGGCCCTTGATTCGATGCTTTTGTCCCTTTTAAAGATGCGGCAACGCTTCATTGAGCCATTTCTAACCCTGTTTACTTTTGAGATGGAAATAAGGAACGAAAGGCAAGCATAAAGTATGCATGTGTGTGTATGAGCATGTGTGTATGTGTGTATGTGTGTGTGAAAGCGAAAGGGAGTGTTTAAAGTTTGGAAGGGTTGGGAGTTGTGGTTTGATGGAGAGTTTGCGGACGTTTTGTTTAGGCCTATTGTTGGATGTGCTTAGATCATAGTATCTACTATGTGAGAACAATGCAAACATACAAATGCTTGTGTATGTCTGTATGAGAGACCAATTGGGTTTTTGACGTTATTAATTTGTATACATGTGTATCTGTGCAGCTGTAAGCGATGTACAGAAGAAGCTTTTTGGAAGCATACCGTATATCCACCCTGGCCTGCCCATAAAGCGTAGATATCTATATACCAATATATTACTGCACCTTATATATTTATTTTCATAACAATATGCATGAGGAGTATGCATTTATGCCAGGGTCTCATGCAGTCATCTTAACTCTTCTGTCTTATATTGCTGCACATCTGGAATATTTCCGAGGCGTTACGCGGAGTAGCGTCAGCAGTCAGATTAAAGAATTATATTCTGTCCTATATAATATAATCCTGAACGCCTTGATAGAACGTGTCTCATGGCATCGTTTCCGTGTACTCAACTACAGCCGGACACACCTCCGCTCACGCCAGCCAATCAGCTTTTGCCAGAAGGATAAGTGACGCACAAAAGAGACGTACGAAACGTTTGGATTTTTGAGGCCTGTACGTCAACGCTTCTCTGTACGCTGAACTTACAACCCCCTCTCTCTGTGTCGTAATGCAAATACACCTAAAGACTGAAGTGTAAACCAGCTTTTACTTGCTATGTCCTGTTTTTGTTGCTCGGCCCTGTCAATGAGGGACTATTTCAGTCTATCCTCCCTCGTTTCAATTTTTATCTTTTTACGTCAACAGTGTCTTGAAGTGCCAGCTCGGATATACATACATCGGTCACGTGATCTGTTTCTGAATAGTCTGCACTACAGAAAGACGGACGTCTCAAAAAGTCTGAACACGCTGAGGATAAATAAAGCAGCCGCTTGATCCTGGCATGTCGGCGCTTTATGTTAGGGCTGGAATGGTATACAAAGCCCCAGCATAAAACTATGCAACAGATCACAGTGTCTTGAAACTTGAGTTCATGATTGGGTTATTGCAGGTTAGGCTTTCCTATTCCCCATTGGCGTTTATAAACTGCTTCTCGGTATGACTGTGTGTTCATAGTGCCCTGTGATAGGCTGGCATCCCATCCAGGGCGTTGTCCCAGGTCACGCCTAGATTTCCTGAGATCTATTGTAACCTTGAGCAGGATAAAGCCATTACTGAAAATCGGTGAATAAAGGTTGCACATACAGTAGTTAATATAATAGTTCAAGTCAAACCGGGATGTCTGATTGTGTAGAATAACAGAGCACAGTTATGAGAGTAAAAACTCTCTTTATTTCTCTTTATAATCCCCTGCTACACCAGTGCACTTCTCCCACGTGTCACCAGTGCCTGGATATCCCCAAGGTAGAAAGTTTCATGTCTGACACGCTGGCCTCCCAGGAACTCCTTTAATGCACCAAACGGCTTGGAGTGAGGTCAGGACTGTACAGTTGATGTGGCAATAACTTCCAGCCGAGTTCCTGTATCGTTCAAGTGGTGTTGGTGAATGAATGTGTGTCTCTTGCGTCTATGCGTCTCTTCCCGCAAGTTGGTGACAAGGATTTCACGGATCAGGCCTTTAAAAGTCCCAGTTTGATCTGAACGGACCTCGTATTATCACAACGGTATTAGAACTTATGAATTTTTTTATTCCGTCATATTTCTTCTATATCTTAGTTACAAAGTGTTATCATTGAGAGAAAAAAACACAGATATCCGCAGGATTTTTTTTTTATACACTAGGCACTTAAAATGTTACTGCATGTGCACAAGATATAAATCGTCCCCACGTGTCCAAAACTCAACATACCGTGACATCCACTTCACATTCTCTATTAAAAAAGCTTGTTTCAATGGCTCAATCACTATCATTGCAATCAGGAGGACAAGAAGGCACATGGTGGCTACATTTATTTGACATTTATCCTCATACAGTCGTTATTTATAGGCATTCACTAATTGAGTTCACTAAATTTCATGCAATATGGAGGGATACAGTATTATCAACCTTTACTAGTACTATCATGATTTAATAAAACAGGAGAAGGAATGAGAAGGAATTGTACTTTATAAAGCTTTCTTCATCATCTTATCTGCTGTTCATTTATAAGTCTATTTAGCACACCGCTCGAGCAAAGAATCTGAACCCGCGCATACATGTACATTAAATAGGATTTACTGGATATTTCTGTCTGAAAACAAATACAGCAGAAAGTGGCCCTAATAAATGGATGTCACGCTATTCCTCCAGCATAAATCCAAACGCAAGTGGTCGCGGGATTCGGATGCATTCCAGATGCCAGGTCTGAATGGCTGTGCGTCTCAGCTGTCCGCTTCTGATAGAATCAGTCAAGACAGAGGTTAATATACAATGGGAATATATAGATGGGACCTTAAAGGAGTACATCATTAGGTATAGAGCCTCTAAAGATTAATAAAACATTCCAATAAAAACACTGTTATGTCTTCCCGATCCCAACATTCACACAACATGAACCCGATCAGTGTATGCTGCTGTCTTGTAAGTTTTTTTAGGTTGCAACGTCACCTCCCAAAACACCATTCTTTTTTAAAAAGATGTTGGGATACCAATAAACGAATGACCCCAGATTGGTGCAATCTTACTAACAACACAGTGCAGCACAATGCATCGCTGGAAAAAAATCAATGCTGGCCATGATAGAAAGTCACCAGTACATCCAGTGCACCGCAGTCCGCTGGACACTGGGCGTACCAGGCAAAGAACCCAAGGCCACCAACTCGGCCTCCTAACTCCACAAATTCCAAGGCGATTGAGCACCCATGGGACGCACGTCGCCAATCTATAGAGGTCCCACCCCGCAACCCACAGCACACAAAGGATCTGCCACTTACGTCCCGGTACCAGAAACCACAGGACACCTCCAAAGCCCCTGCAGAGCCACTTTGATGGCACAAGGCAAACCCAGAATCTAGGTCGTTTTAATGATATTGCTGATCAGTATACTGTATGTTCAGTTAAAATAAGTGTATTTGTGCATTTACTATTCTCAGTAGAAGGTTCCCGAGTGGGCCAGTCACTAGAATTCAGAACTGGTGCCCTGGGTTTGAGTCCCGATCAGAACAGGGGCTTTGTTACCGATAAATAATCATACAAATAAACCCTAGCAACAGCATTTTTGAGCAGTTCAAGGGAGTATTTCACTTGAGCGAAATAAGTAAATGTTGTTTCAAAGTCGGATTGTCATCATTGTGTTGAGGTCATTCGTTCCATGTTATCCCAAAGTCATGCAGTCAACGTAGGTCCGACATCGATTCATCAAAGCACTTCGGTTCCAACGTCCGGAATTAAAATCGCCACAATGTTTTGACAACCAAAAATCCCCGCTGTGTGGCTTCCCACCTTATTTCTTTACCCCCTGCTGCTGAAACACACACAGTGAGTACATATCATTTGCCTTTAGGATATGGAAACAGAGCCGGACTCAGTTCCGCCACCTATCCCTCGCATGGCAGTATTGCAAATCGACAGGCGTTCTTTCTAATCTTTAAATTGTTATCATTATTATATGGCTAGAAAAACTATGACACTAGAAAAAAAATGACAAACTGCCCCTTTAAGAAGCCTCTTTATGTAGTTCACGCCATACAATTCCTGGTCTTTTTAATCCGCCACGGCCAACTTTCAGCCCTATTCATGTCGTCTTTTCTCCAGCGCGCTTCCTCCTCCTCCAGAGCCTCTGTGTTTGTTCCTTTTTTTTTCTTCTTTTTTTTTGTGGATGAGCGCTTTTTAAAAATCACTTAATGGTTCCACTTGAAGGCATGTTCTTGACGGAGGAGGTGTGTTGGAGAAGGGAAGAATTTTTTTGTCTCGGCGGAATGGCCGAGAGCATTTATTTAAATCTCATCAGGGCTTGTTTTAGTGGGGAAGACCTACACACAATTGGCATTTAAAGGAGATGACAATTGGACGAACGTTTCCGAATTAGGATGGATCCAACACGGTTTGAAGCAAGGTGCTGCTTGGCTGTCAATTCGTAATGTGTGTGACGAAGGCATTCAGTATTTAATCGAATGCGTGTTTGTGCTAGTACACCCTGTCTCTGTCTCTAGAGCCCCATCTGTCCCGATGTACTGTACTGAGGTTTTTTCAATCAGATGGTATCACTACGGCGTAGACAACTCGATAAAAGACGCAAGAATGGCCGTCTTTGTGAAAGGGCCCCCTGCGTTTCCCTTCATCCCAGAAAGAGAGACAGATTTCCTTATGAAGGAGGAACGGATTTGGAGGAAGTGGTCAGCTTTTCATATAACGGCCAGCAAAAGTGTCCTGTGGTGTGTGTTTATGAGTGTATAGGCTTTGTGTGATTGAGATTTTGTGTGTGTGTGTGTGTGTGTGTGTGTGTATATATAATATATATAATATGTGTGTAACATACCCAGGCATTAACAGTATGGTCGTAACATGTCTGTGTGTGTTTGTGTGTTTGGGAGTGTGTATACAAGACTGTGTTTCGGCCGGTCTCCGAGCAACAGCAAACACAGTTGTCATGGATTCCAGCGGTGCATCTGCTGTGTTTGAAGTCCAAGGCCAGTGTGGCTTGGTTTGATAGGTCTTATGTTGTCATCACTCACTCCCTCTCACACGCACACACGCAGTGGAGTGGATTCCCGTGTGAATGGGCTACTAACTCACCCTGGGACATGGACAAGCTAACTCTAGCGTCCACAAGGATAGAAATATCTGATAAGTTCGACCTTCTGATCTGTACAAGACAAAAGGTTTTGCTGTGTTTGTGAGGATGTCAGGGGACGTTGGGGAACGCTCAGCTGGTCCCTATGAGGAGAACAATGGCATTAATAGCTGCTTTAAAAGACATGCCAGATGAAGGTCCTTACAAGAATAATAAAAAGAAATATCTGTGTGTGTTATGGGAACTCTGGTGTGTGTGTGTGTGTGCGTGCTCTTAACCCTACAGTTCCATAAGCTCAAAAAGATTTACCTACTAATTAGAAAGATTTTTAGTTCAAACTGTGCCAAATCATTTTGCAGCCAATTAATGATTTTATTTTATTTTTTGAAGGGAAATAAAGGGGCGTTCAGGTCAATCCGGGACTTTGGATTGTGCAGTGCAGAACACAACAGAACGCTGTTATGAGAGTAAAAACTCCCTTTATTTATGCACCGGAACCATTATTGGACTGACTGCTTCATGTCTGAAACACTGGCCTGTCAGGAACTCCTTTAATATCTTAATATCTAACATGTGGAAATTGCTTGGAGCGAGGTGAGGACTGTATAAGGGATGTGTCAATAACTTCCATTTAATTTCCTGTAATGTGCAAGTGTCCGACTAGAGGAAAGGGCCATTAAAGGAGTTCCTGGGAGGCCAGGGTTGAGGTGAGGCAGGCAGTCCAATCATAAATTTTCTGCCTTGATGGTATAAAAGCACTCTACTGAAATGCAGGGATGGGTGCATCAGTGTAGCAGAGGATTATATAGAGACATAAAGGTAGTTTTTTTACTATTGCGGTTTTGTTATTCTGCGCAATCAAAAGTCCCGGGTTGACTTGAACGGCCCTTGTTTATTTCCTAATGTTGTATCTTTTCAAATCTGTTGCAATCTCTTAAAAATCAGCGGCTAAATGTCTGTGGGATTCGTACGTAATTATTAACCTAACTTCATCAACTATAATAAAGTTTTGTAAGCGGAAAATTATCTCCATGAAATAACCACGAGTTTAATATTTCAGTCCTGTACGTTGCTAAGCCATGCCAATCGTATCGCTAAGCTGCACAATAATAAAATAACAGACGTCTTCATCTAGCTTGTGTAGATCCTTTTGTTATAGTGGATATGAAGACAGGTTGCTATATGGGATTGTAGGAGTAATACTAACACATGTGCACAATAGCTCACAGTAACAATGATACGGGGGCAAACTATTACGCATGCACATAGAAACGCATCCATTTACTGACAGATCGACAGCTGCACTCATGCTTCCTAATTTTTCAAGTGTTTTACGTCTGCACTGCCCTGCTGTCACACGGTAGAGGTTAATTCTTGGCCAGTTTTGCCTTTCATTCAAACCAAGAACCACAAAATGTTATTCTTCCATTTGTCTTTTTGTGCAATTTGTACTTTGGACAATGTGGGCTTATTGCAATTACATTCAGTCTTCCAAAAAAACAAAACAGATTTAAAAAAAAAAGCGCTTTAAAAAAAAACAGATGATCGAGTACATAATCCACCTCATTTATATCCTATATCATATACGCTGCTGATGACATGGTATGGATGTGACATGGAAACAGACCAGATCTGAAAAGAGTTTAACCCTGTGTAACCACTTAACGTAATTTCACTTGGATTTTAAATCACTTTTACACCTCATGTAATATAACTGTTATTTATTTCATGACTTGATTATGCAGCCTGTTGAATGTATTCCTCGTTCCGCATATTGAACGATGTGAAAATTAGTCCTATTAGTTCATTAATTAAGTAATATTGTAGTCAGGACCCCAGTGTACAGTATGTCTTTTCAGTATCATGAAGATCAAAACTTCTGAGCAGTTTCAGAAACCTTAACCAATGTTTATCCTCAAGCTCTAATGGAAGTGGAAGCTGATTCTACAAGGGGGTTTACGTTAAACCGGGCCCTGTGATGAAATTTCTTATGAATGAAGACTTAAAACTGATGGACGTTTACAGAAAAGTTCAAGCACAGTATAGTGATGTGACTCTTACCCACAATACTGTAAAACATTTGAATGGTGCAGATGTTTTAAAGAAGGGAACTCAGCTGGGAGTCATTCCCACATCCGCCATATAGTCCTGACCTCGCTCCAAACCATTTCCACATGTTTGGGCCATTAAAGGAATTCCTGGGAGGCCAGCGTTTCAGACTTGGTTACCGTCGAGGCAAAAAGCTTCATGCCATCTTCACTGCTGAAACGCTGGCCTCCCAGGAACTTCATTGCTGTAGTGGAAAAAAAATGTCCAGGTTTGATCACCAAAGACATTCTTACAACTCCTTACTGGCCCCCGCATCACTTGCACATTACAGGAACTTGTTTGGGTGTTATTGCCACGTCCCCGTACATTCCTGACCTTGCTCCAAGCACATTTCCACATGTTTGGAAAAGGAGTTCCTGGGAGGCCAGAGTTCCTGACATGATGCAACCAGTCTGATCATGGCTCTGGCGTACTGAGAAAACCTTCTCCCTTAATGGTATCCAAGCACTAGTGAAACGCTGGGATAAGTGCGTTAGTGTAACAGAGGATTATATAGACATAAAGGTAGTTTTCACTCTAACGACTGTGTTGTTATTTCGCACCATCAAAAGTCCCGGTTTGGCTTGAGCACCCCTTGTATATCAGTGGACATCAGAAAGTCCAACATGCTGCATATTCTCAATGCTGGTCCTATTTCACCTCTCAGCAGTGGTTCCTGCCACCTTTTCCTTCTGATCTTTGTGTAACCAACACGCCCATGCTCTCAACCAGCCTTTTTCATTATTGAAAAAGAATGCACAGCACAAGAGGGTGTAACACGACCCATGGGTGTCTTCCTTTCCGGGTTCGCTGACCGGTCATATAACTGCCTGTTTAAGGAATATACGCCATTATGGAATTCCTTTTAATATCACAGTACTCGCTTAAGAGATTCATCACTTGTTATTGATATTGTTATGATATTGCATTTTTTAAATGTCTGCATGATTAAACCTGGAATGTACCTAGTTTTACCTAATTTACAGTTGTCAATCATGTTTTTGAAACTTTTAACAGGGCAGTATTATGCGAACGCCCTTCCCATGAAAGAAATGCACTTGAGATTTGTCCAAATTATGAAACATGTTTTTATTATTGTGAAGGAACTGTCATGACCTCATAGCTGTAACGTTGCTCAACAGTACTGTTTAAAGCTAGGGAGGAAAAAATCATTAAAATTATTTATGGTTTCACTAAGGTTTTATGACTTCCAGGTCTGATCAGAATACAAGACCGTACAGCTATATTACTGACACATAAAGTAAAATAAAGATAAAAAAAGGACTTATATATAATGCTTTACTGAACCTAGGTATGGAAATCACCCAGGACCACCTGATATGATATTATCACAATACCTGATTCGATTTCTATTGCAATTATGTTAGTATTATGATTTTATAAAAAATAATTTGATTTGGCCTGGAGCCTATCCCAGGAAACTACAGTACGGACACAAGGCGTGGTACACCCTAGACGGGGTGCCCATTCTTCGCAGAACATACAGTACGCACATACACACACTCATACACTCTTTCACACACCACGGGGAATTTGGGAACGCTAGTTAGCCATGTCTTTGGACTGTGAGGAATCCGGAGTCCCTTTGAATAAATTGGTGAAAAAAAGAAAGCATGTATATTTTAGAGTCAGTTTGGCAATACATGAATTGCCCCACAAAAGAATCGTGATATGTAACTTGAATAAATTTTTTTCCCTCATCTCTAATAGAAATGAATGGGTTTCATAATACGAATTTTGATAATATGATAGCAGTTTGATCCATCCATCCTTTCATCTCGAAAACCTCTGAAGTCCAACTAGTGTCCATGGAGGCCAATGGTGAATATTGTATTTGTTCCCATTTTTAGAAACATGGTCCTCCAGTCAACAATCACACTACGGGCAATTTGGGAATGCTAATTAACCTAATCTTAATAATGAAATCTTGTGGCAATAAATCACACACTAGAGATCTACTGTTTAGAAGGTAGGTTGCAAAATGCTGGCATATTTAGCTAGCCTGTCACTTAAGTTCATTCCTGAGTAAAAAAAAAAATTCTACAGTATGTGAAGTAAAATGTTTCGAGTTCCCTCAGAATGGGGGAAAAATGTTTAGAGTGTAAGATATGATGGATTTCTTAGTAATGGTGTACATTATACCTGACAAATGTACCCAGTTCGAGTTTAGAAAAACGCTTTTCCGAAGAAGTTGTTATTTGTAAAGCTTGTCCGTGCATGATTATGCTGTGTTCGCCCGTCCTCGCGACGACAAGATGAAGAAAGAGCGTGGTGTAACGTGAGCGGTCCAGTGGTTCGAGGGATTTTGAAAGTGGTGTAGTGTGTACTTAGCGTTAGCGGCACGTTGTGTGTTCCAAGCTGCTCCTTTGTCCGATTCTCGGAGGAATAAAGGCTGCTTTAAACTTTGCAGTTCGCAAGACAATACTTCGCATGCTTCAAAGTTCCTTTATCCACGAGGACTCCACATTCCAGGCTTTGTGGCCCCGTTTGTTTAAAGAAACGAAGAGGCCGGTATGCGGCGTGCCACTCAGGTGTGGTCTAGGTCCTCTTGCTTTCAGCTTATGAGGGAAAATCAGAAAAGCAAATATTTCCTGTGTGCGCGCGTGTGTTTATCGAGATGTTCAGCTTTGCATGAGGTGAGGAGTGATCGAGTGACGCAGGGTGATTGATGGAATTAGTATAGGAATGAAGGCAAAAGGGCAGAAATGTTAAAAAAAAACATGTTGAATGTGACCGTGTTTGTGAGTCTTTTTATGGTCTCTAATTAAAGTTCCTATTAGTCATTTTAAATATGAGCCTGTCAGTGCTTTGAACTTTCATTCTGCTCAGTGCTCTCATTTAGGAAAAAACTTGTCAGGCCTTCCCTTTCCAGAAGAGACAGCTTTCTTTTATCACCTTTGACTTCCAGCTGTCAGAGATCATGGCTAAGTTGAAAGCTGTTGGTCATTCCCGATGTTCATTTGAAGACCGAGCATACACTCAGACGCAGCATTCGCATTTTTTTTTATTTTAATGAAATAAAATGCCACTGGTGTGTGTGTTTCATTTATTTTTAATTTTTTGTTCGACAAACGTCTACTCTCTATCAGATGCCCTGTGAAAAGAAATTAACATTTTGCCTCCTATCTGCATTTGTATCTTTTGTATTCTGTTCAATCTTTCATAAAGGACATGAGTCTGCCTGTGCCATAATCTAATCGGATCTAATCAGATTGGCTATTTTCGTTGCATGTTTGTGTGTGTGCATGCGCATGTAGTAATTGTTCTTAATAAATCATGTGATGCAAGTACAGACAAACTGTAAACACACAAACATTTTCAAAAAATGAAAATAAAAATGCCTCGTCTTTATAAGCTGTCAACATGCTTTAAATCTAATTTCACGCTCTGCACATTTTAAATCATTAGGCAGTAGTAATAAAGAGCTGACAACTCTTCTCCTCGGGGTTCTCTTTAAAGTGTGTACCGCGCCCATCAGGACCAATTTTCTGAACTTTGTATGTGCGTGTTCAGAAGGAAAAACATTTTGTAGTGTTATCATTTATTGAAGGTATTTAAGGTTTGTTAAAGTATCCAAGCCTACGTTTTATTTTTATACATTATGTGTCATGTGTTATATTTTAATCCAGGTAATCCTTTTAAAAAGAATTCCATCTACACTGGCATGTGTACTGTAGCTTAGTGTGCATCCTCTATATAGTACATATACTGTATATGGAGAATAGGAATATTGCTAAACAGGTGATTTAGTCATATAAGAATCTCAGGTCAAAGAGATAATGATGTATTACTGTATATGCGTCTATTTCTCATTCTATGATCTATGTATGTATTAGGTTACAGTCCACTGTACATGATATTCAACCAGCAAACCAACATAAACAAGGACCTGCAATGATAATAAAGGCACCACAGATTTGATACACACAGTATTTAGCCTACGCTAAAACTCGGAACTTGACCACCCATAATTATGCTCAAAAAAATAAAACAATACACTTATTGCACAATCACTAGCAATACAATTGAAATAAATAGTACTCACCTATAGAGCCCTTCTCTTATTTTTCTTAGACCACTGAAATCCATTTGGTACAGGAGGTCGCACTCGATTGACATTACAGTCAAGTAGTTCATTTGGCTCATTTAATTTTATGAAGAAATATACATTTTTGTTGTATATACGGTACTGTGCAAAAGTCTTGAGGCCACCCCTTCTTCCATTTCTTCATTTTAAATTCAATTCAATGATGTAAATCAATTTAAAGAAATGGGACCTTTTTTTATGGTGACAGACTGCAAAGTGTCTAAAGATACACTTTCAAATTTGCTTGTTTATGTAACAACCTCAGCAGCAACCTCAGTTCCCTTCTCGTCCGTTCCAACCACTCAGCATTCAGCATCACCAGTATACTGTTCGTCTGTCATCATCTGCACCTGTTTCTCACTGGTTCATGCATTAAGTTAGATCGCTTTCATGTTTGAATGATTCATAGGTCACTGTGTGGCCACAAAAAATAATCCTCTGAAACTGCTCATGTACAGGGACTGGACTGAAATCAAGAGCCAAGAACTATGCCTCTAAGTCTGGCTCTTTGGAAGCAAAATATGAAGAAACAAGGGGTGGCTCAAGATGTTTAAATACTACTTAAGCCACTATATATACAGTATACTGTATACAGCAGCCCATATGGCCCAATAGGATTACGTGGCCCTGAGTACGTAATAGTATAGTATCAGTGACGAGTAAATGTTACTATTGGCAAATTAATTAAATTAAGGAAACAATGTTAAAGTCTAAAATTATTTTTTTATTTTGCTGCCCACTGGTGAACCCCAGGGCTCTGGTGAACCCCAGGAATGCCCTTTAGGGTGCCTCTGTGTTTGAGGAAACATGATAAAATGCATTATTGGGTTCCCTTCCAGAAGAGTGTACTGTATAGAAGGTGCCCTTGAGATATTTTTTTTGCCCCATAAGATTATTTATTTTACTATAATATTTCCCACATATTAATATTCCAAAAAATTCAAACTGAATGAAAATCAGCTGTATGATACAACACATCTGTATAAAGAAATTTGACGATTTGCCAAGCGAAAGCTGTGTGTGTATTGTGCGCTGCAGCCATCTCTCTCTCTCTCTCTCTCTCACTCTCTCTCTCTCTCTCTCTCTCTCTCACCACACTTTTCTCCTTCCCTCTCCACTTTTTTTCCTCTGCCTCTCTCTAATATGAAACATATCATCTGTCCTGTCAGCACCACTGCTCTTCTGTTTATTGAAATTGCTCCTTGCAACTGACCTGACATCAGTCTTTTCCATCTGTATTATGATGTATGGGTGAGGAAAGCTGATCCTAGACCAGCATAGTGTGACAAATCTGGAACTCCGGTCACGGCCTGGTGTGTTTCCACTCAGCTCGACTATATCGGCAGTGCCGCACAGACTGAAATAGCAGAGTGTGTATGTGTATATGTGTTTGTATGTACAAACCGGATTCCAAAAAAGTTGGGACACTAAACAAATTGTGAATAAAAACTGAATGCAATGATGTGGAGA
>JAQMYG010000017.1:7865934-7882918 GCA_030014215.1 Clariallabes teugelsi
TCAATTCAAAATAATAAAAAGGATATAAGATACTGGTCTTTTCGAATGTCAGTCAGTCATTTGATTGTCTCATACAGTCATGTTGTCAAGAAATCTTTGTTTGTGCCTTAAATTACCATAAACCTGCCTAACAGAAGACCTGCTTTGCACTTCGGTGTTGCCTTTATATTCCTGTAATGTCAGCCTGGACCTTCTTACATTACAGGCTTTGTCTTAAATTTACAGTTTCACATCCAGCACTTTGGAAAAATGTTTTTTTTTTTTTTTTAAAAACCTGAAGCGAAACAAGCTAAGCATTATGTAGCTTCCAGTACTGGGAAACATCATCGAAATCAACGAAATGTCAGTGAACACCAAGAGTGAATTTATCTCCTTTGTTGTTTATTATTATTGTTTTTTATTTTGTATTTTTTTTTTACCTTCGTTCATTTGCTTTCTTTTCTGATGGCGAATGAGCTAAAACTGCCTTATAAATAGAGCAAACTCCCTCCAGAAAACCGAAGGGATATGCCAGTATATTTTTCAATATTTTGTGTAAAAAAAAAAAAAAGACAGAGAAAGAAAAAAACCTTAATGAAATAAAGTGTTGTATTTTATATATAATAGACATTTTTATATAATAAAATTCAATATGGTAATGTCATTAATATATTTATTTACTAATATATTTATCCAGTTTTTGTTCGGGTTTAAGAACATGAAAAATGTCATTTTTCCCCTTTTTTTATTTTATCTTTATGAAACTTATGACTGCCATCATAGATGTATCAACTTAGCATCATTCCAATTATATGCAAATAAATTATTTTTAAATAAAAATATGCAACATGTGCTATTAATATTTTTTTTTATAGATGTTTGTGCTTTTGCAGATGTCTTCTATACTGAGGTCTAGGGAAAGAAATGCTTACTATATTTTATATCTCCTTTACTAAACAGGTGGTTAAATATTATCGTTTTGATTTATAACTACAAATATTCATATTTACAATAATCTTCTTGTAGCAAGATCCTAAAGCAACTACAAGGTAAAGAAAGGACTAGCCAGTAAGGCAACCTCGTTGCAAGTGATCCTACCACCACCATGTTTCTCTTTGCAGATTGTATCCTCAGGGTAATGACGATGTTTGGATTTCTTATTCTATGTCCAAAACAAAATCAGTTTTTCTCACAGACCAGAGAACTGGTGGAACCAGTTACAATTTGGAGATTTTACTTCAAAAGGTTTAAACATCCAAAAAACATGGCATTGGTACAAAAAAAGTTTCTCACCTAGATGTAGTGTCCGTAACTTTTTTAGTTCAAATCTTTCAATGATCTTAATTATTATTAAGATGCCAATTTAGATTTCACATGAAAAGACAAACTTGAAAAAGTGTATTCTTAATGCAATTCTAAAATGCAAAATTGTTAAGAGATTGCAACATGAATTTGACATGGTTACAGACCCTACAGATCTTTTGGGGGAAAAATACCTCCAGTAATTTTTCACAGAATGCTTTAATTTTTGCAACAATTTTTACAGGTCATATGATTCAAGAAGCTTTCACCAATTTTAGTATCAATACACAAAGAAATAAGAAAAATTTCCATTTTAAATGATTATTGTTTGAAGCGATGTATAATGTAATATAACACTAAATAATGGCTATTTTTGGTGCTTATATAAAATCAACTCTCCAAGACGGTTAACAACTTGAAATTTTTAGGGAAGCAAGATTGGTTATTTCCATGTTACATAAACTTCAGAAGAAGCTTCTTTAGTACAGACATTTTCTCTATTATATGTATAATATAAAAAATTTATAAAATCGGCATCAATACTGTGTTTTGGCTGTATACAATCACAATTCGTCACAACCAATTTACTTCTGTTATAAGACAAGAAAATTTTAGCAAAGGTATAAACACTTAACATATTGAAGAATATGACAGAAAAACATGATGAACACCATTTTCTGAGTTTTACAAATTTTTGACAAATTTCTATTTTCTATAACAAAACGTGTATGAAAACTGCTGTATAACCTAATTTTAGAAGCTTTAAACTTAAACATTTTGAGCAAAGCATGCCATGACATTTTGAGCAAAAGCTAATGCATTATGACGAGCCAATTGCATTGCTTCTTTCTGTCACGTGGTCAGTCAAGGGAAGATACTTCCTGTGCAACACAGCGTTGGCCGCTAAGTGGTTTAAATGTGTTCAAAAGGTTTTTGTAGAATGTTGAAGCCAGGAAAAGACACTTACTTACACCATCTCTGTCACTCCAGCAGTAATAAACAGGCATATGTCGCTTAATGTTCGTGATACAGTCTGTGAAATAGCACATTATATGATTTGGATGTTGTTCACACATCGTGTTATACACTTCACATAAGAATATGGGATACTGTAGTGTAAGCACTGTGGTGAAGCAGAGAAATAACGTTACAAAACATGAAATATGCATAAGCGATTTGTGGACAAGACATAGGATGCACACACTGTGTGTGGAAAGCTGTTGGTTAAACAGTATATACCTGTACAGTGAAAAGGAGTTGTGGTCATGCACTGAAGTTAAAGGCTCTCTAACCCGCACCACGGGATGTAATAATATTAATAAGTGCCCTTACACAGAGCTCCTGAGGGGTCAGTGAAATGACATTCCTGTTTGGAATCATTAATTAGAACTGAAAAGAACACCAAAAGGAAACTTAAAACGCTAAATAAGCAGAGCTCTGCTGTCTCCTTATGACCGAACGGGGCTCTGGGAACCAAGATAAAACTTTTGATCTTCTCAGGGCACAAAGCGGGGTAGACCTTGGACAGGGTGCCAATCCATCGCAGCGCACACACACTCACACTCTCATACACACATACACACACTACGAGCAATTTGGGAACGCCAATTAGCCTAATCTGCAGGTCTTTGGACTGTGGGAGGAAAACCGGAGTACCTGGAGGAAACCCACCAAGCACGGGGAGAACATGCAAACTCCGTTCACACAGAGACGGGAATTGAGCATCGCTGGGAATTGAACTGGGACACTACACCACCATGCTGCCTAGAACGTATAAAACATATTTGGCAAAATATTTCAGCCTTTTTGCTTTTTACTCAAATAACATGCACAAAAATATTCTCTTTTAGTTTCCAATACAGTACTTTCTTGCTTTATTTAAAAAGAAAAAAGTAGAGTTGCAAAAACAGTTATCTCATTTTGCCGTCAAACTGTTAGGATTTTCTGTAAGGGAACAGAAAATCCTTGAAGGGACACACTTAAGAACTACTACTAAGGCTGATAGTTTTTTTTTTCTCCGAAATAAAGGGTGGAACAAATATAATGTAAGCAGTGGTACAAAAGCACTGAATGCTGCTGTTGTTTAACTGCTTATTAGTCTGTCTGTAAGATCTGTTTTATATTGTGTTTGTAAGTACAGTACTTTATCTTTAATGTACAGTATGAGCATAAATTACATGGATAACTTGCGGGACAGGACAGGACAGATTAGACACCTATAAACAAGAGTTCCTCTGGGGTTTATGGTGGAAATTGGTGGGAAGTTGAAGCTTATTGCTCCTGCCATACAGCGCTACACTAGTGAGACTGCGAGGCAGGCCAAGCTATCTTTGGAGATGCCGCTGATCTTCCTCTCCAGGGTTTCTACTATAGACATAGACACTTCATACACCAAAAACGGCCAAAGGATACGTGGCAAGATGCCATGCTGGTATATCCATGCCTTGAATCTGCCAGGTAAACCAGACAACAAAGCTTCAAGCTTCTTAATAGTTGTCTGGACTGATGCGGCATCTCTGAGGCTGCAGTCGAAAACTTTACCTAGGCTACCGACTGGCTTCTCATTGATTGATGGTATCACTACGCCATCCAAAGAGAAGCAAAACCTGTCCACCACTTTCCCTCTCTTCAGTACCAGAGACCTGCATTTTGTTGGCTTGAAGCTCATTCTAGCCCAAGAAATGAGTTTAACCAGGCCCTGAAGAATCTACCTGCACCCAGGCACTGAAGTAGGATGAAAGGTTACACAAACCCTTGCTTTTGTTTTCCAAAATAGTGCAATGAATTTCAGTCATTGAATAACTCCATGGACTTTATAAGCGTTTGTAATTACGCAAGCTTAAAACTCGTATTCTCATAAACACAAGGCAAACTTTTGTACAAGTGTCATGTTGCTGTAAAGTATCATTATAATTGTCCAGTTTCGATCAAGTGCATTGTTAAGCCCACAGTAATGATGGCATAGCAGTTAGAAGGTCCCACAACGTTGTAGCCACAAGGTACATAGAGGGAAATAGCTGCCGCTGTAATTAGGAAATTTGCTGACTGTGAAGCAACTACAAAAAACCATTTATAATGACAAACCCATGACACTTTGTATTTAATGAGCAAAAGTGCATACATCATACATCAATGATTAATAAACAGTAGGGATGGCTGATATAGGATAATAAACAACGTCTGAATGGTATGATGTCACCTGGTGTAAAGTGGAGTATTTCTTACCGCCCTAATCTAAATTTATTATTTATAGGTACATTAATTGCTTCAAAACATCCTTTAAAATTCTTCACTTACATTATATCAGCTATAAACAGCTCATTCCCTCATCAGCCTATTTCTTTCTTTCTTTTTATGTTAAACAGACAAAAAAAAACTGTTACACTGAAACCAGAAAGTGCAAATTTGTCCATTTTGAAAATGATTAATGATTGTTATTTTTCAAGGTGTGTTTAATTTTAAACCTGTGGCTTGCTAGTATTCAAACTGCCTGAGCTGTACTTTAAGAAAAATTGATCGACCCTTTCTGACCAATCAGATTTAAGCATTGATTGGCGCTGCAATATATATTTAATTTTAAAAAAAAAGATGTCTTGATAAATAAAAAAAAATAATACACATTTTTCATACTTATAGAAACAGTCTCAGCTAATTCATTATGTACTTACTGTAGTTTTTTATAAAGGAGAACCTCTTATAATGTGGTGCAGAGGTCAAGAGTAACTAAACTGTTAGGAACACAGTGTTCCACCAAACTGTCCTGCCTGAGTAAACATTTCACTCCAAACTGGACTTTCAGCATTTCTTTCACTAAAGTACCGGTACACTTCCTGAACTTCAGCATATAATGAAGATGAGATCGAGAACACAGCTTTAATCTCCACATCGGTAAAATCCCATGCAATAAATGATCCCAATACGTTTTATTGTCAAGGTTATTTTATTGATAAAACATTACAGTCACATTTATGTCACTGTAAGTGCAAAAACTTTGTGAGGTTAAAGTGTGTGAACTTTCTCCGATTCTATTCCACGCATTCCTGCAACGTTAGTAGCCATGTGCTAATCTATGCATGACTCTTTTACACCAGTTGCATGAATTTGTTAATGAAAATCCTTGGGCATGCCGTCAGCAGTGAAGACAGTGAGGTTTCCTCTGGCGTCCTGGTCTTTCTCAATGGCCTCGAACAAGGATTTGAAGTTGCCGGCCCCAAAACCCTGAAAAATATTCGATTGGATCAAAACACAAGCATACAGTACATAAAGACAGACCGTACTGGTCGAATGATTCACTGAGTTATTGAGTCGTTTCTCTATTTCTATGTGATAATTGCGTGGAATAACTGTCTAGGTGTTGGGGGTTGTTTCGAAAGTTTTCCGCTTCAAAGGAATTGCAATGAATGTTTTGAATGTCAAAAAGATTGTTTTAAGTCTCAGCACCTCTTTGGTGTGGTTGGGGCAGAAATGTCCTGTCTTCGGGCATTTCCTCTACTTCATACGGCTGAAAATGCCCCTAGTTAATCACCGGGCCTGTCCAAACAGAGGCAACTACTCGATCTATACCACTCCTGAGGTCCTTCGTGCTCTGCATAGTTTCGCTCAAGTACTTCGAGATACTACATCGCTACTATCACTAAAGATGTTCGTTTAACTACATGAGAAAGACACACTGTTACTGTACTTATTATATCAAATAGCTTGTAAGTAATAACAAAATATTCAATATATCATATATCAACCAAGTCGATTGGAATCCCTTTTGTGACAAAACTTTACTATTTTTGAACAAGTTTTTGTCGAAAACAACAGTAACCTACAGCTTAGTAATATTTAAAATAGTATACCTAAAATTATTATTTCTGCATTAAAGATGATTATTAATGTAATTAATTAAGTGATTATATTTAGAAATAATGTGAAACAAATAAACGATTGTGGTGATTCAAATTTGGAATTGAGAAAAACTGATTTATATTACAAACATACAATTGGCTCCTTATTCATATTTAATTTCAAAATACTTATGCGAGTGTATACTGTTTTTGGGCACGACTATCAAAATGATATATATTTTATTTTTTAAACAATGCATCAACAAAACTATTTTTTATTATTATTAATTTACTTCTACAAGTATAAATGCATATTTTCTATATATTTAATTACCCTCACGATCTAGAAACAATAGTAAGTGGAATGTACAAAAGTCTGGATGGCTTTCAAGTTGTAATGCCTCATAACATTCATTTGCTAAGCCTTAACTTACTTACGTAGAACTTATCCTATAGATCAAGAATTATCATTAGAAATACTGTACGAGGGGTGTTCAGGTCAATCTGGGACTTATGATGAAATTTCTCCGAAATGAAGGCGTGAAGCTATTTGACATTTACTGGAGAATCCAAGCACGGTACCTGTATGGTGATGAGACTATTAGCCGCAGTACAACTTTTGAATGGTGAATATGTTTTTAAAAAGGCTGTATATCTGTGAATGAAGATCCTGGCCGAGGTGGCTCGGAGCCCACTGTAATCGTTCTGGTGAACATTCAGCAAGTGGAACGCCTGAGTCTTGAAAATCAATGAATAACAAGCTGCCAAACTGCGAAATAGATACACGCAATCATTCACCAAAACCACTTGCACGTAGTCATTGCCACATCCCGCGCACACTCCTGACCTTACTCCAAGCTATTTCCACATGTTTGGGCCATTAAAGAAGTTCATGAGAGGCCAGTATTTCTGATCACTCTAGGATTAGTGCATTAGTGTATCAGGGGATTAACCAGTATAGCGAAATATGGGTGGGTTTTACCATCATAACTGTGTTCTGTTACTATGCACAATAAAAAGTCCTGATTTGACTCGAACATCCCTTGTCCCAGTGTAAAAACATTCTTTGACTCTTCAAGCCTCGTGGTAACATTCAACTATCATGAGTTCATCTCAGCAGTTGACTTAGGATCTCTAGGGGAAGCTACAATCAGGAGAAATCAAGACCCTTCCAGCTCAAAATGCAAGGCCGGCATGGAAGAGTCATCAGGAGAAAACTTTGTTTGTGACCTGATCATTAAACTGAACAAGAAACTAAGCAATGCTGACAAGATATGCACTCACTCATTGTCTATATTACTTAATCCTATATACTGTACAGGGGGCCTATCCCAGGAATCTTAGGGCACGAGGCAGGGTACACCCTGAACAAGGTGCCAATCAATTGCAGGACACACATGCTCACACACTACGGACAAATTGGGAATTGCCAGATATAATCTACATGTCTTTGGACCCACCAAGCACGGGAAGGGGATGTAAACTCCATGCCGCAGTGGCGGGAATCGAACCCGTACCTAGGAGGTGCAAGGCGACGGTGCTATCCACTAAGCACAAGGTACAGTATACAACCACAAAAACTTCAAAGAAGCATTTTTCTTAAATGTATGTTTTTAAGGATGCCATTTATTTTCGTAAATGTAATATTAGTTCTTTAATGTGAAAATAGGCATTTTTTTCCACCCCTTTTTTTAGCACACACATGCATTTATTTTTCTTCAAATACTTACAAAGTGGTTATGTCTCTGGATGACCTCTAGGAACAGGGTGGGTCTGTCCTGCACGGGTTTGGTGAAGATCTGCAGCAGGTAGCCCTTATCGTCAAAATCTACTAAGATTTTAAGCTCCTATATATAGACCCAAAAAAGGTGAAGAAAAAAAATCAATGAATATCAGAATATCAATGTCCAGACAGAATCTTATTATAGAATATTTGTCTTGCAGCTGGCACCCCTGGCCGACGTTCCTTTTATGGAAAATTAATCAACACTCTCTGACCAATCAGAACTGAGAATTTGGCATGTTCACTGGATCTAGCTAAAAAATTCTTCGAAACGTTTATGTTTTTTTTTTTTACTATGGATGTTTAAATTCTGTGGAAGTAAATTTTTTTTCCTGAGAATGATTCATCATCTTATGGAATCAAAAATAATTGTAGTGTTTTCTCAATGTTATACAAATGGCAAGTCTCCTTTATGTATGTAGACTAGCCCTAGGTGAAAAGCATCCCGACTAGATGTGACTTGTATGTCTGATGTCTCACCTGCAGGGTCTTCAGGTCCTCCTTCACTTTGATCTTGGCAGCCTTGAGTTTCTCACGCAGGGTGTCGTAATAGGTGTCTGGAGTGGACAGGAAATCCATGCCTCGGGCTTTCAGATTCACTATCTGATTCCAAGTGAAAATAGAGACGACATTTATCAAGAATATGTGACATAATGTGGGCTAGAAGCAGCAAATCTAAAACAAAATCAGAACAGGACTCACTGTTTCGATGATGTTTGAGGTGTTCAGGGCAATATGCTGAACTCCGGGTCCTCCGTTATAGTCAACATACTCCTGATGGTGTACACGTGCACACACACACACACACACACACACACACACACACACACACACACACAATAAGCAAACTCAAACTCAGACAGATATATATATATATCTGTCTAATTGTCTGTTTGCCTATCTATCGTTGTCTGTCTTTCTGTCTGGTCATCTCACTATCAGCCAGGGTTTCTGTCTGTCTGCCTGTGGTCTGTTAGGTTACCTGTTCGTCTGACTGTCTATCAGTATGTCTGTCTGTCTTACAAAGTGCAATTTCTACGGCAGTAAAGAGACATTTTGCTAAAATTTGGATTACCTGGATCTGTGATTTCTTCCTCCCTGCCGCCGGCTCGTTGATGGGCATTTTGATGGTCTCCTCATAGTTGGCAACCACGATAGACCTAAGAGAGCTGTACTGAGTGTAGATCTGTTTATCGTCTATGGACCAGAACCGGTGAAACATCAGACACTTTTGGTACCTGAAACAAAAGACAGAAATATAACATAAATAAAAATTACAAGTAAAAAAACACACAAATGCAAGATTGCTTCATAGTGCTTCATAGATTCATCATGGCATTATGTACAGCAGAATGATACAAAAGATGGATTTATAGAAGGTTAAAACTATAGAGGTGAAAATCCTGTATGTCCTGATTTAAAGTGTAACTTTGCCTTCACTTTAAAATGACATTGTCTTTACTGCCAAGTAATTTCTATGAAACAGCTATTATTGATTGCTTATTCTGGGGTTTTGCCATCGGTACGTGAGCTGCGTGCAGACTCGCACCAGTCTGATATTGGCACCATTTCATCATCTGGCTGGTTTCCAACAATGTGGTCGATGAAGTTCATGGAGGTTGGAGGCCTAAAAGTAAAAAGAAAGAACAAATATTAAGTATGTCAGTATAAATATCTGGACTTATTAGACTATGTACCTGGTTTACATTCAGACTTACAGTTTAGGGAGCAGTGGGTCTCTAAAGAGAGGTTCATGATACCCAGGTAGATACAGGCCTTTATAAGGAGTTAGGTACTCCACAAATGTGTGGGTGGTGTCTCCATACTGAGAGGGAAAAAACGTATGAGATCTCAGGGTTTTACTATTAAAGCACATGCCTGTGTTTGTGTTTTGCAGCTTACCGTTTGTATTATGGCATATTTAACTTTGCCAAACTTGTCCTGTTCTACCCACGGTTCTTTAACAATCACTGCTCCTCTCTCTTTGGCTTTCTGTTAACACACACAAAGCACCCGTGTTCTGTAAAACTTTTAAGGGTTTCATGCAATTCTGTCCTTGGACTTAGCCACATTTTTTCCTTAGTGTGACATCAGCTTCAGTGAGGATCAATATGAAGGCCAATGCCCCTGTCTGACAGACGTAACCACAATGTTTCATGCCGATGAGATCCGAGGCTGATATTAAATACATAAACATGACACTGTTGAATTAATTAATTTGAAGGATGGATATTTAAAAAAAATATATATTAAAAATCTGATATAAATTACACACAGGTAATTTTTTTTATAATAATTAAAAAAAAAACCTCAATAAGATGGTTAACTTCTCATGTACACCCAGTCTGAATACAATGAACTTTTCCCAAATAAAGTAAAGTAGTAAAGTAACTTTGTCAGGAGGTGACAAGGATGCTTACAAACTCCTTTTTAATAAACGTGTTAAAAAAAAACACAGACTCACAAGGAGTCACATCCTCAGCAGGAATTTTTAGTTATCAAAAAAAATTTGTGATATTAATGAGGCAACGCTACAGATGTTGCAAAAATGACATCAAAACCAAAATAATACCAAAATGATGGCCAGGACTCAAACCCTGACTACTGCGGTGTCAGCACTGTCTGCTTACCCATGGATCACAAAGAAACATGGTATTAGAGAGTATAAGATGCACCTCAGGGTAAAATTTCTTAAGGAAAATTATACAAAGAGGTAACATTATAATACTAAGAGATGCATGACATGATTAGGGATGAAGTCCAACATGGAAATCTAAGCCCTGTTCGAAACTTGACAGACTTTGGATTTGGTCAATCATTGTGTCAATGGATGTTAATCTGGATCAATGCTCTAACTAAAAGTTCAAATTTCCTTGTTTTTTTGTTTTTTTTAGTTGAATTTGCAAAGTTGTGTTTGGGTCGTTCTATCAACTGTATTGTAACATCATTTCATCGAATGTCATGCAGCGTTTGGGTTCCATGCGGAAGGTCAGGGTTCAATTCCCAACCGATGCTCAAACCCCAGGCATCGGATGCAGTGCCGGTCCCAAGCCTGGATAAAATGGGAGAGTTGCATTAGGAAGGGGGTTTGGCATAAAAATTGTGTCATGTTTGGATGTGTGGACGGGACAAACATGTCGACGGGAGCAGCCGAAAGACTGACAATGACATGCTGCGTTAGGGTTCCTCCTGAGATATGCATAGACACACCTAGCGGTACAAACACAAGACCCAGATATACACCTGAAAACTGGACCTTAAATACACCAACCAATGAGACACACATGAAACAAGTGCATGTGTTCAGTGGAATAGGAAGCTGTACTCCATACAGTAGCACATCTCTGACACTTCGATTATGAATTTCGATAAAAAATATTTTGAATCCATTTTTTAATGGAATTTCAAAATATAGTCCACATTGATATACGCAGGGCCATGAAAATCCAGATCTGTCTAACCATACAGTACTGTATATCTGCCATCTTGATATATTTTAATACCATTTACCTGGACTAAAAAATCACAGTTTTCTACTTGGAAGGCAATGTCCTTAACAGCGTCGCCATGTTTGATAATGTGCTCCCCCATCTCTGTAAAGAGAGATACAAACTTCAGAACTTCAGACTAAATATGCAGACTAATGATTATGTACTGTATATTACAAAGTCTTTGTAGACACACAGATCATACTGTATGTCTTATAGATAAATATAGAATGAGGAGATATACCTTCGTTTCCAGGATTTAGAGGAGACGCAAATTCAAATATAATCTGTGGGAAAGGTTATGAGTAAATATGCATTTGATAATGAATGATACGAACAGTGACTGATGCTCTGACAGTAAAGTGTCAACTTTGTAAGGAGGCTGTATCTCTGTCCATACACCTACCTTGTCCTGTTTGATGACATGAGACACCAGCTCTCTGCTGCCCGTCTCCAAGCCTTTATAGGCCAGAGGCTCAAAGCCCATCTTATCACAGTAGAAGACTGCCGCCTAGAGTAGGACGAAGGGAAAACAACCGAAACAACAAGTGAATATTTTGAGACCAATTATCTCACAATTGTGTTGTGGGTAGAACAAAACGTACTGTACGGCTAAAAATTGTGTAGCTTGAGCCCACAACTTGAATTACAGTCATTATGTCTTTATTTATCATTCTAAGATTAAAGTATGTCTTATTCTATTGATTTTTTTATTTATTTGAAGTTAAAATTATTTTAAAATCAGAGTAGATGAGTTTAGTACTTCATGGACACAAATTACAATAAATCTTGACACATTTTTTTTTTTTTTCAGTTTATTGATTTGTAACCACAAAAAATAATAATAGTTTGTAGCTGTAATATATTATTCCTGGCTACACCTTACTAAAAAATACTCACAAGGTCATCTTAGCGGATCTGTTAATTCTAAAAAACTGTTTGTGAATATTTTTTTCACCATTTTTTTGTAATTTGGAGAAAGTAATTATGTAATTATACAATAATTATGTTGGAATTGCAAGTAAGTCGTACCAAATTGCTGAGATGTAAGAAGGCATAAAATCTATACAAAGTAATGTAATAACAAATAACACAGTAGAGTGTACATGTTCGCCAAATACATGTACATGTGCACCAAAACTATATCAGTAAATACCTGCATATCCAACTGAATAGAGTAAGAATTGTGTAATCATATATACTATACAGTAATTGCTGATCTAGTATTCTAGTAACTGCTAATGTCATATACAAATATGCAGAGGTAATACTTAATACTTAGGTAAATTTAAAAGGAAAGTACTTAAGTAAATTTGCTTAAGTTGATTGTAACTTATGGCATACATATACCTAGAATACAATGATGCATCATGATTTTTTGCAAAATATATAACAAGTTTTTTTCCCCTTTTTTTAGAATGTATATGGTATAATTTTGACCTACATAAAAAAGTAAAATAAAATAAAAAACGTATTGGAGAAAATGAACAAAGAAATTAGAATAATTTCTTCCTTTGCTTTTTGTCAGTTTGTTGCAAAGCCTTGTTAGCTTTTAATAGAAGAGAAAAATACAGCTAAGGTCATATGTAGCCCACTTTGGTCAGTGTACTTAGCTATCGATTACTGTGTAAATACACGTAGTAACGACTTATTTTGGCATTTCATGGTGACCATTTCTGTCTTATATATTTTAAGATTCTGGATATATGTATATACATATGAATTATGCACTTTTTTTTATAACAAATGGTAAAATGGTAAAAATATTCCAAAACTGCATAACAGTTATTTTGATGATTCTTATTCTCAAAGTATACATTCTATTTAGAATTACCTGTTTAGCATTGCCCACCCAGAACGTCAAATGGTGGAACCTCACAAATTTGCCTTTCTCTGGCTGTAACACACACACACACACACACACACACACACACACACACACACACACACACACAAATCCTGTTAATACTTTGTGCATGATGAGTTTTCATTGTTATGACAATTACTTCATTGTGCTCCTGCAATACTGTTTTACTGTTTTTATCCAAAGAGTTTATTTCTTAAAAGATCAGTATGTTAGAGTTAAATTGATTATGTTACCTTTTCCCCTTTGTCAGTGTAGCTTGTCTAGAAAGAAAAAAACAACTATGTTATTTTTTATATTGAATGTCTATTAAGAATCTTCATATATTATTCTTAGTCAAATTTGACTTCAATCACATGATCTCACACAAGTGTAATGATTTTTTCCCCCCCGCTTTCTGTATCTATCCCCAATAAAAAGAAATCTGTATATTTTATGGATATATGTAGGTTTGGCTTCATACTCACCATGTTGCTGCTCTCGATGGGCACTCTCACCAGGACGGAGAATCAAAAGCAATCATTGCATGATTTCATCTACGGGTAAGTACTCGAGTCGGATCTCACGCTGATTGGCCTTCAGTTCAACACCCCTTCACCCTACCCTCTTTCCAGTCATAGTCCACAAACACACAAACACCTTTTATGCCCTGTGACCAGGTCTTTCACGTTCATATCCAAATCATTCATAGATGAATCCAATAGAAAGAGCACCTGGTCTTAGGGCCACTTGAACCATAATCCTAAACAAGCTCAAGGGTTGATTTCTTTTCTGTTCCTCTGTTTGACATGTGCTATCAAGTTTCCAAATCTGTTACTGATCCTCTGTCTTTGCTCACCTATTTGTCTCTTGAACGGGTGCTTGTTATTTAGATTAGTTTGACGAACTGGTAAACGCTTCACTGCACAAGGTAAAAAATTGATTTATAAAACTGATTAAAAGTTTACTGAGGGGTAAAAGATAATATCTGTAAAGCTTTTCAGTTACAAACTTCAAATTCTCTTTTTAGATATTAAAAGTAAAGAAACTACACCCCAGAAACATATGAGATGTTTCTTTCTTTTTTTTCTTTGTGGATTTTTTCCCTGATTTTCTCCCTAATTTAGTCATGTCCAATTCCTCCCTGTCACTAGGGGGCTCCCACATTAAGGCTACTACTACCTATCACGTGTTTCTTTCGAACCACGTGACGCCAGCCGTCTGTATCTTTTCAAACTGCTCGCGCACCGTTGTCTTTCAGTAAAATTTTACACTGATTTTTAAATATTACAATTAAATTACAAAGAACTGAATGGACTCGCACCACAATGACAGAGTAAACTACTTGTATGCTATGGTCTGTCATGCCCACTTCGATGACCAGGTGCAGGCTATTTGTTGGTACCTTGTATAATGAAGACAACAGACAAGGGCCAGAGCTCTTTCAAACAATACCCCACACTTAGTCACTCATTTATTGTCTATACTGCTTTATCCTGTATTCAGGATCGAGGGGGACCTGGTGCCTATCCCAGCAGACTTAGAGCACGAGGCAGGGTGCCAATCCATCTCAAGGCACACACATGCACACACTCACACGTTACGAACAATTTGGGAATGCCAATTAACATAATCTGCAGGTGTTTAGACTGTAGGAGGAAACTGGAGTACCCGAGGAAACCCACCAAGCACGAGGATAACATGCAAACTCCATGCACACAGAGACGGGAATCGAACCCGGACCCTGGAGGTACAAGGTGACCCCACAGTAGTAGCAATACCCCACTGTAGTAGAAAAATTGTTCTTCAGTCAAGCCTTTTCTGCATTTTTTTTTTTTATCTTAAGTTAAGGAGCAGGTCAAACTCAGAGCTGGCTGCTTCATGTCCCAGGGGGCCCACATGTTTATGTTTTCTTCTGGCTCTGTTCAAGTTATGCTGTCATAGCTATCCCTGCTGCAGTCCCTACTTACACTATACATAAAATGTACATTGACCTTATCCATTATGTTACAGTGAGCATACCTATTTATCTTTCAACAGTCTCTCTGTCAAACTACACATGGCATCCTGACCCTTCTGACCTGCCTAATCCATCCTGGTGACCCACTTCTGTTTGGGGTTCCTATCACATGTAGACATTGTACTGCTGCTGAGAATGGCACCATCTGATTAAAGATTTGGTTAAAGATACATACCGTGACTACTGAAGATGGTTTCACTTAGAATTCATTAAACTTTGGGCTGCATTAAAAATGTGTTGCAAGTAGTTCATCTGATAGTTTTAAGACTGAAATTGCTGCAAACAATTTTATACCTAAGTCTACATTAGTGAACAGTTGGTAACTTTAAAAAATCAATGGCATGTTAACTAAAATCAATTTACTGTTATGCAACTGTACTTTTGACCATCTGTCATGCCTACTTTGATGAGCAGGTGCAGGCTATTTGTTGGTACCTCATATAATGAAGGCAACAAAAAAGGGGGGAGGGGAACCTTCATGCATGAAATAATAATTACAGTATATGGTCATGAAATATTCATTGTCCTCCAACAAGAATTCATATCCACAAAAAAAGACCCTGTAACTGTACAGTTGCTAGCATACATGTTGGAAGTTCAGGCACATTCAGGTACACTGTAAAAAAATAAAAAAATAAAAAAATAAAAATAAAAAAACATTTAATAGTATCAACCAAATCCAATATCCAGTATCACCCAAATGGGGATGTATTTGCTACACACAAGGTTTTTTTTTCCTTGCCACTGTTCCCTCCAGGTTGCATATTTGAAATAGATTAATAAAGTTTTTTGAATTAAAAATTTATATCCTGCATTTATATTTCTGCAAATGGGTGGCAGGGTGGCTTAGTGGTTAGCACTGTGGTCTCACACCTCCAGGCTCTGGGCTTAAGTCCAACCTCGGGGGCTGTTCTCCCTGTGCTTCGTGGGTTCCCCAGTGAAAACTTTAGTGTACATTGCAAATATACTAACAAAAAGTTGTACCATCAGTTAATATATAAAAAGTATACTAACATCATGCTTTTACCAAATTTTGGAATTAAACTTTAAACATACTTCAAAATAATTGTATTATAGTACACTTTCCTAAAATATATTATAGGAAAATATACTTTAAGTGAAAGGTCAGTGTAATTTTCAAAGCACACTTATTTAAACCTGCTTTTTAAATTCATTTTTGGTATATTTAAAAAATATATACAGTATGCTCGAAATAATCATTGTAACAATGTAAAGAATGTATATTCTCAGTTAAATTTGAATGTACTTATGTACTTATTCATATGCACTTATTTATGCTTATATTTAGTGGACTACTCTCTCTTGCGCAGGTGCTTTCAGACTCATTTTTGCACACTCAATCTCTCTCGCGCGCGCGCGCTCTCAAACTCGTTTTTGGACGCCGAAAATCACTTTTGCATGTTCAAGATAATTTATCTACGTTTGAACTCTGTTTCTTCTGTGCTCTCACTATTAGTATTGTAACTCTGCAACCATTTCAACCAATCAGAAACTAGAATAGGGGCAATACAAGCCAATCAGAAACTGGAGGCAGGCAGATTCGGACTGTCTGTTTCCTGATTGGCTCTCCAGTCCTCCGCTTCTAGTTTGAATTCACGGCTTGTGCATTAGTTCGTATCGTTATTATTTTATTTTCATCGGCATGGGCGTCGCTAGGCCATTTTTAGGGGGGCTTTAGCCCCCCTAACATTTGTACTCAGCCCCCCTAAAAATTCT
>JAQMYG010000017.1:7941593-7951951 GCA_030014215.1 Clariallabes teugelsi
AGCCATGTCTCGGTGAAGCAGAGGAGATTGCAGTCCCGAATGTCTCTCTGGAACTTTACTCTGGCCCTGAGGTCATCAAGCTTGTTTTCCAGTTACTGGACAGTGCTGTGAAAGTTTCTTTCTGAAAAAGAAAATCACAGATAAACAGGAACAAGGTAATATTGTTCATGTTTTCCTTCCTGTACAGTATGTTTTGGCGCATACTGGATTATATAGACTTTTCCTAGACGTGTTGTTCTCCTTGAACACAAAACAGCTGATGTCATAAATTGGTTCTTTCTGGCCTATCTGTCTGAAGAGTTGTGCTAAGTAACTGAAAAACTGACTATGTGATAAAGCTATGGTGCTCAGCATCTCCAGACCAAAACCCAAAAGAAACCGTTTGGACAGCAGTCAAGAAACCGACTTCTTTAAATAATCAAGCAGGCATGGATTGATCGAGTCACACCAGACTTTTGCAGATGTCCTTTTGACTCCACGCCCAGCTAGATCTGCCTGTCTGACTCATTTTGGTGCTCCAGAGATCTCCCCGCATGGAGGACCCGTGTGGTCCGCTTGGGAAGCGTGTGGTGTCCGGGCACAGCTCCACTTGATCGTGAAGATGGTCTTGGACTCGGCTGATGAAGACAGCTGGCAGCTCTAAAGACTTGTGACTGCAGTCGCTCAATAGTTCATGTCTGAAATTCCCACAAACAGTTTTGTACCCACATCAGCCTACAATAACTGAACTGGACTCCATATTAACTTAACCGCCTCTCCTGTTATGCTGAACTTACAGCGTTAAAACACACAGTACAGCAAATCAATCCCTGCTATTTGTTTTCACCCAAATGAGTCTGGTTCCTCTCAAGGTTTCTTCCTATTGCCATCTCAGGGTTTTTTTCATTGCCACCTGATCAATCTGATAATTATGATTTGTACACATTTCCTCACACTTTCCCCCTTTTGTGTGAAGCTGCTTTGCGTCAATGATTAAAAACGCTGTATAGCTAAAACTGAATTGAACTTTTATCCAGCAGGAGTTGAAGAATAAAGGACTCTAATACTAATTAAACTAATATATTCTTATCCTGATTATGATGTTTTCCAATTTTTTAAATAATGACAAACACTGAATTTCACTTTCGTTTCAATAATTTTGGCCACCACTGTACAGTGCTGTGAAAGTAATTGATAAACCTGCCTGGACCTATGTGAAGAAATAATGACTCCTTAAACTTAAAAACTGGTTATGCCACCATTTGTGGCAACAACTGCAATCAAGCTTCTGCTGTAACTAGCAACGAGTCTTTCACATTGCTGTGGAGGAATTACTTTTTCAAATAGGGACGGGGAGGTTTGGACAGCACTTTGTATTTATTGGGGGGGGGGAATCATTTAAAAATGCATTTTGTATTTGCTTGGGTTATGTCTGTGTAATACATTTTGATAAATATGAACAAAAATATTGGAAAGGGTGCAAATCTTTTTCACTGCATGTTGTGGGAATATTTACTTTTTTTTTCTTTTTTTTTTTTTTCTTTTTTCTTCTTTGTTTCTTTGTTGCATCAGGAGCAGCAGAACCTTTATAAAAAAAAATATATAAAAAAAATATAAAAAAAAATTTGATACCCTTATCCAAGCTTCCCTGCCCAGCTCTTCTCTGCAGCAGCAGTCTGTCTGCCTGGATTACGCTTTCTCTCCTGGTCTAATTAGAAACTTTTCGGTTTTGATGCTTGCAGTGAGGAGGAACCAGTAACTACAGGAGAACCGGATTGAACGCATGAGAGAACAGATTTATTTTCATTCAGTTATGTTTTGTGTTTTGTAGTTTTTTATTTTTTAATCCCTTCTGGTTCTGTTTTAATTCTGAATGTTAAAAAGAATATAGTGTTTCTCTCCGAAAGGTTTTCGGCGTTTAAAACGTACACACGTATCTCATACGTCATGCGTATTTCTCCTGTCCCTCCATTGTAATATTTCTGCCTCTGGAACTCACCGGATCCGTTTTAAAGCTTTTCTGCTCTTAAGGCTCCATGAAAAATGAACGCACTCCCTTTCAGATCGCTTTGGCCATCAGTGACTGCAGAACATCGCCTACGTTTTCTCTTTGCTTCGTGAGGTCCCTCACAGCATTCTCATCACCCTTCGTCATTATTCTTCTACAGATTAATAGAACACACCAGTATTACAACGTCATAGATGGTAATGGAGTAATAGATGGTCTTTACGTGCACATACCGGTGGTGTGAAGCAGGCCATGAAGCGTCATCTTCTCATCATGAAGCTCTCGCTGTTTCTCTCACCAGCTTAATGAGACTGATGTTGGGGCTCCAGTTTTCCCACGACTTCTGATTAATTTTAGGTTTCATACTTGTGATAAAATTGGCCAGTCGTTTATGTATTATCATTAATCTTTGTGTTGTCTAAAAAATAAACACAACAGAACAGCGCAACACTTCCAGATTAAACTGATGAATCAGAGTTTAAATCAATAGCTGTTTTTAAAAAAAAAAAAAAAAATTTTTTTAGCTCATATCTGCAGAATAATGTTTACATAGCGTACAAGATTTTTTTTTCTTCTTCTTCTTCTTTTGTTTGTGTGCACGCTTTCTATCGGCCTCTGTCTGTCTGAGTCTTGGTCTATGTGTCGCTCTAATTGTTTCTGTCTTTGTGTTCATCCTTGTGTGTACTGGTCTTTTGCTGTCTTGATCTCGTGCGCGCACCCGCGTCCTGTCCTCGTGTGCGCCTTCTCTTTGTATGTGTCCTTGTGTTTGTCTAACGTTGTGTGTGTGAAAGGGAGAGAGAGACCTCACCACTGTGATGAATATTGCTGAAGCTTTATGTCGATTAGTCATCATTTGTTCCTCTCGACTATTGAGGTCCTGCTTATCCACTACTCTTTGTTTTGGCACCTTTGCATCCATCTGTCTCTCTTGGGTGTGTGTATGTGTGTGTATGCTCGCACACACACTCTTCAGGGCAGGTGTTTAGGGAGGGAGTTGGACATGAAGGAGCTGATGAATAACAGATGGGGAGATGAGCTGTGTTTGGCTGAGTGAGACACTAAAGCCTGACTCACTGAGTGGAAATCTTTTTGCCCTCGTATCCACCGAGGAAGCTGAGCTTCAGTCTGTGTGCTGTATCTGCAACATATGGACAAAGCTCTGACTATAGTACCAAGTTGTATATGCAAGGTGCCGCATAGGCCATCCGAGTTTGACCCATGCATATTTATTGAAGGGCGTGAGGAAGCTCCAAAATGTCAGCAATGTAGCACTAATCTGACTATAAAGCATATACTTTTGATCTGCCCAAGTTTAATGCCGTGAGAAAACGATTTCTAATAGAACATTATTATTCTACAAGATGAAACCAGAAAAACTGCAAAAGTGCATCTAAAGAACCTTGTATCAAATCTTGTTCTTCTGGCCAAAGCGATGTTGCAATCTGATTTTTATTTATTTATTTATTTATTTATCTATCCATTTGTTCAATTAATTTTACTACCATTTAAATCCCTTACATTATATCTATAACTTTATATTATATTGGTTCGTGTAAATTGGTTGAATGTTTAATATGCATCTGCCATAAAATATAGCCTGTGAAGCGAATATGGCAATAAACCCTAAAACAAACCGACAAACACAGACTGTAGTCACGGTTATCACACGCGTATTGACTTTGCCATCACCAGCCCTCTTGCACTAACACGCAGTCAGTCGGCTTGTTTCCAGTGCTTTTGTCTTCAGCTGAGTTTGAGTCAGCAGGTGTGCTTCTCATTGCCAGTGAGGCGAAGAATCATTAACCAAGGTTACCCGACACGTTTCTGACGTACAGACGTTATCCCCTCCGTAATCTTTTCTTCTCTCGCTCTCAATATCGTTGCAATATACTTTATATCTTATAACAGAAATGGTTCTGTAGGTCATACACGCTATCAGCACTTATACTTTATCTTCGTTTGACGTTTTATTCTAAACATGATCTTGGTGGTTGTGGTGTATTTTATTTTATTTTTTAAATTAGTTTAATCAGTTAGAGTTTATACGCGAGTGTGCAGCGGGGCAGCGTCATACCTGCCCTAGTGTGCTCCTCTTATACCCCTTTACCACCAAAGCTGTTGGAGAGCTAGTTTGGAACCAACAGACCAACAAGCCATTTTGAAGTGCGCCATTGTTGTTCTGATATTTTTTTTTTTACAAATAATTATATAAATTTTTAAAATAAAAATTTAACACAAAGGCAGTTCTTATCTGGTTTGCTATTGAACCAGCACTAGTTCCAGACATGAGCTAGCACCTGGTTCACTTTGATGGAAAAGATCTATTATTGCTTTTTGCAGTTCTTGTTTTCGATCGTTAGATGCAGTGCAAGCCATGGTCAATGGGCTTAGAAATAGCAATTTTTACATTGTTGGTCTCTCAGGATATGTCAGTAATATGTCTGCAGAATTTAACCTTTATGCCGTTGTGACTGGGGACATGATGAAGATTAACATTTGCTGAATGGATATATTGTGGTACGTACAGATCAAGCATGGCATTTAAAACTGCCTGCCTAATATTGTGTACATCTCATTTGTACCACCAGAACAGCTTTGACTCATGAGGGCATGAACTCCACAAGACCCCTGAAGGTGTGTTGTGGTATCTGGCATCACGTTAGCAGCAGATCCTTCAAGTTGTGAGGTGGAGCTGCCAAGGATCAGATTGAAATCTGGGGAACTTGGAGGCGAAGTCCACAAATCCTTAACAGATTTCTGCAGTGTGACGGACATTTTCCTGCTGAAAGAAGAGGCCACTGAAATTAGGGAATACCGTTTCCAAGAAGCCAAGAAAAGCCAAGGTTTCCCAGCAGAACATTGACCAAAGCATCACGCTGCCTCTGCTAATTTGCCTTTTTCACATAGTTCGTCCTAGTGCCTGTCCTGGCTTTGAGGACAGACTTGTCATTTGCTGGTTAAGTGTCGCACCCTTCAATAGTTGCCATTGTTATGGGATAATGAATGTTCAAATCATCCATGAGTGGGTTTAATCTTACAGCTGTTCATTGTCTGTCTAGTTTTCCTACCTACCTCTGTGTATGACCTGCTACTGTACTTAATTGAAATCTGAGCTAAGAAGAGTGGGTAGCTAACTGGAATAACTTCTTAGTCATTTTAGCCTCTACACACTGACTCATCTTAAAGCTATTTTGGCTTCAAAGTAACTAAAAGGAGCTCAGTACAGACCATCCTTCTTTTCTAGTCCGTGTCTTGTCTGAAAGTTCCGTTTCATTGCTGGAACAATCACTAAAGAACATGTCTGCTAAAGCTGACGCCACACTACACGCCTTTAGACAGGATTTTTCATATAGGATTCAAAATCATGCAGAGTCTGTTCCAGTCTGCACCGTTCAGCAGAAGTGGCCGGCCAGTTGGCTTGTATGAGGGGATAGAGGGGTATGAGGGGTACAGACTTGATTCTGCAAGTGTGCGAGGGGAACAGGCTGAGAACAAACTCCTCCTGACATGAGTCACGGTACATGAAACGTGTTCGATTTATCAGAGTCTGGACACTGGTCACGGGAAACGCGTGCCATCAGTAGCCAATGAAAATGAATGAGGCGGGATCATTCATTCCCCCGTGAGGGATTAATATAATAATAATAAATAAATAAAATGAAACACAGTGCAGGTGTGCTTGCGTGAGCACATGCGACGGAGAAAGAAAGAAAAGTTTCTCCGCTGGAGTGACGATGCACGATGCACCATTTTGGAGTCCTCATAAGAAATCTGCGGAAGCCATTCATTTTAGCGTATACATACTCCCAGTCCATTTAGAGTCTTTTAAGATTGTGGAAGTCGTGTAGAGTCGCCTCAGCCTTAATGGGAAAGAGAAACACTCGTGCTGGCACGTTCACAGTTCGGCTTTTTTTGTTGCCACAAAACATTTCACGTACATTTTAAATGGAGCATCATTAAGAGTAAGAGTAACAAGTAAGATGACTGTCAGAAACACCACTCAGTAATCAAATCCTTAACATGCGCCTTTTCAGTACAACACTGCAAGCTAATGGACTATTTTGAGAGGAAAGGGATTGCACACCACCACAGCAACGGTGAAATTTTACCTCATGGACACACGCACTGAGTGAATTATAAATACGCTCGGGGGACAGCAGGACATTTTGTAAATGCTGAGCTGAAGCAGGTCCCATGACACTGTAGCACCAGAGAACTGGAGATGATGATGTTAAAGATTGGGTTAAATGGTAACTGTTTTATACCAGACCATACTTTACAGTGATCTTGGACTTTTATTGCAGTTTAACTAGCAATAACATTTTTATGTTAAGAGTTTCAGCTGCTGTAACAGTTACTCCATATGATTTAGAAACTAATGCAGAGTCATCACCGATATCAGTACCGATGCTGGTTTTGAAATTAATCGCTTATGGATTCACTGATTTGAAGGAACATTTTTGTTTGTTTCGTTCACCTTGCGGAAAGTACATTTAAATTTAACTGATAATATACTGAGACTACCGTATATTTAAAAATTGGATTCTAATGTATACTTTCTGTACATTTGTACAATGATTATTTCGAGCATATTTTTTTTAAAAATATACCAAAAATACATTGGAAAACATGTTTAAATAAGTATACTTTGGAAATTAGACTAACCTCTCACTTAAAGTATATTTTCCAATAATATATATTTGGAAAGTGTACTATAATACAATTATTTTGAAGTATGTTTAAAGTTTAATTCAAAAAATTTGGTAAAAGCATGATGTTAGTATACTTTTTATATATTAACTGATGGTACAACTTTTTGTTAGTATATTTGCAATGTACTATCGAGGATTTCAATATATTTGTAATAGACTAAAGTGTTGTTGTTTTTTTTCACTGGGGGTGTAAAGATGATTTCTATGAAGAAAGGGCAGCTCCTCTTATTTGCGTTATGAATCTCAAAATCCATCATTACGTCCCATGTGTTATGTGTTGGAGCATTTAATGTACCGGGGGTATCTTTTTAAATGTTCGAGGTATCTAATGGTAGTTTCAGTATCCGTATTGATGCGTACCTAGACCTGTCCATCGGGAAAAGAATATAAAATCTGTGTACATTTTCCAGCGCTTTAAATCCAACCAAGGGCGGTTGAAATGAATTAACTTGCCCCAACTCTGACCAAATGTTTCACAGACTCCTTAAACCCTGTCGCGAATGTTCAGAAGCCAACTGTGTCCAGAGGCACCCGCTCGACACAAGCTCGTCTTTGTTTAGCCTGCTCTTTATTGCCTTCTGCTTCTGAGGTAACCCGTTCTGCTCACACAGGGCTGAAGCACTCTACTGTTCCAGGGCTTTTAAAAGCATGCCTGGTTTCTCAACACCATGCCAACAGGACCCCACGGGCACAACCATGAGATCCTGTTTACTCTCAGCCTGTGGATGGAAGATGCCCTTAGAGCACCAGCCTCACCAACTGCCCACAAGGAGGAGGGCACTATTTAGGGGATGAAAAAGAACCAGATTCAGTAGAATCACAGGGAAAGTATTGAAGATGCAGGGAGACGTACAAGTTTGTTTTGTAGTGTGGAAATCTTCAGAGATTCACAGCTAGAGCTTGAAGCTATTAAATGCCGTTCTCCTTCCTTTCAAAGAATCTGCGCGAAATCTTTGAGGGCTTTTTATTATCATAAAGTGTCCAACAATGTGTTTGAATTACTTTGTGGATTTGTTGTTTAAAATACTGCACTTAGTTTAGGAGGAGAAAAAAGAAAAACACCTATTGCGCTCCCACAGCCATCCTCCTCTCTGTCACTGAAATACACCCTGTTCTGGTATTTTGACCTTTTCTTTTCCTGAGTGATTTATAAAAGTGAAGATTGCCTCACCCAAGCGAGTTCTGTATCTCGTGTAGATTTTCCAGGTTCTTTCACGCAGGTTTATAATTCCTGCCCTGGATCTTAGCCCCGCCCCCAGTCGGAGCAGCTGCACAGCTGTGCCTCTTCTCTTTAATAGAAAACTTAAAAGCCGTATTTAGGTTTAACAGGAAGAGCGGTGGATTGACATCTGAATGGGGGGTTGCAGTTAAAAGTGAAATTTAAATATTACAGACTACCCCTTTTAATCGGTATTTCTGTGTTGCAGGTGCCTTTCCCAGCTCTTCAAGGTGAAGGGGTGGAGTTTCTGGGCCGCGCCGATGACTCCATCATCGCCATCTCTAACTACAGACTGCATATTAAGTTCAAAGATTCCATTATCAATGTAAGATCACAAACACACACACATGCATATACGCACACTGACTGATGGATGCGGTGTGTTTGCTGTGCATCTGATTTTCTCTTCTTAAAAAACGACCAGGGCAAGATTTCTTTCATTTACGGTACACATTAAAATATACGAATCTAGGTTCTTTCATCAGGATATATGGATCTTAGCTCCACCCCCAGCCGGAAAGTTGCAGCGGTAACGAACTCGCCCTGTCATCCGGATATCGCAAGTTCGAATCCCAGGTGATGCTCTAGCATCCCACAGCCGGGAGAATAGAGAGAGCTGATTGGCCGAGCTCTCTCAGCGGGGAGGTATGGGAGGTGCTCTCATATCAACGCTCCACATCAATCCCTCTAGCCAATCGTGGGCGTCTGGATGATGGTGCTGTCCTCCAAGTGTGCTCCCAATTGCGTGTGGCTGGCGTCACGTGTCTCGGAGGAAACGGCATGATGGCCTTTACCCTTCCTGGTTGGTAGTTGTACCCTTGATGAGGGACTGCCATAATCCCAGATAGGAATCGGCTGCAACTAAATTAGGAAGAAAATCTGCAAAAATCCTGCGGGAAAATTAAAAAAAAGAGAAATATGATCATGCATTTTCATCTCACTCTGAAGCAGCATGTCAGGTTGGCACTAAAGGGGAAATAAAATTGCAACCATAATGTCATCCTGCTCACGGTTAGGTCCCTTAGCTCTGTACAGCAAGAGAAGTTAAAACAGTATCTGTGTTAAAAGTTACTTTCTCTGTTAATCCATTTAAAAGTTTTCACATGTAGTGTTATTTATTTGTCTTTTTCATGGCCATAATGGCTGATGGACGGCTCTACTCCTTAGCCTCATTAAAAATGACAGAATCTAGAAATATACATGTAATGTAAGTCCTATCCAAAATAGGTAGGTGACTAGTTAACTGCTAGAAAACTAGCTGGCATTCGTCACAACCACTGAGGAGAGAAAGATTTCAGTATCACAGTCTTGGTTTGCATCATATTTTTCAACCAAACAGCAACAAATGTATAGTTTAATAGCTAATTATGAATGTGCAGATGTGTCACATTTTAAGTAGCTAGAGAATTTAGCAAGCAGCTTTTATACATCTAAAAATGTATGCCTCTTTTAAAAATAAATAAATAAATAAATAGATTTCATTGCCGTATGAGAGAGTACAGGGTGACTAGCATTTAACCAGAAGTAGAATTAAGATTTGCATTTTCTACCGTGCACAAGCCTGGCTAAAACGGTGTCTGTACATCTAATCAAGACGTAGTTACTGTATATGTTTAATAAGCTAATTATCCTTTTGTGCGTTTTATAGTCGTCATTTGTGGTATTGGAAAAATGCCATGACTTAAGGCATACCTGTAGACACTCTTGTCTGAAACCAGGCAAGGGAAGTTATTTCTCAACTTTTTCCAAAGCTCTCATCTAAAAGGTCCTTTCATGATACTCCAGAGGGTAAATGAGGTCGCGTTGAACTCGCTCGCTCTGGAACAAATGAACAACCTGTATTTTGCCGATAACCAGCTTGGGAAATTATCCAGGCTTTCCTGTTTTCCTATAAAGACTCCCTGTGAATCTAACTTGAACTTCCCCTGCCTTCATTTTAAGCAAGACTTGTATGTCAGTGCTGTTGTGCCTCTCAGTCATGTAATGATTATAATAACTATTAAGACAGTAATAGTTTGCTTCTCCTGAAAGGTTTGACATAAGAGTGACCTAACGGTATAATCATCGTTTTGACACGTGACATAATACTGTACCTTTTGACATTAAAGCTTATCCTCCTTCTCCTTCCCATACTTGTGATTTCCGGAGTTCAGTGTCAACCTCGACCTGTTTTTAGCCTGTTCGGCCTAGCTCATTTGGCTGCACTGAACTTATTATATATGCGGTAGCTCACTGGTTAAGGCGTTGATCTACTGATCGGAAGGTCCCAGGTTCAAACCCCTCTCATCTGTCAGAGCCATATTTTTCTTCTACAAACCTTCACAGATACTTTTATTAGAAAGTATAGTAGTATCTTTTTTTTTTTTTTTTTTTGTTTTTTTTTATTTTTTGTTCCTAATATCACTTTCTCCAGGGCCAGCGTTAAAAAATTTAGCACATT
>JAQMYG010000017.1:7987768-7997829 GCA_030014215.1 Clariallabes teugelsi
TGTAATTCTGTTGGCTGCAAAACCAATTACATCTCCTCAAGCAAGACCATATTGGACCAGCTGGATTTGGCTCACAGGCTTGAGTTCAGTATGATCCTGACTCAGAAGTAAGTATAACTTACTTAAAAATGTGACCCTGAAACACATTAGGAAATTACGTGTGTACGAGTGTTTAATACTTTTTAAATAATTTCTTTTCTTCGTCTCTTTCCGCCTGTGTTTAATACAGGTATGCTTGTGATATCCGAGTAATAAGATTTCTGAGGGAGAGAACGCTCTGTAACAGCCCCACTCGCTTGGTCAGGCAGCTGTGGAGTGGCTTAGGCGTGTCTTTCGGTACCTCGGGGCATGCTCTGCCTTTGTTGCTCAACCAAGCCTGCTACCTGTCACGTTGCAAGACCCACCTCAACCAGTGGCCATACCAACTCACCGGTGGATCCTGGCCGTGTACGGACGTGACATCCTGAGCAGGCTTGATCACATCAAAGCCAGAATAACGTCTACCTTTGGCACTGTACTTAAAATGGACTCCACAAAAAAGGTAAATATTTTAATTGTAATCATTGTGAAAATATGCATTATTATGATTTGATGGCATTTTGTTTTCTATGTGAAATCTTAGAGGAAAGGCAAAAACTTTGTAAACAAAAATTATCCAAACATTACAAAAAAACACTTAAAATGTGTAGAGGAATTTTTCTATATAAAAAAGAACCTTAATACTAGTTTCATATACATGATAACAATGTATTTGGTCTTTTCTGTGCAAATAAAGATCACCAAGAAGTTGTCAGGCATTGCCAAGGGGACTGCTTTATGGCTTTACATCAGTAAACAATGAGCTGGGCCAAATCCTTATCAGTGTCCTGACAGCTCAGGAGGGTCCCGGACTTGACACCATGATGGCTCGTCTAATCCAGAGGTACAGTAGTGCTGGTGTGGCTCCTCTTCACCTACTTTATGTTGACACTGACTGTTGTAAGGAAGATGGAGAGACCAGGCTAAAAAAAAAGATTTGGTGGGTGGCCAGATCTGGTTGTAAAACTGGACATTTATCATTTCATGAGGCGGCTGGCATCTGGGTGTACAAATGAAGCACATCCTTTTTACAAAACTTTTATGGCTAAATTGTCATGCTGCATTTTTGAATGGGACAGCAATGATGTTGCCTTGCTGCGGACAGCCAAAAGGGCAGTGGACGAGCACATCACCAAGGATGAGCTGTCTCTGCACTGCAGAAGGTGGACAAGAGGAGATCAGCAGACCGTCATGTCGATTGAACTTCTCCTTAATGAGCTGAAGGGAGTTAAGGGCAGAGATTTACTTGGTGTCCCTCTGTTTGACTGGGAGAGAATGGAGCACATTTGGAGAGTCCAGAAAAGGCATGTGAAGTGTATTCAGGACGAACCAGGTGTACACTGAGACAGGATGCACCAACAAAGGAGACATTATCCTGCCAAACTACCGGGGGATTCACATCACTGGATTCCTTCCATTGCCATGTCAATAGATTCATTCCAGGTAAGTATTAACAACTGTTTATCAGCAAGGTCAGATACAGCGGGGTAAATAAGTATTTGACACATCAGTATTTTTATCAGTAAGGGGATTTCTAAGTGGGCTATTGAGACAAAATTTCCACCAGATGTAGCCATCAAGCCAAATATTGAATTCATACAAAGAAATCAGAACATTTAATTATACAAGTTGAGTCATAATAAATAAAGTGAAATGAAACAGGGAATAAGTATTGAACACACTTTATTTTATACTTTGTAGAAAAGCCTTGTTGGTGATTACGGCTTCTAGATGCCTCTTGTATGGAGAGACCAGTCGTCTGCATTGCTCAGGAGTGATCCAACTCTCCATACAAAATGCTGATGTGTCAAATACAGTGAAACCTTGTATTACGAGCATAATTCGTTCTGGAAGCGGGCTCGTATTCCAAAACACTCATAAACCAAATTTTCCCATAAGAAATAATGGAAATTCAGATTATTCGTTCTACAGCCCAAAAAAATAAATACATAAAAATAATTAATACAAAATATAAAGTAAAAATAAAACAAATTAACCTGCACTTTACCTTTAAAAAAAGTACAAATAAATCCCCACAGATAAGTGTTTTTATTTGTGCGCGCAGGCGCTGTATCTGTGTGTGAATCAATATTTGGCTTGATGGAGAGACACGACCCTGCGAGAGAGAACAACGTACCAGGAGCTGGTGAAAAAACTGCAGTAGTTAAAGAACTTCAGAGCAACTTCACTGCTTTCCTGGTTTCTTAAATCTTAGTTCAAGGAGAATGTTTTAAAGTTCACATTTACACTTTACACACATGATGGCTTTAATACGGGTCAAAGGAACAAACATCACATACGTTAGATTTTCAGGACTGATGTGTTAATCTGTTAATAATAACCACTGCTTTATATTTAACATTAGTTTAATTGCAAAGATCAATTGATTTTGTGAATTAAATTAATTAGGTTTTTATACAGTAAATGCTTGGTTTCATTGCACTAGGAAAAGATTTTCTTTTTATGTTTACATTGCAGGAAAGACGTCTAAGCTAATAGTTTAGCTATTTCAGCAGGTTGGATCACCATTACTGGCACTTCAGAGCTCTACAAAGAGTTTAGTGAGTGTTTATAAAACCGTACACCAGGGTCCATTTCATCCTGACTAGCTCTAAAGACAAAACAAAGATCAACTGCATTATTGCAGTTGATATAAATCAGACATAATTACCCACATGACTTGCTAATATTACGTTTTCAGATATTTTGTTGTTGAAATCTTCTATATACTGTGACATATTGTTTACATCTCAAGTACCTAATTAGTCTTTCAGAATTGGCTAACACTTTACAATATTATTAAATATATGTCTCTTCATAAGTTTTGACCCCCTCATTTCTTCACATTTTGCTTCCAAAGCTCCAGATTTTCTTGTATTTTTAAGCAATAGTTCTCCAGGTTTCCCGAAGGACTTTTTTTTGGTTTGATTTTCAGTCCAGTCCCTGTAACCGAGCAGTTTCAGAGGAATGTTTTTTGTTTGTTAAGGCACGCAGTGACCTGTGAATCACTCAAGCATAAAAAGTTAGTTAGATAGTTAGTTCATTTCAGTTCAACAAGGCTGAAGCCTTGCTTATTATGCCTACTCTTTGTACATCAACAAATAATGAGCGACACTTTACAGTAAATTGCACAAAATATTGTCTCAATAAATATTGTCACTTGTGCACATAACGAATTAATTATTCTTTCACTTGGGAAAAGCATCTAATGTAAGACATAAACCAGTGAGAAACAGGTCCAGATGATGACAGGTGATCAGGCCGGTGATTCGTATATAGGTAGCCCTCGACTCAAATGAGTTCTGTTCCGGGAGCACGTTCATAAGTCGGATTTGTTTGTAAGTCTGACAAAGTGAGTATTATACACCTTTGACACTAATATACAATGTAAAGCATACCAATCCACTTGATTATATTCTGTCCCCGTTCCCCACAGTGCCATCATGTGGCCAAAAACCATAATCGCCATCAAGGAAATTAATCTCATATATGTGAAACGCACCTTTAAATCGCGAGGGGAATCCCGGACACCATTTTGTCTCAGAGCTGTCTTCCACTGTATTGGACTGTGAACTCTGTTTTGTTGAGGGTTTTCCAAAATTAGGATTATTCACCATCAGGACAGCTTTACAGGACAGACATGTTCTATCATCGTGCTCCCGGACTGATTCATTAAAACCGGTGAGGCGAGAGTTTACAGAGTCTACAGTAGAACACGCTGTAGACTAGACTGTACTGGCCGTACACACACTCTTCTGTGCTTTAGTTGTCCCTTAGGAGGAAGACTGAAAGTGTTTATAGAACCCTAAAACAAAGACATTTTCTTCCAAATAAAACCCTTTAATGTTTACTGAAATCCCCTAATGAATATTTAATTCTAATGAATTCATAAAGAACCCATGTTCTTCTAAATGTATAAAGGATTTAAATGTAAAAAAAAAAAAAACCTTTCTTTATTGACAGCTTATTTCTAGAAGTAAATGCTTAAAATTAGCAAAATTACCTGCCAATAGGACAGTAAATTTATGCTAAAAAATCTACTAAAAATTAAAACAAATAAGCAATCTTACATTTAGTTTGCTCTAATCTAGTTTTATCTAATAATAAATTATATTTTGTACTTAACTTTACATGCGATGTATGTAATGTATCTAAAAAGAAACATAAATATCTTACTAGATGTAGGATTTTAAGAGTTTAAAAGTATTTTTTCCTTCATGAGATATTTAATATACAGTAGTTCCACCACAGGGGCTGGCGAGTTCTCAAACCTGCAAAGTTCAGCTCCAACCCTAATCAAGCACATCTGAACAAGCTAATCAAGGTCTTTACTAGGATTACTAAAGCTCTCTAGGACCAAACTTGCCTACCCTGTCCTACCCAGAGGGACAGCAGAAGAGTTATGTGTCTGAATTGAAAGTTTATGGTACAAAATATGAATTTGTGAATGTGATTTTCATGGCAACCAGTTTATAGGTCTGGGATTTTACTCTTTAAATTCTGTACAGTTTATACAGTAAAAAAAAAAAAAAAACCTGATGTGATCCAGTGATTTTTTAAATAATCTTTTTATTTAGTTTTTATTTCAATAACTCCCTTAAATGTGCTGTACAAACTCCAAAAGCTCATTGTTTTCTTTGTAATGTCTCAAACCTGTCAGGAGTTGAACATTTAGCTCTTGGTTGAGAGTTCCACTTTAAAACATGGTTCTTTTTCATGTTGCTTGGATATTCAAGGGTTCTCGTTTTTCCCCCCCCCCAAAAAAAAAAAAAGAATTTATGGTAATACATAATTATATGGTTCTACCCAAAGGGAAACCGGGTTTCAAAAATAAGAGCGTATGTTTCTGTCTTAGTACCTGATATTTATATTTTAATGTTCTAGGTTGGTGTGAAATGACCCTAAATACCAAACAAAAGACATATTTTAATATAATATCTAATTAAAGTTAAAAAAATTAAATATATATGTTAGTCAATTATTTTGATATGATAATTAGGTACTAAATATGAATGTAGGGGTGTCTGAAAACCTTTCTGGTTTCGGGTTTTATGGTTTTAAATTATGTATTTTTTTCTTTCTGTAATATAAATCCAGATCAACGATTAAGAAGGATTCATAGGAATTTCTTGTTGTAATAAAGTTTTTGGGAATAAAATTTATTTTAAAATGTACATGAAGTGGGGTTTAAAATGTAAATGCTGTAAATGATCTCAAAGAAATGTTTTTACCCTGTGTATTTATTCATTATTCTGCTGAATGCAGTCAGTTCAGGCCTGTCTTCTGACTGCACTGAATATTTACAATAAAGGTTGTTTTAAAATTTTAAATTATTTTTAAAAATAATGAGCCTCATCTTCTTTAATATACTTCTATAAAATGTGTAGATGGCTTTTAAAAACAATATGGTATAAATGTAGTATTTTATAGGCTTCGTCAATGAAAGATCAACCAGCTCATCAAATATATTAAATCATGATCAGTTATTGTCTTAGAGTATTATTTTTTTTGTATGTTTCCATGGATCTATGTAGAATAAAGCAGATTTGTTCTAGTTTATTTTAGTGAAATAGATGTATCTTTTTTTAGTGGATGAAGCACTTTAATATAGATAAAAAAGCTATCCTGAAATTCCTGTATTTAGGGATTGTTAACCTTCTAAACTAGACACTTCTGAATGCTGAGAGCTGCAGTGGACATGGACCATACTGTAGATACAGAAACACAGGGCAGTGATACTCGATGCTCTGTTAATCTTTTAATGTCACCCCACAGCAGCAGTGCCAGTATTAAAGTCTAATCTGGCTAGGACTAGAGATACGGGAATAAATGTGAGTTTCACTGCGAGAAATGGACTTTACACAGAATAATTTATTAATCATGCTTTTCCACTTGATTTCCGCCCCACACTTGGCAGTTAATAAAAGGATTTTTTTTTGTGATGTGCAAAACCAAATATACACCATTAATTGAGCACAGAATGTACTTAATCACTTCTTACGGTCGTGACACTTTGGTGGGTCACTCAACTGGAGATCTTTTAGGTTTTTATCTTTTATGTTTTTGTGTAAAATACTGAAATTAAGTTAAATCCCCTGCGTTAAAGAAAAGGCACTTTCCAAAATTGAATCAACCCCAGATCATAACACTGCCTTCAGAGGCTTCTTGTACAGTGGCCAGTATTCGTGATGCGCTTCCCTTCTTACCATCTGGAATGGGTAAATATAGCATATATGCCCAAGGAATCATTTGGAGGTTTTTAAAGCTAAAAGTAGTTAAAAGCATATTTAGTTTTTATATCTTACCAAACTAACTCTTGGCCCCAAACATGCTTCCCTGTAATCTGTTTTCAATAAGCCAGACAAATACAACTATGAGGAACTGTATCTAATGGATAAACCGTAACTAAGGGGAAGAGACTTGGAATTTTTTCAGGTTTTGTTATTGATTTAGTAATTCATTATTGAGACAGAAATGTAAAAAATTATGCTTTATATAATATTTCAGTGTCTGAAAATTTCCTTTACTCTATATATTCCCTTCAACATGCTCACTAATACAGTGTATTATGGGATTTCGTGACCACACTAGATGGTGGCGTAGTCGCTAACACTGTGGCCTCACGTCTCCAGGGTCAAAGGTTTGATTCCCACCTCATGTCTGTGTGCATGGAGTATTTATGTTCTCCGCCGGGTTCTCCGGTTTCCTCCCACAGTCCAAAAACCGGCTAATTGGCCTTCCCAAATTGCACGGAGTGTGTGAGTTAGAGTGTGTGTGTGTGTGTGTGCCCTGTGACAGATTGTACCTCACCTCATGCCCAAAGTCTCCTGGGATAGGCTCCAGGCCTTATACAGGATAAGTATGGTGTTATATTCATGTCACAATCCTGAGTGTAGATTTCTGACATTTGTAGAGCAGACAAAGCACTCTATGCACGTGCAGTGTCTCCTCTGCACGCTTAACAGTTCGGTGGATTCTGCGCGTGCAGTGTCTCCCGTGTGCTGCCACGCTCGTGCTCAACATCCATTTTCTGTGCACGCTCGACTCGACTGTACACTCACTAAACTTTGTCCCGTGTTACAAAACTGCCACAAAACCATCCAATCACAGACTTCACACATTACTTCTGATAGAGAAGAAACAGCCAATCAGGTGGCACTATCGACCGCATAACCGAAGTGTTGTAAATAAAGGTATATACTGTAAGTAAAGCGACCGAGTTGTCCAGTTTAAATTTCTGTCGACGTAGTCCAACGATGGACTATAGGGATAATTATATAAGTAAATAAAAACACAATGGATAAACGAAACTGGGAAATACTAATACTTAATTCAATAAAAAAAATGTATACTATAATATTTGTTTATAATATTATAAATAAATAAAACTTCATTTACACTGTAAATTACATTTACATTTACAATATAATTTCCTTTCGTTTATATACATTAAATATAATAGTATAATTTAAATTTCTTTTTTTTTTTTTATTCTGTAAAGCTGCTATGAGACAATGACCAGTTTTTAAAGCACTATACAAATTAAATAAAATTGAATTTAATTCCGTTATGCAGTCGATAGTGCCAGCTGATTAAAGAAGAAACAAACAATCAGAAGTAGTGTGTGGAAGTCTGTGATTGGCTGGTTTTGTGGTAGTTTTGTAAAGCTGAACAAAGCGTACAGGAAAGAGATGTTGTGCACATGCGTGGACAAGACGTTAAGCGTGCAGGGGAGAAGCTGATTATTTAGTTATTTATTATTATTTTATGTCATTACCTCAGGCACCTCCACAGTTTCATCATCCATCCAAAGCAGCCTCTATAGAATGAAGAGACACCAGTGAAAAAAAGTGTCTTCCTTGATTTTTTTAATTCTTGTTTCCTGGGTTAATAATTTTGGATTGGTGCTCTTGTCTGGTACAACGATAGTTTCTGTTGACAGGGTATGTTTGTTCCTCTGTGGACATGATCAGGGTTTAGTTTAAGTAGCTCCTGTTGTGTATCATATGCACAAAAGTTTGTATGTGTTTTTGTTAAGCTTTACCCTGCTTTATTCCATCTTCACTGTACGAATTTCATTTTAGTCATTTGACGCAGGCATTAGAATAAAAACAGTACATACTGTAGGATTATGCAACACATAATTGGAAATTAATAGATTTTGGATGTGGCTATACTGTACCTTAACGCAATAATGCAGTGTAATTGGTGTGTGTGTGTGTGTGTGTGTGTGTGTGTGTGTGTGTGTGTGTGTGTGTATATTTGTGTAAACCCTCTGATGCACTTCACTGAAGCGTCATGCGGTGCAGGCGTACATTCTCATGCAGGTTGTGCGCGTCTCCGGTGATGCTCACCCACCTACTGTACCTGTACGGGGGCCCGTTAACCCAAACCACCTTCATTTTTATTCCTCACCTTCATTCTCCCTCTCCATCACAGCTTTCACACATACACAGAGCAAAATGTGAGCAACGTGCATGAAAGCCATGAACGCATCAATCAGCACCCAGGTGCGCCGCCGCCTTGGAATTTGGATGCCAAATCAACACCCTTTAACTTTTTTGCCTGCAAAACCTGTGACCATTGTCAGTCATGCAGATGAGGTTATTTGGAAGGTGAATCATGTCAGCTGGACTTTTTTCCTCTTAGTTACAAACGTTAGATAAAGGAGGCTCTTACCAACTTCCCTCACACTGAAAAAAGCTATTGAATGGGTAGTGAAACATTTCCACCTAAAAAAAAAAAAGTCCAGTTGCTATGATTCAACTTCCATACATTTAGAATGTAGTTTATAGATCAAAGGGGAAAAAAACAGGTAATTGAAGGACACAGAATATACACCGAACAGACATCATGTAACATTACAATGCAAAACAATAAGACCAATATTGTGTAAGTTCCCCTTGTGCCACTGGAGCAGCTCTCGCCCCATACAGACATGACTCCAAAAGACCTCTGGGGGTGTGCTGTGGTGTCTGGAACCAGGATGTTGGCAGCGGATCTTTGGGTGCCTTGGGTTGTGCGGTGAGGGCTTCGTGGATAGGACTTGTTTTGTTCGGCTCATCCTGTGGGTGGTCGATCAGACTGGGATCTAGGAGGTTTGGAAACTGGGTTTGCAGTCTGGGGCTCTTTCCCTGCTGGTCCACTGGGTGCTCTGGTGCCTTTCTGAACAATGGTTTGAGCTGCATTAGCTTTTCTGTGGGATCAAACTGGACGGGCTGGGTTTTGGTCAATGTGGGCATGGGTGAGCCTTGAGTGACCATGATCATATCACCAGTTTACTGGTATATATTTGAGGATCACTATAACTGTGTTAATGTTATGGAGTGTACAATCATTTTAAACCTGACATTGAAATGAACTTTAATTTTTTTTATTGTATGTTTTGCTTACTTAATAAAGCGTTACCTGATCTATTGATCTGACACTGCACTCATTTAAAGACATATCAAGGTATTCTGCAAGGTTGTTATCTCCTGTTAAGTGAATTAAATGTCAAAGTATTCAGTGTAGACTTCACAGCACACAGCAGGCTCTGTAGCGGTCTAGCTTTAGCATGCTGGAGGACGATTTGTCCTCTAACGTAACTGACTAATGCATAATTTGATTTTAAAAAGCTTCATGGAATTTAATCAACATCCGGATTCAAATTCTGACTCAATTTCTGACTGTTGTTTCAGTTCTACAGTGAAAGTATCTGTGCCCCATTTGCCTGTGAGTGGGAGAAACCTTAAAGGATACCTTCATGTACCTTGTAAGGGGAGTTACAGAGCTGTTGTATTTTAATACAGGCTCCCTAACACTAGTTGTAAAGGCTAGTAAAGGCAGAGGTGTTGTGACCGCAATGTACAACACTCTCATCTAGCGCTGCTAATATAATGAACGACAACTATGCGAATTCTTTTTCACCTGTTCTTTCATTTTCTACCCATTCCGAGGCATCTGGAGATTGTGCCAGCTCCAGTAGACAAAAGCCAACGCTG
>JAQMYG010000017.1:7997929-8009483 GCA_030014215.1 Clariallabes teugelsi
CTTTGTTTTACAAATATGACCCAATATATGTTCAGTGATACTTTTTTTTTTACTGTGTTATATTTTTATACTAGTAAGTAGTTTTAAAAATTAATCTCCACTTTAATGAGTGTATTATAGTCGGCTGCTGGATTCATTTGAAGCTTTTCACAGCATTTACCTCTAAAGCTTTTTCTTATTTTCGCGTAATTTTAGCTCCACCTTTTCGTCTTCCTCTTTTTCATTCATGGAAATTATTATTAATTTTCTCAGAGAAATTCGCTGTATCGAGAAAGGGTCAATATCTCTCCCAGGGTCAAAGGTTTGATTCCCACTTCATGTCTGTGTGCATGGAGTTTTTATGTTCTCCTGCTTGACGGGTTAGGGAAGAAACAGCCAATCAGAAGTAGTGTGTGGAAGTCTGTGATTGGCTAGTTTTGTGGTAGTTTTGTAAAGCTGAACAAAGCGTACAGGCAGAGTCGAGCGCGCACATAAAAGAGATGTTGCGCACATGCGTGGAAAAGACGTTAAGCGTGCAGGGGAGAAGCTGATTATTTAGTTATTCATTATTATTTTATGTCATTACCTCAGGCACCTCCACAGTTTCATCATCCATCCAAAGCACCCTCTATAGAATGAAGAGACACCAGTGAAAAAAAAGAGTGTCTTCCTTGATTTTTTTTATTCTTGTTTCCTGGGTTAATAATTTTGCATTGGTGCACTTGTCTGGTATCAAAAAAAGTTTCTGTTAACAGGGTATGTTTGTTCCTCTGTGGACATGATCAGGGTTTAGTTTAAGTAGCTCCTGTTGTGTATCATATGCACAAAAGTTTGTATGTGTTTTTGTTCAGCTTTACCCTGCGTTATTCCATCTTCACTGTATGAATTTCATTTTAGTCATTTGACGCAGGCATTAGAATAAAAACTACATGCTGCAGAATTATGCAACACATAATTGGAAATGAATAGATTTTGGATGTGGCTATACTGTACCTTAATGCAATAATGCAGTGTGTGTATTTGTGTTTGTGTATATTTGTGTAAAACCCCTGATCCGCTTCACTGAAGCGTCACACGGTGCAGGCGCACATTCCCATACAGGTTGCGCGCGTCTCCGGTGATCCTCACCCACCTACTGTACCTGTAGGGGCCTGTTAACCGAAACCACCTTCATTTTTATTCCTCACCTTCATTCTCCCTCTCCATCACAGCTTTCACACGTACACAGAGCAAAATGTGAGCAACGTGCATGAAAGCCATGAACGCATCAATCAGCACCCATGTGCGCCGCCGCCTGCCTGTTTATTGGTGCCACTGACTTGATCAGATTGAGATCTGGGGAATTTGGAGGCCAGATCAACACCCTTGAACTTTTTGCCTGCAAAACCTCATATACAGCAGGCTCTAATGCACCGGGTGTCCTGATAACATTCTATCATATTGATTTTTATCAGCAATTTGTGCTGAATTGGTTTTTGTTTGGGTTTGAATAAGCCAGGCTAGCCTTTGGTCCCCACAGCCATGAGCCTTGGCTGACCATGATCCTGTGGTTACCAGTGGTATACCACAGGATCATGGTCACCCAAGTTTACTGGTACATAAATGATAACCACTGTTAATATTATGTGGTGTTAATGGCTGATCAGCGTAAATTTATGATTCGGCTCATCCTGTGGGTGTTCGATCAGACTGGGATCTAGGAGGTTTGGAAACTGGGTTTGCAGTCTGGGGCTCTTTCCCTGCTGGTCCACTGGGTGTTCTGGTGCCTTTCTGAACAATGGTTTGAGCTGCATTAGCTTTTTTGTGGAATCAAACTGGACAGGCTGGGCTTTGGTCAATCTGGGCATGGCTGAGCCTTGAGTGCCCGTGATCATATCACCAGTTTACTGGTATATATTTGAGCATCATTGTAACTGTGTTAATGTTATGGAGTGTACAATCATTTTACACCTAACATTGAAATGAACTTTTATTCTTTTATTGTATGTTTTGCTTACTTAATAAAGCTTTACCTGATCTTAGATCTTAGATCTGACACTGCACTCATTGAAAGACATATTAAGGTCGGGTGCAAGGTTGTTATCTCCTGTTAAGTGAATTAAATGTCAAAGTATTCAGTGTACAGGTCTCAGCACACAGCAGGCTCTGCAGCAGGCTAGCTTTAGCATGCTTGAGGACGATTTGTCCTCTAACGTAACTGACTAATGCATAATTTGATTTCAAAAAGCTTCATGGAATTTAATCAACATCCGGATTCAAATTCTGACTCAAAAACACAAGAGACCCTGTTTAGAGATGGGTGTTGTTTCAGTTCTACTGTGCCCCATTTGCCTGTGAGCGGGAGAAACCTTAAATACACTTACAAAGCTGTGCAGTTTAATTAACACTGGGGAAAAAATGGAGGCCCTGGGTCTGAACACACTATCGATAGAGAGCAGCACCCGATGGAGGTATGATTCTCTTAGACACACTTATAAGGAGACATATAGACCATCTCAAATCATTTAGATTTTGCCAAGAATGAATAAATCGGTCAGATGCTACAGTATGAACCTGCCTTGTTCTTTTTTCCAAAAAATATTTTCCATGAATTTAAGGCATTCGTTGTTGCCCTACATTCACATGATCGTAGATGAAAATATCCCACAATTCTTTAAAATCTCGTCCTTTGTTACATCACTCTTACTTATCTATTAAAATTGTATTTATTTTAAACACATTCAGTTAAATTAAAGGATACCTTCATGTACCTTGTAAAGGGAGTTACAGAGCTGTTGTATTTTAATACAGGCTCCCTAACACCAGTTGTAAAGGCTAGTAAAGGCAGAGGTGCTGTGACCGCAATGTACAACACTCTCATCTAGCGCTGCTAATATAATGAACGACAATTATGCGAATTCTTTTCCACCTGTTCTTTCATTTTCTACCCATTCCGAGGCATCTGGAGATTGTGCCAGCTCCAGTAGACAAAAGCCAACGCTGCGAGGACCCTGAGGCATCCAGAGAAGGACCACCTCCAGCTGGATTCTGCTTTATGATGGTTTGGAGCTACACACGCTACTCCCGAGTTCTCAGCGATCCAGACCGCCTCTGCCCTCTGCACCTGTCAGACTCATCCTGGTGCCATGCTGGTGCCGAACTGAACTGGACTCCATGTTAACTTAGACACCTTCTGTTATGTTGAACTTCCAGCTGCCTAACACAGTATGTCTGCAAAAAAAGTCCTGCTGTGTGGTATGACCCAAATGAGGATGAGTTCCCTGTTGAGTCAGGTTCCTCTCAAGGTTTCTTCCTATTGCCATCTCATGGAGTTTTTCCTTGCCATCGTCGCCCTTGGTTTGCTCATTAGGGACAATTGAATCTAATTATGATCTATACACATTTTTACTTGATCCTACACATTTCCATAATCTTCTTTAAAAATTTTTAAGCTGCTTTGAGACAATGACCATTGTTAAAACCGTTATATAAATTAAATTGAATTAAATTGAATTTAATTAAAAGCTATACAGGAACTTTCCTTTAAACATAATGAGACCTCGAAGGCTTTATTTGATTTCAGCCGTCCTTATCCACCTCCAAAGCTCATTCACAGATACATTTTTGATGTGTTTAAACACTCTTACACCTGAGGAAGAGACAGAATGAACTAGTATACAAATTAAATTCAAAGATTGCACTCAAAGTTATTTGGTATTGGCAAATGTTGCTTTCATTAGGTCTCGTACCAAATGGTTTAAAAATGGTGAGAAGAAGCTAGCTATTTTTTGCTCTAAAAAGATAGAAAACTATTGTCCTTTCTTAATGCTGTGCTGTGCACAGATCCATTAGAAATCTCATGTGCTGTCTCTTACTTAACTAAAATTATTTTGTTTGTAAGTTTGTACCATATATCACTTAAAAAGGTTAAAACACCTGGTAATATGCTAGGCTTGTCTAGATCTTTTGGACTATGCACATTTATTTGAAGACGACTCCATTATTGTTTGACTTTCTTTTAAAGCATTTGACACAATTTAACACAGTTTTTGATTGGAGTTTCTTAAACTTGTTGGTTTCGGTGACACATTTATTAATCCAGTCAGCGTATTCTATAATGACATAAACAGCTCTGTTATACTATTATCTGGTACCTCAAAGAGGTTCAGTTTAGAACGAGGAGTCAGGCAAGGCTGTCCAATTTCTGTCCTTTTTATATTATTGGTTAAGGTGCTTGAGATATTCAGAATGATCCTATTTTTGAAGGCATCGTATTTTTGATATAGATTAAAACCTCACAGTTAGGAGATGATACAACTATTTTTTGAAGGATAAATCTCAAGTATCATGTGCTGTATCTGTGATTAAACAATTGGATTATCTCTTAATATTTCTAAATAGTTTCCCTTTTACTCTTGTCAGAACACCACAATTGCAAATATTTCTGTTAAAAATACTGTTAAATATGTGGCCATTTCAATTACGAAATGTGTGGCTAAGAGACAACAGCTAAACATTTCTCAAAGACTGAAGAATATAGCTAGTACAGTATATGTAATAATTGGCTAGACAAAACACACAATTAATAATGTGATGTTGAGGTGCTGGGTGCCTGGTCCTGAGGTAGGCAGGGAGAAGTGGATCCGCTTCCATACGGGCCAGTGGGTTTCGATGGTTCAGCTGGTGTGGATACAGGTTGAGCCGGTGAATCGTGGCATCCCGTCCCTCTATTAAAGGCTTCTGTGCTGTCCAAGGTGCTGATCAAGGTCCATCTGTCTTTTCTCCAGAATTATGTTTGTGAGCAAACATGAGGACCAGCTTTGAGCTCGTCCTCAGCCATGCGAAGAGCGTGTGACCCGTGGACAATCCATCTGCATTCCTGTGCTGCGCACCTGCCCTGTGTTTGACTGAGAAGGAGAAGTCTTTCAGTGAGAGGAACCAGCATGTTATGCGAGGGTTTGTGTCTTTAATCCTTGCCAGCCATTGGAGAGTAGCAGGATCTGTGATTAAGGTAAAATTCCGCCCAGCAAGATAGTACTTCAGCTCCTCTATAGACCCTTTAATGGCTAGTGACTCTCGCTCTATCATAGCATATTTCTTTTCTGCTGGTGATATTTTTCTTTTTTTTTTAACAATATGTTTATTGAAATTTTACAACAACAACAATAGCTCAGCACCCACATGAACATGGGAGGAAGGAAAAACTATAAAGAGACGATAAATTAATACATAGATAAGCAAATATATAAGGAGACAAACAAAAATAGTATTCCTACACTGGATTAGGAAATCCCTGTAATATAGAGGAGGATAACAAAGGTCCAATAAATTTTAAATAAGGGTGACATGCAAGACATGTATTCATTAGGAATGGCATCCATAATAATTTTTGTGCCAAGACTTTTTTGTTGGAGCAGTATCCTTAATCCAAAACAACAAGACATTTTTCCTAGCTGCAATGGTCAGTACATTGAATAACCTCCTATGCATGGTATTGACAGTATGAGTATCTGGAAGGCCAAGAATGAGGCACATAGGATCCAACTCTGTAGCATCTGAAAGGACAGCAAAGTCTTCCTGTCAAATAGATCTCCCAGCTTTGTTAAACCCTGTGTATGCCATGCTTTAAAAACCACCATCTCTGAAACCTGGCAGAAAGTCTGGATTACCTAGGATCTAAAGTGGATCGCCATACCCTGAGTGCATAAGTCCCTTACAGACTTGGAATTTTTCACAAACAACAGATTCCATAGGGGGCATTTAGACTGGAAGGATTCAATATCGAGGCAGGGTCAGATCTAAACCAATTCGCCATCACTCGAAGATGAACAGCCAGCAGTTTTGTCATCTTTAAATGGGGTTTCCTTTTGCTTCAAATAAAAGAACTCATCCAGCCTTCAAGCACCCCGATAACCTTCTTAGATAACAGGATTGGAATCATTTGTAAAGGATAGAGTTACCTGGCATAGTCCCGCTGCAATTTAACATTGTCCTTATCTTCCAGGTGGGTTTCCTGCAGGAAGGCATTGAAGACCTCTTTTTTCAGAAACATTAATAGAGCCATTCTTTTGGCAGGTTTATGGAGACCACGGATGTTCCAGGAACAGAGCTTAAGCGTGTTTAATTTAAATGTGGACATTAAACATATTAGTTATTATACTTGTAGCGCAGCCACATAAAAGGTTTTTTTTTATATAGGATTTGTATAAGGAGTTTTTTAAATTGAAAGAAAACTGCTGGGCCTTATGAATCGCTCCCGGTTAGGTTTATGTGTCCCAAACATTTGGTGTTTTGGTTTGGGGATGAAGTCTCGCGAGAGTGCACAACCGCGGCACGAGGTCATCCCGATGACGTAACAGGGTCAAGGGATCCTGTTAAAAGGACACCCAAGGAGAAGCTCGAGGAGGAGAGTATTAGGAGTTACAGCGCACTGTTGTTTGGTGTTCATGAACTCGGAGGCAAAAGCTATAGGGCAGTTTGAAGTTTCCAGTTGGATTAGCACCCCCGGTCTGCTTCACCATTTTGCTTCTGCTCCAAGATCGTGCTCCCGGATTATTATCAACACTTCCGGTGAGGCTGATCCAGCTCTCCCACCTCACACTCCACAACATTCATAAATAACCCAGACTTTGGACAATCATTCCACACACTTACTCACCATCGCTATTTGTATATATTTTGTAAATATTATTGTTATTAGTTTTGTTGGTTTTGGTGCACCTCTTTTGTTTATTTATTGTTTAATACACTTTGGGTTACTGTTTGCATTGGCTGTGTGTGCCTTTTCTTCCTGAGCGGCTAACACCAGATCATAGATTAAAGTTTAATTACCTGGTAATTAAATCATCCGATTGGTACATACTTGACAGGATGATCCACCCCTATAACCCATATTTGATACCCAAGTAGACCGAACTAAAAAAGGGAGAAAAATGTCTCAATAAAATGTGACTCAACCCACTAACGTATATACCGAGCTAAATGAAGAAAACATAACAGAACAAGTGAAGAACAAGAACAAGAACATAAGGAGGGCTTTTCCCCCACTCAGGAGGAACCTATCACCAAACATAAACACTACAGAATAATAATGAAAAACAAATTGACACTGCCTAGAATAAGCCGGCCGTAAAAAGAGCTCAAAACCATCTCCTCGAGGTGACCAGTATAGTAAAGTTACGTATAATACTCAAACTTAAACTTAGAGCAGTCCTGCCAATCGGTTGGAAAGTAAAAGTTTTTATGAACATATTTTGCAAATAACAGAAGGCACATTATGAAGGAACCTGTGCCTAATGACTCTGTCCTACAGGATTATGTCTCAGACAGAGAGGTTAGGTAATCGCGTGCCTGTTGCGGTGCATGAAACCTCCTCTTGGAGCCTCCCTGAGTCACTTGGAGAGTAGCTGGAAAAAGCATGGTGTATGGTATGTTGCGCTCCCGAAACTGCCGTTTCACCTCATCAAAAGCCTTACGTTTCTTAATCACTGCAGCGGAGAAGTCATTATAGAACGAATGCTTGGATTCGTTGTAGGTCAAAGCATCCTCTCCTTGAGTGGAACGTCGTGCCACATCCATCACCCTCTGTTTATCTCTAAATGTGTGAAAACACAGCAACAGAGGCCTAGGCTTGTTTGTCGTGTTCAGCTTCGTTGCTAGCGAACACTGAGCTCTTTCCAATTTAATACACCCAGATTTAGTTGTTATCTTGAGAAAACTTGGCAGCCACGATTCAAAGAAATCCACAGGACTCCCTTTCTCTGTGTCCTCTGCCAGGCCAAAAACCCGAATATTCCTCCGCCTGTTGTAGTTCTCAGTCATGTCTAAGCTGTCGGTCAGTGCCCTAACCTGTTTCTCCAACTCTCTAATCCTAGGCTTATGTGTAGCGGTAGCACTCTTCGGCGCTGCTATCCTAGCCTTCGCTTCGACTAGCCGCTTACTAGCAGCCTGGAGATCTCAGCTTTTCATCTATTACTTTAATAATGTTAGTGGTCATCAGGTCAAAGACCTTAGCCAGAGCAGGGTCGAGTTCACCATAAACCTGAGAGTCGGCCTGTTCGCAATTTTGTGAGCCACACTCACCGGGAGGGTCTTTTTTGTCTTTATTCTTTTGGGTTCTCACCATTTTCTCAAAAGATTGTTACCAAAAGTCTTCCAACAACATATCATGAAATGTTCATTTTAGAATGCCTTCTTAAATGTAAATTTTTATAAGAAAAACAAGACAATAAAACCGAGTGGCGCAGAGCTCCAACCAAAACGTTGCACTCACCTCTCTGCCATCACCCCCCTGTCGTCGTCCCGCCCCCCCCGGGGATAATTTTCTACTCACATACAAGATGGGGTGTTCCTCAGCTCCTAGCCCCATTTCTGATGTGTGCAGTATGAATGGCTTGTTAAAGTCAGGGTTTCGGAGGACGGGGGACCTGGTGAGCTTTCAGTTGTTTAAATTTTTTCTGCCTCCTGTGTCCATAGCAGTCTCTCTGGTTGTCCTTTTTTAAGGAAGTTCGAGAGGAGTGCTGCAATAGAGGAGAAGTTAGGCACAAATCGTCTATAGTAACTGGCTGGCCCCAAAAAGGCTTTCAGAACAGAGATGGTTGTTCCTCCCATATCTAATAGCCCGCGGAGTCGTCTCCCAAACAGCAGCTCAAATGGCGTGAATCCAGTGGAAGCTTTTGGGGTTTCTCGCACCGCAAATAGGGAATCAGCTGGTCCCAGTTCCGCCCCCTTTCATCCACGATTCTCCGCAGCATTAAATCTTTCTACGAGGCTGTCTGTTTGTGAATGATAGAGGTCCGTAGAGCTGTGTAATCTGCAGCAGTCAGCATACATGGGCCATCAGCCGGGACATAAACGGTGGGCCTCGATCCGTCAGCAGTTATTCTGGTAAGCCCACTCTGCTGAAAAGCAATACTAATTCCTTTGCAATATTCTTTGTGGCTGCTTTCCGGAGCGGAATCACCTCGGGGTACCTGGTGGCATAATCCACGATGACTAGTATATATTCGTGGCCTTAGGCTGATTTTGGAACCGGGCCAACGGGGTCCATCTCGAATCGTTCAAATGGCACACCAATGATGGGAAGAGGGATTAGGGGGGGACCGACGAGGGGATAAGCATGAGCGAGGTGCATTACAGCATCTACCTTCCCTTGTAGAATCACTAACAGATCCTGAGGTTCTCCTCTTTGGTCGGTGTGGTAATACAGGGCTGTAATAAAAGGCTGTTCTGTATTAGGAAGTAAAATGCCTGTAGTACGTTTTTCCGTCACTCTCGGCTTCACCTTCAATTTCTTGCACCTGACTCCAGCAGTGTTGGAACTGCGCATCTTTGCGCTGGAGCTGTGCAAAGCTGCTGTCCTTCTGGATCTGTTGAGACTAGGGTGAAAAAAGTTTAGAGGGAGAATGTGGCCTCACCTTCTGCCTTATCGTTGGCCTCCTCTTCTGCCGTTTGCACTAGCCAGGCCGGCTGGGAGTTGTTCGGCTTTGACTGACGTCTGCAGCATGGTTCTCGCCTCTTCTGTTTTTTCCTCCTTTTTTCTCTGGTAGCCTCCCGGGTCTATTTCTCCCTAAAAGGTTAGGCATGACCCCTGCGATCATTGAATATTTGGCCCATCTATCCTCCACAGTGAAGCAGGCTGTCATCACCTCCCGTCGATCGCCGTGCACACATGTGATCGGGAGATCGCGCTCCTGCCAGGACAATCGAGGGGCGAGCTAGGGTGATTGCACTTCCCATATCGATCAGTGCCAGTAGGGGAACTCCACCAATCTGGACCCAGTGGGTGGGAGCTGGGAGACCATCTTTGGCACGCCAGCTGTCGGCCCAATGTGCCCGAGATGAACGGATCTGCCAAGCTTAGGTGGCATTGGCTCGTCCATGGGTGTCTCTAGCCGTGGCAGCCGCAGAGCAGAAGAAGGGGGGAATGTAGCGAGGAGGACTTTTTTTCCCGGTCCTAGAGATAATGCCAGTGCACACTCCAGGGCTTCTGTCATTTCCCGGAGCGAGGCCAGGGCCCGCATGCCTACTGCTTTTCTCTCTCCTCTGGGATGTGCCTGCATCACATTATCCATCACCATCCTTTCAGTGACTTCTCTCGCGGAAAGTAGTTCCAGTTGTAGCCAGTGGGTGGCAACCTTTGATAAGCGATCTAACTGTGCGTGAGGGGAATTCTGTGCTTCGTACGCCAAGCGGTGAAATTCCAGTGCAGCCTGAGTGTTAGAAAGTCCACAGCGGGCAAGGATCTCCGACTTTAGTATCTCATAAACCTCCGTATCATCCGCAAAAAGTGCAAAGTATGCTCTTTGCGTTTCTCCCAATAGGAGGGGGACAAGGATGGAGCTCCACTCACGCTTTGCAAATGCTGGGCATCCTTTCGAGGGTTGGGGAGGGGCATGTCTCATCCTCCACGTTGCTACATTCGCGTGAGTTCTTGGGTCACGGTTTGGAGGCCCTGCGCGAGTTGCTATAACATAGTCTGTTGCTGTATGGTTGTTTCTGGTAGTGTCCTGAGGTGTGGCAGCCCTCTGGTTCCATGTTTTATTGCCCAAATTCTCCACCAAGGTAAAGTTCGTAGTGGGCAAGAGAATCATAGACACAGAGAGGCAGGGCTACGGTGCAACCAGCAGTGCAGGTGAATAGTGACAAAACACAATTAATAATGTGATGTGGAGGTGCTGGGTGCCGGGTCCTGAGGTAGCCAGGGAGAAGTGGATTTGCGTCCGTTTGAGCCGGTGGTTACCGGCGGTTTGGTCGGGGCAGTTACAGGTTGAGCCACGGAAGCGGACCTGCCGGCGCGCAGGTGCCTTCTCGGCGGGGTGAACACAAATGGGGATTCGTGGTCGTCCGAGTCTGTGGGGAGAGGAGAGTAGCCTAAGTCTGGTATGCACATTCTATATTTCCTACTCACCGGCATGCACTCTCACTGTTATTTTATAGGGAGCGGTCGAAAGGTAGACGATGAGGGATTCGTTGCCATTAATGCTGGTGAGCCCCGCCCCTTTATTAAAGGCTTCCATGCTGTCCGAGGTGCTGATCAAGTTCCATCTGTCTTTTCTCTGGGATGAGCTTAAAGCTATTTTGTTATGGAGCGCACTGGCTATGAGCCTGTCGTCACAGTTAACATTAACAAATAAAGTTCTCTTAATTTCATCTGGAAAAATAGATCACAACAAATAAATCAGTGAGTTCGTGCAAATAAGAAAACAGAGGGAGGACTTGAAGTATTAGACTTTCATATCAACCATGTGTTTACGGTAAATTGGGTAAAAAAATGTCTTTTAAACACTATCAATCAGCTGAGCATATTATCTGCATCTGACCTGCAATCTACAGCCAGTGGCGCTGGACCAAGGCCAGGAAGACAGTAAAGGACCTCAACCACCAGTAAAGGACCTCAACCACCAGTAAAGAACCTTCTTCCTTCTGTTGTTGCCTGAAAAGCACTTCTGCTCGCTGAAAGTCAACATAGAAAATCTGAGGAGGAGCTTCTTCTCAAAGGTTATTTAGGCCCTCAATCTGAACAATACATAGGACTCAACTGATTGGACTTGCTTTGTTTCTAGTGTTTTGGAGCAAATTACTCACCACAGTGCAC
>JAQMYG010000017.1:8021975-8033504 GCA_030014215.1 Clariallabes teugelsi
TTTTTTTTTTTTTTTTTTTTTTTTTTTTTTTTATTGTTTATTTTATTTTATTATTTTTTTATTGTATATATGGAAACACACTTAAATGTTATTAATTCCTTTGAGGCGCGGATGTGAAAACGCACTTTCCTTCCGTTTCGTTGCTTTGAAATGTGTTCACACTTATAACGATCTCTGCGCGTGAAAAGTCCGGCACACCTGCCGCCGTCCATCAGACAACATCCTGCTCCTTCTTTCATCATAGCCAGCCACTCTCTCATCACACATCGATTACGGTCTCTTACTGCTATTCGATTAAACGAACATAACCGATTGAATTTCTCGAGGTAGAAAGAAAAGAGGAGCAGATAAAGTCGGAACCGTCGCCGCATTGCGCAGCTGCTGTAACCGCAGGAGGAACCTCGCGCTGCTCCTCTCCGCTGCACCTGCGCGCACTTTATCAACAGAAACAGTGGAAAGCCAAAAGGGCCATAAATGCTTCCAAATATTTAATTCATTTCAATTCAATTTTATTTATATAGCGAGTTTAACCATTTTTATTGTCGCAAAGAGGCTTTACAGAATCAAAAGAAAATGACTGAAATTAGTTTGAAATGCGTGGGAAAATATGTATAAATCAAAAAGTCCCTGTGATTGGAAAAGGAAGAACCAGACACAACAGGGAACCTCTCCTGATTTGGGATGATATCAGATAGCAGGGATTGATCTGCAGTCATACTGTGTGTTAGGAGGCTGTAAGTTTAATATAATAGGAAAGCTGTTTAAACGAATATGGAGGACATCAGGACTAGGGCACGATATATCAGGGACGTCTTTAACACCCATTTAAGCCTGAAAAATGTTAACAACCCAGACATACTTAGGACAAATTTCCTTAAGTTTTCAGACTGAAGGTGCTTTAAAGACGGCGTCCTCTACGTCCTCTTAGATAGAAAACGTAGGTGAGGTTACAAGATGTATTAAACATAGAATTGAGTGTTCACTAAACTGTACTAAACTGAGTTTTCGATTTGTGTGCATGGAGTTTGCATGTTCTTTCCATACTTGGTGGGTTTCCTTCCAGATTTCCTCTGGGTACTCCAGTTTCCTCCCACAATCCAAAGACATGCAGATTAGGTTCATTGCCGTTCCCAAATTGTAAATGAGCGTGTGAGTGTGTGTATGTGTGCCAACCAATGGATTGGCACCCCATTCAGCGTGTACCCCGCCTTGAGCCCTAAGTCTCCTGGTATAGGCTCCAGGGCCCCCCACGACCCTTTATACAGGATAAAGCGGTACAGACAATGAGTGAGTTAGTAAGTGTACTTTGAAATGTACACATCTTTCTGCAATCAGGGATCACCTTATTTGCAATATTCACAATATATAAGGAGTAAATCTTGGTATTTATTTCAAGTACAAAACTACAATTCAAAGATCCATACTCATGATCGCCATGCAGTATACGATGAAAACTTGCAGCTTTTTATTAACTGTGCTATGCTATTGTGCAAGCGTAGCATGGGCACCTCTCTGTCATGATGAACAAAGAGATCTTCAGTACCAAGAAAGCATCTTGTGCAAGAGCCCATGAAGCAACTTGCTATTATGGCAATACCTGATCCTTTTTTGCGATAAGTTGGAGTAGTTCAAGTTCAAGATCTTAATTATGAAATTATCTAAAGGAAGAATCTGAAGAGGACGATAAGAACATCTGTGCAATACAGTACAGCTGTTGTGCAAGCTTTGAACGCCAAGCATAACTGTAAATATTATGCTATAAAACAGTAACTGTAGTTACATATAAACAAGAGATGTACAAAAAATCTACAGCAAAATGTAACTAATGGTGAAATCCAGGTTTTGCAAGCAAGTAGATATTATTGTAAAAGAAGTACTATACTACACTAAGTACTATCTCACAATTTGGTTCCGTTTGTACCTTAAAGCCTATTGATACAGTACTTGCACTTGTACATTACCTTAAAGCCCATTGATACAGTACTTGGCTAAAGCTTATACCTTCATGGCATTTCATGTACTTAGAAAAGTAGATAATAATGTACCTTTAAAATTATTTACTGTATATGAATGGACCTTAATCATGGAACAATGGACCACATGCATTAATGAATTAGGATACTAATATATTCGTGATCTAAAAGAGTGCTGGTTGACATGCATGTTTTCTCTGCTTTGGAGTTTGGTTTATTGTCCCAGACAGCAACGGCAGGCTGAGAGGTCTTCTGTGTTGTTGGCCTTTTGTTCAGTAAAGATAAAAGATAAAAATAAGCACTGCTGAGGTGTGTGCCTTTACAGAGACTTGGTACAGATGGTCCGCTTAGTAAGGGGAACACGAATGCACTGTATGGAACCGAATATAATAGGATAGAAAAATTTATGATATTTTTTGCCTATAACAGTATTCTTATATAAAACAAATACATAAAATGTGACTTTGTAGCCAGGGTCTTATTTTAGCTGTAAAATAAATTCCACAGAACACTTGGTACAAATGTACTGTATTGAATTACTGTTATAATAATCTGTAAAATAATGTTTTCATTAATTTACTAATGTATGTATAATAATGTATATTAAAATGTTACATTTTGTAACGTTCCAGACACGATGCATCCAATCTGACATACAGGCCGAGATGATTTTCGGACAAAATCAGAGATTCCCTCCCTCTGTTTCACAGACACCTCCCTATGAGTTCCGAGACCCCACTTTGAAAACCTCTGATTTTAATAATGGGTAGTTTACAGTACATAGTAATAAGGGCCCCGCGATAAGTCTCATCCATGGTGTATCCCTGCATCACTCCAGTGTTCCTGGGATAGGTTTGAGATTTGGTTTTAAGGTAAATAATTCTTTCCAGAGTAAAGTCCCTCCTACAACATGGCCACCATGGACTACAGCACTCCACTTTCACAGACGCTTATGCTGTTCATTGGATGCTTGACTTTTGCCTGCATCCTGCCTATGATTTAGGTTTACCACTGTGTACTGTCTACCAAATTTAATAAACCCTGTTGACCCACACCTGCGTCCTCCTCTGCATTAACAACAGAATATGAATATAACTTTTTCATCATATGGATACAGCAGGCCAAATTCTAGCAGCAGAGGGCCGCATCATTAAAGAGCACTCAAACTCAACACTCAGAAGTGTCAGGCTTCAGGTTTTAGTTTCAGGTTTCCAAATCAATTCTGCTGACACCAGCAACCCTACTTCAACACAGTTCACTCACTATTTCCCAGCAACAAGTATTGCAGCAACCTCACTGGGTGCAAGGGCTTCAAGCTATGATCTTTTTACTTCACACACCACTAAGAGTGCATAAAGATAGCCCAGTTCATCACCCTGCTCACAGACAAGGTGCTAGTTCGGATACACCCATTTGGTCTTAAGGAGGCAAACACCATACAGTATGTGAATCATACAAGGCTTTTTTCCAACTTTTCCAGCACTTTTAAATATTCTTTTAAGCGGAAAAAATAGGGTCTAAAGTAAGAGTGTATGCATACATTTCTGTACTTGCAAATGGTTTCATGGCAAGTACATTACAATAATTTAATTGACATGAATTGACCTCAATCAGTTATGAGAATAGAAAAAAATTTTTTTAAACATTTTAAAATTCATAAAAATTGTTATATAATAATTAATGAAAATTAGGATGCTAATATGTTAGATTTTTATAGGGGGGAAAGCTCTGGTTGTTTGTACATAAAGAGTGCTAACATTCCTAAAGAGCACCACACAGCAGCATGGCTGGTCGACGTGCAGAACATCATCTGTTTCCTGTTCTTTGGAGTTTGGTTTATTTTCCCAGACAGCAGGGAAGGACGGTGAGGTCTTCTGTATTGTTGGCCTTTTGTTCTACAATGATGAAAAGATAAAAATGAGTTCTGCCAAGATGCGTGGCTTGACAGAGACTCAGTACAGAGGGTGTGCATATTAAGGCGATAATCAAAAAAAAGTATAATGGTCTACAAAATGTGGCAATATTTTTTACCTAACAATATTCTATAATAGGATTATATTATAAAACAATAATAGCTACCATCTAGGGTTCTTTTGGCCTGTAAATTTCACAGAAGACTTGATGCAGATTTATCTAATTAACATTATGCAAATGTATAAAATTATGTTTTCTATATTTATTAGAGTCATAGAACTTGTTGTTTTCCTGATTCCTGAAGATGTTTGAGTTACTGAGGTTTGAATGAAACTCAGTAATGAACTAATACTGTACAGCTCAGGATTGAAGTGATAATGGTGGGTTATTTCAACCATTTTAACTAAATTATAACAGACCCCTCCATGTGAGTCCCCAGAACCAATCATTTCAATATTTGTCCAAAATAATAGCTTACAATAATAATTAGGTCACTGAGGTGAATTCCATCCATGGTGTATTTCTGCCTCACACCCAGTGTTCCTGTGATCTAGAGATCAATTGTGAGTGTGACCAGGATCAAGTATTTACTGAAAATGAATTAATGAAAGATAAATAAATGAATAATTAATAAATGACTGAATATACTTCATATCCATGGTGGAATCAGTATCATTCTGATATCAAAAACCACACACATGCTACATTTACATGGTGAAGTGCGTTTATTCTATGAGTCATTACCAAGCTGTTACTGTCCTGATGATTTTCTTGTTTTTATTTGTTTTCCGGTTTCCTTGTCTTTCTCTTGTCTTACTAAGTTTATGCTGTTTGTTAATCACCAGACCCTTGACTTTGATTCTGGTTTAGCCGTTTGACCTGCACCTGTATCTTCAACTGCATTAATGACAGAATACTTTTTCATTATATGGAAGCAGCAGTACTAACAGCGCAATGGCAGATTGAACAACTCCTTACTCAGATGCTGCAGTTTCAGGCCTCCAAATCAGTTCTGATGACACCAGCAGCTCTCCCTGTTTCAAAACCTATGGCTCGCCCAAAAAAGTACTCCAATGACGCCATTGGGTACAAGGGTTTCCTGCTGATTTGCTCTTTTACTTTGCACACCAAGAAGGCATTCTGGAGTGCACCAAGGTAGCCTTCATCAACCTGCAAATGATCTCATATCCTACAAGCATTTTTCAGCTTTTCTAGCATTTGTGACCATCTTCTCAAAGGAAAAGACGTTGAAGAGGAATTTGCTGGTAAAGCTGGTGAATTTGAGTTTCCATACCCTGGCAGAAGGTAGTAGCCCACCCTCACGGCTGCATTCCATCATGGACGAAATGTGGCTGATTTGTGAGCAGCTTCCAGCATTGTGGGAGCTACCGGCACAAATCAATGTACCAACTTTAGCCAAATCATTACAGCCCACACTTGAGAAAATCTCCTACACGCCTCACTCCAACACAGTGAGACAAACCATGAGTTTATTTCTCACACAAATGTTGTGCTGGCAGCACAGATCTTTGAGAACATATCTTCCTTTATGGCACTAAGCAAATCCAGTGCAGCTGGCAATTTAATAGACAGTGCCACCACTTAGAAACTCCAGATGTCACTGCAAACCCTTCAATACCTGTAAAAGGTATTGAAGGACCCATAGCAAGGGGGTCTGTATTGAGACTTTCATGCTTTATGCAAAATCTCTACCATGTGGTATTAGGTATTCCATGGACGCAGATCCATGAACCACAAATATCATGAAAGAAATGAGCAATCTCTTGATGGTTTAATCACTGCCACACTCAGTGCCTTCAAGTCCTCTATGTCACAGTAGCATCCATGACCACAGAAGGCCTAGAGTTTCAAGTTCCCAAGGAAGTTTACCCTGAGTAAGAAGTTTTAACCAAAACCAAGGCGAGTGGACTTTTGCCCCACTGATACTATTATTACTTCATCAAGCTGCTCATGGGAGCCACATCCTTCTCAGCTAAATTTCCCCCCTTTCCACTATAGAGACATAAGCCATGGAAAAATATATTAAGGAAGCTCTCTAACAGCATTGCCAGCCTCTGCTATATATTTTTCTCTGAAGAAGAAATGGGTGAGGCATAATACATTTATCAATTACTGTGGGCTTAATTAAGCTTATGTAAAGTAAGGTTACCCCCTACCACTAGTCCCAGAATCCACAAAAGCTATGAGACCAACGTTTTAATGTAACTCTCCCTACAAAGTTAGTACAACCTGGTGCATTTCTGAGTCTGAATTCCAGACAAGCATGATGGGCTGTTGTTCTCCAGATGGAAATTATTGATCAATTCTCCAAATCCCGATGTCTGATTCTGCCTTAAGAATTACTGGCAACCTTTAAAACCACAAAGCTGATCAACCATATCTTCAGGTACTTTTGCATCCCAAATGAGATTGCATGAGTTCACATCAGGGGTTTCCTCTCCTGGGCAGAACATGCACAGACTTCACTGAAACACACAGAAACCCATCTCACCCCATTCCGGTGTATCCTGGGGTAGTAATCACCACCACAACACATAGTCCATGGATTCACCCACAGTGAACAGGTGGCTCTGGAGAAGTGAACAAATCTGGGAATAAGCCCCTCAGCATCTCAACTGTTTGCAGACAGATGTTGTGGACAGGCACCAATGTATGAGCCTGGTGATTTGGTGTAGTTTTTTTGATTAACCAAAGTGAATACAGTCAAAGCAACCCTTAACTTGCAACATGGAGAGAGTATCCTGCTTTAATGTCAATGACTTGAAGAACTACAAAGCAGAAAAAGATCCTGTATCTAATGATATACTGTATTATCTCCTATGCCAAGAGCTTCATGCCTGCCACACGAATTGCCATGATGTCAGTAGGCCACAGAAGAATGCTAATCCTGGAGGTAGCACTTTTGGGGAAGGGTTCTGTTATACAGTGTCTATGCTAAAATTGCAATCAAACTCTACGTCCCACTTTACAACATGGCCTTGTGTGGCCATCATGGACTACAACACTCCTTTATGACAAGGCTGTATTATTATTATTATTATTATTATTATTATTATTATTTCAGTTTGATCAGAAATAATTGCACAGGTGCTCTGGATTGGCTCAGCAGAAAAGTGTTCTCCCTCTTTTTTGAAATGAGTTTGAATCCTAGTGATACCATAGCCATCCTCGGTCAGAAGTCTATGGAAACAAAACTGGTTGTGGAGGGAGGGGTGTCTAATCCCAGGTGTCTGTGAACTTATGCTTATGAAATGTGGCAGATAGCTGTTTCCTTAGAGCATGTTCCGATGCAGCATATTTGATGTAGCAGTATTCTAAAAGATACATTGACTAGTTTTATGTGTTTTGGTATTAGCTGTCATATGATAGGAGACAGACCTACAGTAAGTGGTGGGTGGGAATTAACTAACTGATTAAGTTAGGATGAAAATCATTGACATAAAATACAACAAAAAAGAAAATAGCCAGTCATACTTGTAGGAGAGACAATAGAGACTTTTGGAGTAAGTGGTACAGTAGCATTGCTGCACTAGTAACAAAAATGCTATAATGAGTCAAAATAATGAAATAATTGGGGGAAAAAAACTTAACTTTCCTACTGAGTGTCTTAAACAGTTTGACAGCTGTTAGTCAGCCAAGTAAGCAAAGAAAGACAGTTATCTTAACACCCTTGCCAGGATATGATTGTGAGATAAAGTGATCTTAGCTGGCTTAACATGATTATGTGTGACCCTGTCACTAGCACACTCCATCTCTGAATATATGAATATCATACACAAACAAACAAAAAAGATGAATCCAGAGTAGTGCTATTATATTAGACCTTTCTTATTAATAAATGCTATTTCTGCTACAGAAATACTGAGAAATTTGCAGAAATGTCATGCTAGAAACAACTATGTGATTATAGCCTGCTTATTAGAGATATATTCTGTTATTCATCTGCTATCAAAATATCTATAAATGTTAAAGATATAACTGATATAAAACTCTCTCTCTATCATAATAGATTGGTGCTACCAGTCCCAGGTGACCTGTGAGTCACATTGCAAAGGTAAGTAATTTCATCATATTTGTGCAACATAACTGAACAATTTTGCCTGCAGAGATCAGAAAGAAATAAAAGATAAGTTTTATATACGTCATTATTATGGACGCAATATCAGGTCATACGTAAAGGTCATTATGATTTCATCGTGTTCTCTACAGGACCTGATGCTTGGCATGAGTTGTATAAAGACTGCAAGGAAGACGAACAGTCTCCTATTAATATAGTGACCAGGAAAACAGAGCTGGATGACAATCTCACTCCGTTCATATTCAAAGGCTACCAAGAGGCATTCACCGGCATCCTGATAAACAATGGACACACTGGTAAGTGGGTAATCAATCATAAAATCTGTCTAGGAAAGGAATTTGAGAAACAGTACGGTGAGGATGGTAAAAATGGGCTTACAGAGATAAGCCATTGTTATTTTTTTCCCTTAAAAATGTCTGAGATAGACTAAGCACAGATTTACAAAAAAATGTTTTCGTTTGCCATATTTGGCATTAAGAAGAAATACTGAATAAACCCAATAGGCCATTACACCTACAGTAACACAAAAGGTTTAGAGACTATGAATGGAGATGCTTATCTACCCTTATCTACCCTAGTCTGTGTGTGATTGTCTCTGGAACATTTTGTCCCACATAATTTTTTTTTACACCACTGATTAGACCTTGTCATATAATGCATTGCACAACCCTAATATTTTTTTGTAGGGAGCTGTTGGTAGATTAAAAGTTACCTATCATATAACATCACACCCAGCCTCCACTAAACCACATTGAAATTAGAATATTAATGTTGCAATGAAAGGAAATACACACTAGTAATACATTCTAGTGCTGATATTCTGTCACCCTGTGATCCATGTAATGATTTTTGGAAAGCACAAACTGTGCAAAATACTGAGAAAGTTGTACAATGCCCTAAAATAATATTATCAGGCCTTATACAGTACTTTGTCTAGCAAAAGTATAATCTTGGTAACACACTTGTAGGATGATGCTTAATTGCAAATTGTAACAAATTACATGATAAGCCCATGGTTTTTAGAATACATAAATATTACTTGAGACTCCCAGTTTGCCCTCCTGCATACATTTAGCACATAATACTAAGTAGAAGGATTCTTGATGCAAAGGTGGCTCAGGCAATTGAGGCTCTGAGTCACCAACATTGGGTCCTTGGGCACGACCCTTAACCCTATGAGCAACATTAGTACAAATCAGCCATTGCATGCAGTGCCAGTCCCAAGGCCAGTTATAAAATGGGAGGGTTGCGACAGGAAGGGCGTTTGGCGTAAAATCTGTGCCACGTCTTGCTGATCAAATAATCTGATGTGGCAACCCCTAGGATAACATGGACAAAGCCATAAAAGAAAGATTCTTGCATATATAAAATAGCCTTATCAGGTTTAGCAAACTTATTCTGATGAATAATTTAGCAGATAAATATAATAACTAATTAGAGAAAGGGAATGGGAATAAAAGCCACTAACAATTCATCCTCATGGTGCGACCTGTTAAAAGTCTCTATGGCAGTAAATTATAAAGTGTCCTTGTACATCTGTACAAATGATTCACACTGGCAGCCCTCCAAAAAGAAAAGGTCAAACAGCATACAGAATGACACCAGGTTGAGGCTTGCTGCTATGTTATATGTTATGATCTTTCTTCTTGACCACTGTCCTACCTCCTAGTCCTACCTCCTAGCACAGGACTAAAAAAAAAAAACATTAGATGTCTGTTGACCTTTACAGCTTTCATTTGATGTCTGATATGATTACTAAAGATCATATTTTTTGGCCTTGGTTCTGATCAATTTTATGCTATTTTAACACTCAAACAAAAAGATGCCTCTTTGGAGTTATTAGAAATTCTCCTGATAGACCAAAGGGGGAGGACCTGGAAGATTTTCCAAATTTTTTGGGACCATGAATTCTGCGCTCTACAAGAAAATCCTGAAGGAGAATGTCCGGCCATCAGTTAGATCAAGCACATAGATTATACAGATTCCTTGAACACCCTTGAACTTCTTTGCCTGCAAAACCTCATACGCAGCAGGCTGTAATGCAGGGATCTGGGAGGTTTGGAAGCTGGGTTGAGCTCTTTCCCTGCTGAGCTCTGTTCACATCAGGCTGTGGTGCACTGGGTGTTCTGGTGCCTTTGCCCTTTTTTCGATGATTTGAGCTGTGTTAGCTTTTCTGTGGTATCAGACCGGACGGGCTGGGCTTCGGTCCATGTGGGCATGGGTGAGCCTTGAGTGCCCATAATCATGTCACCAGTTTACTGGTATATATTTGAGAATCCCTGTTAATGTGCTAATGTTATGGAGTGTAGTTAGATTTAAAAACAATCATTTTCAACCTAACACTGAAATTAAAAACAGCCACGTGTCTTTTATTGTATGTTTTGCTTACTTAATAAAGCTTAACCTGATTTTAGAACTTGATCTGCACACATTGAAAGACATATTAAGGTCGGCTGCAAGGTTATTATCTCCTGTTAAGTGAATTAAATGTCAAAGTATTCAGTGTGCAGGTCACAGCACACAGCAGGATCTGTAGGGGTCTAGCTTTAGCACGCTGGACGACGATTTGTCCTCTAACGTAACTGACAAACTGCTGTTAATGCATAATTTGATTCCAAAAAGCTTCATGGAATTTAATCAACATCCGGATTCAATCTCTGATTTAAAGACATAAGAGACACTGCTCAGAGATTTCACTGATTCAGTTCTACCCTTTTCTTCCACAGTGAAAGTATCTGTGCCCCATTCGGCCACTGTGAGTGAGGGAAACCTTAAAGACACTTACAAAGCTGTGCAGTTTCACTTACACTGGGGGCAAAATGGAGGCCCGGGGTCTGAACACACTATCGATGGGGAGCAGTACCCGATGGAGGTATGATGGTCTTAGACACACTTATAAGGAGACATATAGACATCACAAATCATTCAGATTCTGCCAAAAAAGAAATCTTAGTTTAGATGTATATGCAATTCGAACAGAAGTTATAAGCCTACAAAAGGGGAGATAACAACCAGATGTTTGCTTGTCAGTCCTGTCTTTGTAACAAGCAGTCAATATTTCACATATTGATACATAATAAAATTTTACTTTTAACATTTGGAATACAATCTTAATAGAGTAATTATTTTATTCAGATTAATATCACTCAGTTTATACTAATTTAGGAGTTCACCTGAAGAATTTAAAATAAAAAATGGCAATAATAATAATGGCCTTCATGCTCTCTCTCTCTCTCTCTCTCTCTCTCTCTCTCTCTCTCACTTCATTAGCTGCATATTGTTCATATGAAGCAAAAGTTTAAAACTTTGGAAGATGCGCTGGAGGAACGACATGGAGTGGCAGTGCTGGGATTCTTTTATGAGGTATCACTGTATACTATCATGTCAACAGTCTTAAAGGCACAACAAAATGTTATTAGATAATTAATCTGATTTCTCATTGAGGTGAACTTTATGTATTCAGTTGATTAAAGTCGAACGGACATCAGAATAGCAAATCACTTTTTGAAATGGAAAACAAAGCACAATCAATCAGTACACAAT
>JAQMYG010000017.1:8091534-8103770 GCA_030014215.1 Clariallabes teugelsi
CTGCTTTGAGACAATGACCATTGTTAAAAGCGCTATATAAATAAAATTGAATTGAATTGAATATTAATGGAAAACCATCACATCTGCAGAGTAATTTTAATGAAAAATCTATTTAAAAATATCTACTGTAGGCCAGTTTTTTAAAGACAATTTTAACTCACTGAGACCCAAATGTCCTCCTACTGTATTTCCTCATGTATATTTCCTCCATCTACTGTATAATGTGTATACATCCTCAAAAATATTATGTCCAAATTCTTTCTGTGTCAGCTGCCGATACTCAGTAGAATGTTTTAAGCTCAGGGTTTCCCTCAGTTAGCCTTTTTATCCACATTAAAGTCGTCAAATAATGATTTATTTATCCCAAACAGTGTGCTATTTGTACACTGTTTCGGAAAAAGACAGAGACGTGTCGGCTATTTCTTCTTTCCAGTAACTTTTTTCTAACCTCACAAATAAAGGCTCTGTAAAGCGCTCACATTTGGAGGCAAATCCACACAGTAATTAGCATCACTCTTAATCACACTCACTTATTCATTATTCATCACCAAGACGACATGAATTATTCATCAGCCATTCCATGTGGGAAGAAAGGAAGAGTGAGGGGAATGTGTTTTGCCTGTTTTTTTGGCTGCCTCCTACTCTATCTCAGACTTTCTTTCTCTCACAGATTGACTTCTTTCCCTTATGGGATATACGGTATTTACACCATTAAATGTCTCTATTTTTACTGCATGTGTTGACTATACATCGCGCCCAAGCATTTCACACACTCCTCCATCTCTTTCTCAAAGAAGTACAAGGATGAAAACCAAAAGATGGATGAGGCATCTTCTTCTTTCATTTCTACAGACACTAAGGGCTTCCCTTGCCTTTTTTTTCTTTCTTTCTTGTTTTCTTTTTAACTGAGCCATCTGTGGAGAGACATTTGCATAATCCAATCAATAGTCTTTTTAAGTCAAAATTGTATAGCTGTGGAGGAAAGAGATTCAGTCACACAGAGGGAAGAAACATTGAAGCACGTGATATTTTAACCAACTACAACACCTTCTTCATCTGTCGTTAGGGCACAGTAAAAAAATATTCTAATTATTCAAAAACATACAATGATATTGCACATGCAATGATATTGCACAAAAAACAGCAAAGGTGTGTATATGTGGAAAGACGAGGGTAAGGTTACTGTGCGTTTAGCAGTCTGAGGGATGAAGCTGTTACAAAACCTGGTCGTCCTGGCCCCCATGCTGCAGAACCTCCTTTCAGAGGACAGTAGGGAGAACAGTCCATTGAGAGGATGTGTGGAGTCTCTGATAATGTCCCAAGCTTTAGACAAACAGTTTTTGTGGCCATTTTCTTGGATAGACGAAACCCCCACACACACGCTATTCAGATGCCAAACCAACTGGTCAGCACGCTCTCTATAGTGCCACGGTAGAAAGTGGTTAGAACGGGAGGGGGAAGGTGTGCTCTCCTCAACCGAATCTGGTGTTAAATGACAAGAGAATCGTAATTTCTATAGGTGTAAATATAATATTAAGAATTGGACTGGAATTGTCCAAATCATTTCAAATATTTCTGGCATTTTAAGAAATAATTCAAGACATGACTTCAAATACAACGTTATTTTATTATTAACGAACATGCCATGAAATATAGTGTGTCCAAAAGTATGTGAACGCCTGAACATTATGTGATTCTTCTCCATCAAGTGTTATCACAAAGTTAGACGCACACAATCGTATGCCAGAGTTTTGATAATGACACAAATATTAATTTTCACATAGTCGGCTGCTTCGGTGTTTTTAGATCTTTTTGTCAGATGTTAATAAGGTATATATGGGATTGAGGTCTAGGGGGATCCAAAATTTCTATGTTTTGTTCCCCGTGCCACTTAGTTATCACTTTTGCCTTATGTCAAGGTGCTCCATCATTCTGAAAAAGGATTGTTTATCACCAAACTGTTCTTGGATGGTTGTGAGAAGTTGCTTTTGGAGGAAGTTTTTGTTCCATTCTTTACTCATGGCTGTGTTCTTAGGAAAAATTGTGCGTGAGTCCACTTCTTTGACTGAGAAGCAACCCCACACATGAATTGTCTCAGGATGCTGTTGGCATAATACAGGACTGATGGCACTTTTCCATGTATCGCAACCATAAATAAAGTTCTATTTTACCCGGGCGAAGTAAGAAGAAACACTATAACAGAAGTGCGTTTGTCTATTGCGGGTATAAATTTTGGCAATGCCAGGAATCAAGACAGGTCATACTCTTTGGCTAGGCGGGATGATAAACTCTTTCTCCCCCTACCAATTACAGGGACATTACCCTGGACATCAGTGAGCTCATGTATGAGAAAGAGGATTGATAAAACTTTCCATGTTATGCAACTTCAGAACATGTTCTGCTCTTAGGTAATAAAAAATCCAATATGGCCAAAACCAGAAATTTTAATTGGCTATTTAGCCACTGAGACATCAATTAGTAGTGGTACCTTCAAACTAATTTTGGTCCAGTATTAGTGCCCTCATACAATTCCACATTGTGTAGTGTAAATTTTTCAGTGTTCAATTTTTTACAAGCAGGACTTGTAGAACAACATAATTTTGTCACCACATTTCTTCCATCCATTTTCACCTTAATTTGGTCTTTGCAGATTCCCACTCACAAGTTCACATCAATCATAAAACAACTACCAATTGTAATGGGTTAAAGGCTAATATGTACCTCTATTAGGCCAGACGAATCCTTAAGGCACACAAAAAGCCTAAAAAGTAAATGAACTAAATGCGTTTAATAGCATTTTGGAGAATGTTGATACGAGGAAAAAAGAAAAACCTCATTATACATTTTAATGATTAAAATGTAACCAACATATTTGTAATAATGAATTGCAAGATTACTTTGCAGGCTGGTTTATCAATTGCAACAAACCTGTGGGAGGTAGATTTATAGTGTTTTGCCAAATCATGCAAAATTCACAACTATTTTGGCATAATATTTACTATTTATTCATTTTAACACCCTTCTGACGCAAAGAAACCATGCATACTTATTTTACTTAAAACCTCTAAAATTGAACAAAAATGTAATTTCCTCAAGCTTACACATGAACAAATACACACACACACTGTATATAGAACCATGTGACCTTATATTCTGTTAGGGTTTTCATAGAGTTTTATGGTACACAGACCTAAAACATAAATAAATAAATAAATAAATAAATAAATAATGAAACCCTGGCTATTACCTGAATCTTTTTACATTTGCTATGACTGAAGCAGTTTTAATTATTAATTCTTCCTCATGACACAGTTTAGAGGTTAGTGTGTAATGCAATAATTAATGAGTGTTAATAATTTAAGCACATAAATCTTTCAAGTAGCTAAATTTAGGTCTTTACAATTACATCATGAGAAATACTTACAAGGAACATCATCCCAGTGAAAACAGCTTGCATGAGCAGAGCTACTGTCATCTGCATTTCGGAGAGGCAAATCTCCTGCTGTGTATAGAAATGATAATGACATGAAACTAATGATGTGAGAAATGAATACTAATAGTGCTCGGGTTAATGGAAATGAAGAGAGAAGCGTACAGTAGCATAATGATGGCCTCTTGTCACACACACACACACACATCACATCTCACAGCGCCAAATTTCTCCCTTGGATAAATGATAACAATGACATTCATTGCTCTGTGTATTGGAGTGAAATGATTACTATGTTGACCTTTCTGCATCTTTTTTGACACCAGATGCATGAGGTAATGATTCAGTTTAATCTAACTCTGCGTAAGGCATTTATGAGGCCTTAATTAGCTCCTGAAGTTTTAGAAGCAAAGATGGTGTATTAATGTGCTTGTGTTTGTGACTGTGCTTCTTCTGCCTACTCCAAATGCTTTCATCGCTTCTCTGCATTGTTCTTGAGCTGAGGGAAGGCTGTACATCAACTGATCCTGCTAACATGATTGAAGACAGAAAGCAATTTACAGTCTCCGTTTATGCGCGCAAGCGCTGTTTATGTATGTGTGTGTGTGTTTGTGTATGTGTGTGAATCTAAAGTAAGAGGACAGGAGGAATCAGCCCCTCCCGTCTTCCCCTCCTCATCTTACACAGTAAACCTTTCTCCTTTCTTTGTAAAGGCGAGAGTGTGTGTGTGAAGGGGCATGGTGTCAAATTATGCACGCACACACATAACGACAGAGAGAGAGAAAATGGATCTTTAACCTATCTAATGAGACTTTCTTTTGCTTTACATGCGCGCACACATGTGTGTTATAAGAAACAGTACAGGCATGCTGTACACACATGCTTACAAACACAAAATAAAATATGTTTTACATACAGGTACACACACGTCGTCACAGTATTATAGTAAACAGTACACGCGTGCACAGATGTTGATTAAACCAGTAAGAGACGCGCACTGAGACCGAGCAGAGGAGATGATTACCCACAATTCCACAGCGCAAGAGAGAGAAAAAACATTGGCTCAGTTGTGATCACATGACACTCGGTGTCAAAACAAGAAGCACATGCGTGATACATGATACTCGGTACTCGTAAACCAAGACTTGCTTGTTTTTCGAATCAAAATTTATTACAAATCTTTGCTCGTCTTGCAGAACACTCTGAAACCGCGTTACTCGCAATCCGAGGTTCCACTGTAATTGGTGTTCCCAAATTACCTGTTGTGTGTGAATAAGTGTGTGAGTATGTGTGTATGTACTGTATGTGCGCCCTGCAATGTACCCTGCCTCGTGCCCTAATTCTCCAGGTATAGGCTCCAGGCCCTCCACGACCTGGTATACAGGATAAAGTGGTATAGACAATGAATAAGTAAGTGAGTGTTTTGTGCTTATCTATCACTGATACCATTATCCAATTTAAATACACATGCTAAATCAATGCAATTTGCTTTTTTCACTGTTTTCTTTTCCTTGTTACCAAAATTCCCAGTCTGCTTCTCAAAAGCTAATTTAACCATTAATAAATCAATTACCTAAACAAAGTAAATATTCTTGTCTCCTGTTATAGCTAAACATACTCTGTGACTCAGTGTTTGCATGGAAATGCCAAAACCTTCACTAATGACACACACAGTAGGTTACCGCTCTCACTGTACGATGTTTCACTCCAGCACAATACATGCTTTTGTTAGGTGATTTTCCCCCAAACTTCGATCTTTGATTTCGTGATTTCATGAACTTCCACAGGATTTAAAAGGGGTCGGTTGCAGCCAGGTACTGCTAATCATCCAAACAATTTGGAGGTTCACATTCTGCAGTGAGAAACATTATTCACAAGAGAAAAAAATTCAAGACAGTTGCCAATCTTCCCAGGAGTGGACGTCCCAGCACTTTCACCTCAAGGTCAGACCATGCAATGCTCAAAGTAATACAAAAAATTCGAAAAAAATAAGAAATAATGGTAATCGCCATTTGCCTCCACTGTCCCTATTTGGACTACAGAGGTTCCTAGATTAATGGATGGATAGAAAAATGTTATATGATGCTGTTCATTTGAGGTCATTTACACAAAATCACATAGAGAAATAAAGAGGGGGTACTAACTTTTACAGACGATTGTATAATTCCTATGTATTATTTCAGTCAAATCTGAAAACCTCAAAAAAGAAGATCAGAGCATTTTATACTAACATACAGTGCGAGGGAATAAGTGTTTGGACATTCTAATGCATATATCCACTACAAATTAACTCATATAATGTGTTTTATGTTATAAACATGAGTAAAAACAATTTTTCATGAGCAATAAAATATAAAAAAATCTACTCAGATACCAAAAAAGACTGCCATCAATAATAGTTATGAGAAAGAAATTAGGTTTGTTCAGGATTGTGGTTAAATTTTGAGACATCAAACACAGATGTCTGCCGTGCAGTCAGTGCCTGCTGTCATTGATATCAAAACCTTATGATCCATGTGAGATCAATTCCATTGGCCTATATTGAACGTTTGCTTCATTGAAAGGGATGACCCTACTTAATCTTAAATCTTAAGGCCTCCCGCGCCGATCGGTGCATAGGGCAACGAGTGTTCTCCATTGTGTTCGATCGGCAGCCGCAGCTTCGGCTTCGTCCCATGTGAGGTCGACAACTCTCAGGTCGTCCACGAAGGTTCGCGTGCCAGTTAGTCCTTGGCCGCCCTTGTTTGCGTTTGTCCCGGATTGGCCGCCAGTGCATCGCCATTTTGGGTAACCGGTGGTTAGGTAGACGTAGGACATGGCTGGCGAAGCGAAATCTGCGTTCATTGACAGTTACCGAGAGGAGTCGGATGTTGGCTCGACGATAGACCTCTTCGTTCCTCCTCTTCGGTCCAGATAACTGATCTTCAGTATGCGTCGCAGGCAACGCTGATGGAAAACGTCTAGTTTCCGGGCGACAGCCGCCGTCATCTTCCACGTCTCACTCGCGTACGTTGTAGGCGTTACGATGGAGGCGAGGAGACGGAGTTTGACTTGCATAGAAAGCGACGGGGAGTTCCAGATGGCCACGCGATGGCCATTGACGATGACTGGGACCCGCGCATGTGTGTAGCCAACGCACATAACCTTGGTCTTCTGGTCGCTTATTCTAAGCCCGGCGTTGGCTGACTGTTGTTCCAGGGTCGCGGTGATGTTGTTGAGGGCGTTTTGGGTCGGACCGAGTAGGACGATGCCGTCAGCGAAATCGAGATCGACCAGAAGCTGTCCATTGGCATAGGTAACACCCATCATCGCTTGGTCGATTGAATGACTGCCCACGAAATCAATAACCAGGAGGAAGAGCATCGACGATAGAGCACAACCCTGCCGTACCCCTGTTTCTATTTTCTATGTCGAAGAAGTCCGTCGTCCCCTCTTCTGTCCGCACACAGCACTGGGAGCCGTGGTAGAGGTTGCGAAAAATATTGATGTAGCAGGCCGGTATTCCATAGGTTTGGGCAATCTTCCACAAGGTATCGCGGTGGATCGAGTCAAAGGCCTTGACAAAGTCCACGAAATTCAGCGAAAAGCGTTGCTGGTATTCTAGCGTCTGTTCAATCACCTGCCAAAGGACGAAGATTTGCTCAATGCAGGAACAGCTACTTCAGAAGCCTGCCTGTTGCTCGCGGAGGCGCTCGTCCACTGCTCGTCGCAGGCGATTTAGAAGGACGATGGAAAGTACCTTACCGGGCACTGACAGCAGGGTGATGCCCCACCAGTTATAGCATTTGGAAAGATCGCCTTTCTTCGGTAAGGTGACGATAACGCCTCGTTTCCAGTCTTCGGGTACGGAAGCTGACGGGTAGATCAGACACAGGGGTGAGAATGCCAGGGTCAAAGACTGTGGTCGGCGCCGGTTGGTTGACGACTTGCTGAAAGTGCTCCACCCAACGTCGGTCCTGCGCTTCTTGCGTAAGAAGTGGCTTGCCATCTCGGTCTTTGATCGGCACCCCTCGTCCCGTAATGGAGCCGGTCGTTGTTTTGGTTTGCTGCTTCCTGCGCCTCGACGCCCTTACAGTCTATCCACTCGCGTTTGTCTCGTCTACAACTTCGTTTGACTCGATGGTCCAGATCGCTGTACCTCGCCTCTGTTGCTTGATGAATCACATAATCATGCGCCTGGTCCCGGTCTTGTTTTACGCAGCGTCGTACGTCGATCAGTGTCCATGATCGTCCCTGGATCCAGTGCTCCTTGAAGGTGCCACGACTGCGACCAATCGTTGCCTCCGCAGAGGCAACGAGTGTATCCCAAAATTGCTCCCACTGTGACTCGAGGTCGTCAGACGGGGTAAGCAGGTCGAAACGATTCTGGACTGCGACGTTGCATTGTTGGGCTACGGCCGGGTCCCGAAAGCGGGCGACATCGAACGGTTTTAGCCGTGGGGTAAGGGCGAACTGGCGCTTGAGGCGGATACGACAGACTGCCCTAAGGAGGAAGTGGTCGGTGCCAACGTCTATAGCTGCGCACATCGAGGAGGACAACCGCCAGTGCTTTGAGATACAGATATAGTCGATTTCGTTGCGTGAACTGGAATTTGTGCAACATTTCAAATATTGAATAGTTCTAATTGTTTTATAATTGTCCAAATTATTTTCCAATTTATCCAGAAGAACATTTTTTTTATAGAAAATGTCAGATAGGGGTCATTATAAAACTCATGACCGTGCAAGCCGTGTAACTTTCATTTATACTATAATTCTGTATTAAAATTCACTGGAAAAAAAGCCTGAACGATGATGTCTATCCATGCAGTGTCATCTAGTCAGGTGCTGAAAGTTATGTAATACAATGCAGTGAGGAAATCTAACCCACTCACTATCTTCAGGCCAGCTTAGGTGGTGATGCCATGCTGGGAAAGCCAGTGTGCTCTGGCATGGTCATGTCTACACCCACACAAACAATCTGGCACCAGCTGAAGCTCCACTTGGCAACCTGGTGCGATGAGCTTTCTCATTTGCTTGGATGATTTTGCGGCCTGTGGTTGTGACTACACTCTTGGAGGTCACCCTTTGACCCTTTGGCCAGAGATCTGATTTAGTGGTAGCTTAGTATCTTCACATTTGTGAGTGTTTGCTTATTTCCCTATGCAACACTATAAAAATAAAAGCAGTGCTAGAGGCTGTACTGATGGCCGAATAGTCATTTAATCGAGGGACTCACTATGTAATGTGGTGGAAATTCAATAAGATTTGTGAAACCCAACAGAGACCAGTCAAGAATGAGCGCAAGTTTATTTATGCTTGTCTCCATGCGTGTGTGAAAGTGAGAGTGAACTCCTCACTGGAACAGATAAGTTTATATGTACTGTACATCCCTAACTCCCCCACACTCGGCAGAGACACACACATTTTCTCTCAAGCTGACACCAGAGAGCAGAGGTTCATTATCTTTATTATTTATGGAGTCAGTTATCTGAGGTTGTAAGTACTCTGAGGAATTGTGCACACTCTGGTACAGGAATGCATTTTTCCCCATCACATTAGTACAAGGCGGTTAGGGATACAGTAATGATTTTATTATTATTATTATTATTATTATTATTATTATTATTAGCATTATTATTATTATTAAATGGTAAAAAAAAAAATCCTATAGGCTACTTTCCATTCAAACGTCTGTCGTGCTGCTCCATGTCTCCTGAACATGCAATTATTGTAGGTGCATGAAGCCATGGGTGGCAGTATCTTAATTTTACATTTTGTGTAATGTTATTCTTCAAAAATTGGCAATCACATGAACGTGTCTCAGCCAGTTGGAGCATTACAATATGATAAGAGCTGACCTCGTACATGCAAAGAAAAGCATATGGAAAGGAAGTGAAACCTGAATTTTGTTTCTATAACCATACAGCAGGTTTTGCTTGTACTCGTGATAAGGATTTTCTTGTTTGCCTTCAACCTGCTACGACTATAAAATGAAACTGGGTGCTTTCAGGAAGCTGTCACACACTGAACAATGACTAAATGTTTCTCCTTTCCTCGTGACAACATAGATGGACTTTTCACCTTTCCTACTAACCCAAGGTCATCTTCCCGATATTGTGTTAATCATACACGGTAAGGAAAACAACACTTGAAATTCTTTTGCACGCCACATCACGATTTGAAACAAAATGAAATAAAGCCTTGAGAATGGTTTGAATATTTAGAACACTATTAAGGTGTCATTCCTATGTTGTATTTCTGACAATAATAAATCAGTTGTCTGAGGGTTCAAGGATGGTAATAAAACCAATATAGCTCTTTGTAGGTTGCATGGATGTCAATATATTTTAGACCTGGTCATCTCCTTGTCACCATAAATCTTGGATGGTAAAGAACTCTGCTTAGCTATTTTTAAAGAATGATTAATGCTGGAGGCTACTGTCTCCTTCCTTCTTTTAAATAATGCATGAATAGCCTGTATGAATGTTTTCCAGGTTGTCTCAGGGCCCTAGCTTTTTATATGGCATAAGTATTCCATTGAAATATGTCCCAAAGTGAAACATCAAAGGAGTTGTCAGGACAGAGCAGTAATTACAAGAACCTATTAAAAAAACTCTCGTTTAAAGATGTGAGTTACCATAAAGAAGGAATAAAACAAAAATGAGTCATGATGTTATTTGAAAATAATTGACCATGAGGTGGTGTGACGCATCTGATGTGAAGCAGAGTTACGCTCACCATGCTGAAGTTGATCTTTTTCCAATAACACTACACCCTTATGCAGTTCATTCCTGCTATACTAAAGCCATCTCCCAGTGATAACTTGGAATGCTTAACATTCTCAAACCTTCCCTCACCGGAAACTAGACGTATTTTCTCTTGTGATGTTAATATGTATCTTATCATTTTACTGAGAAACCTTAAATCACCCAAAATAAAGCTACTGACAGTTACAAAGCACTGATAGTAGGGACTCTATACATAAATGTCTCCTTGCAGAAAACTTCATCGAATCATTCCTAATTCACATGTTTTTATTGTTTTATATACATAATCAAGTCAAACTGGGACTTTTGATGCGTTTTTTCTGTGAATGTAGCTGTAAAAATTATTTACATTTACAGAAAACTTCTAGCAAAGTACAGTGATGAGAATTTTAGCCACAGTAAAACATTTAAATGGTGCAAACGTTTCAAACAGGGACGTACTGTGAATGACGATCCCGGCCAATGTGCCTCAGAGACCAACGCGGTCATTCCTATGAACATTCAGGAAAAGACAGCCTGGTTTGATCACCAAAGGTGTTCTGTTTTTGGAAGAAAACGTACAACCTCTTACTGCACACTGCACCACTTCCACATTATAGAGACTAACCTGGGAGTTATTGCCACATCCCCTGTACAGCCCTGACCTCTCTCCAAGCCATTTCCACATTTTTGGGACCATTAAAGGAGTTCCTGGGAGGCTAGCATTTCAAGCGTGAAGCAGGGAGTCCAAAACTTTCTACCTTGATGGCATCCAAACACTAGTGAAATATTAGTGTACATTAGTGTAGCAGGGAATTATATAGAGAAATAAAAATACTTTTTACTCTCATAACTGTGTTCTGTTATTCTGTGCAAAGTCAAAAGTCCTGGTTTGACTTAAACATAGCATCATGCATATTAGCATCATGTTCGATACATAAAAAATGTTTTAATTGCTCCACATACAGTATAGGAAAATCAGAGCAATTTGCATCAGTCAGCATAATTTAGGTAATTTAAGTGAGCTGAAGCTTGTGTGTAGAGCCAAGTATAATTTGAATAATGTATGTACAGTGCATCTCAAGGAGTCTCCGTAGTCCACAAAAAAACATGGGAAAAACTAGAAACGTAACCCAGAGGTAAAAAAAAAAAAAAAAAAGGACCAAGAACATGATCACTGTTTTATTAAATTTGATGTGTACATGATATTCAGTATCTCGCAAGAGAAACAGTGTGATTTGAATTTTCTCCAGTTGTTGCACAATCAAGATGTTTTGAATTAGTGCTCAACTTGCATTTAATGGATAAATGGTTATTACTGTTTCTTTTAGCAAGTAACTGAGACAGCTGTATACACACTGCATTAGAAGCAATCAGATGAGAACTGTTTAATCATTATCTAATCTATACAGTATAAATAAAAGAAATGTTTTGTCTGTACATTGGTCAGAACTCGCTCTTTCAGTGATATCTTCATGTTTCATACATTGAAGTACCGGAAAACAGTCAGTGAAACATTTCTATGTCTGTTCAGCCAGATTATGTCACAGCATCACGCAAAACTGGCTGGACAGAATTTAATAAAAAAATGTCGCAGTACTTGGACATCTGCCTAAAATTTAACCTACATCATAAGTGAAATCACTTTTACTTAACATTTTGATGTTATGAACAGTTATGTAGCGGATTTAATAATCTACTTTAAAATAAGCTACTTGCTCAATGTAAACAAACACCTGCATCAATAGATATTAATTAGAAAAACTAAACTGAATATTAACTTCATCTTTATCTGATCTACACATCACTGTCAGATTATTGAACAGGGTGTGTATTTGGCTGATGTCACGTACTGTTGGATGTTGGACTGTGGGTGAGGCATAGGCGCAGAGGGGGTTAAGGTGTAACAAAAAGGTCTTTAATAATAATAATTCAAACAAACAAAACATGAACTGAGGAAGTTGGCTAGAAACATGGAGCATACTATAAAGAGAAACACAAACACAGACTAGGGAATACACACACTAATACAATACAGACATGGGATACAAACTGGACTGGACAAGACACACTAAACA
>JAQMYG010000017.1:8126470-8137903 GCA_030014215.1 Clariallabes teugelsi
AAGGCAGTTCTGAAGGCGAAAGGGGGTCAAACACCGTATTAGTATGGTGTTCCTAATAATCCTTTAGGTGAGTGTAACTTTCAGCATTGATGGTACCTTTCCAGATGTGTAAGCTGCCCATGCCACAAGCACTCATGTAACCCCATACCATCAGAGATGCAGGCTTCTGAACTGAGCGCTGATAACAACTTGGGTTGTCCTTGTCCTTTTTAGTCCGGATGACATGGCGTCCCAGTTTCCCAAAAAGAACTTTTTGAAGAAAATTTTGATTCGTCTGACCACAGGACAGTTTTCCACTTTGCCACAGTCCATTTTAAATGAGGCTTGGCCCAGAGAAAACGCCTCCGCTTCTGGATCATGATAGATGTATGGCTTCTTTTTTGACCTATAGAGTTTTAGCCGGCAACGGCGAATGGCACAGTGGATTGTGTTCAGCGACAGTGTTTTCTGGAAGTATTCCTGAGTCCATGTACTGTAGTGATTTCCATTACAGTAGCACTCCTGTATGTGATGCAGTGCCGTCCAAGGGCCCGAAGATCACGGGCATCCAGTTTGGTCTTCCGGCCGCGACCTTTACGCACAGAGATTGTTCCAGATTCTCTGAATATTTGGATGATATTATGCACTGTAGATGATGATAACTTCAAACTCTTTGCAATTTTTCTCCGAGAAACTCCTTTCTGATTTTTCGTCGCAGCATTGGGGGAATTGGTGATCCTCTGCCCATCTTGACTTCTGAGAGACACTGCCACTCTGAGAGGCTCTTTTTATACCCAATCATGTTGCCAATTGACCTAATAAGTTGCAAATTGGTCCTCCAGCTGATTCTTATATGTACATTTAATTTATCCGGCCTCTTATTGCTACCTGTCCCAACTTTTTTTGAATGTGTAGCTCTCATGAAATCCAAAATGAGCCAATATTTGGCATGACATTTCAAAATGTCTCACTTTCAACATTTGATATGGTATCTATATTATATTCTGAATAAAATACTGAAATTTGAAACTTCCACTTCATTGCATTCTGTTTTTATTCACAATTTGTACAGTATCCCAACTTTTTTGGAATCGGGTTTGTATTTTTTATTTTTTTTATATTAAAAATAAATAAATAAATAAATGAGGTTGTCCTACAACATGACAGTCTAACATATAAAAGACCTAGAAAAATAGTAGATGAAAGTTGTTTATAGTAATTCACTGTCTAATAATGTTTAAATGTTTAAAATTGGAAATTCATATTGGTTCATCATTCATTATGTCTGGACGGTTTGCACTCAGCTGTAAATGAGCTGTTTAACCAACCACAGTTTTACCATGTGCTGTGATGTGGTTTAATAAACCACAGCATGCACTTTATTTAAATACCACAGGTCTATTTAAAACACATCGCATCAATCAATATTTTATTACATTTATTACAAATTGCTAATGCAATATAACTTCTTGCATGAGTACATCATCACCTAATGAATGTCTCTTTCGTAACTTTTATTGCATATCAAGAGTTAATTGCAAATATTGCAATGTAATTCTATATATAATTATAATATGACATTTAAAAAAAATCCAAACAGAAGGAATAGTTTGGGGGAATGATTTAATGGTAGACCAGTTCCACACAAACACACTTTTGCTGTAACTGTTCTGCCTGGGCTTCCTGCTCATGGGAATGGAGGCAACAAAAAAAAAAAGCAATCCTAAAGTAAAAGATTCTCCGGGATCTCACGCTGAGGTGACGGTTTATACTTCAAGAAGACAATAATCCACAGCATACCTACACGAAAACACTTGGCTTCAGAACAACTCTGTGAAAGTCCTGGAGTGAGCGAGCCAGACTCTGGAACTGAACCCAATAGGGAATCTCTGGAGAGACCTAAAAATGGCTGTGCACCAGCAACCTGGTTGTGCTCGATTGATACTGCCAAGAAGAATGGAAGAAACTTCCAAAAGAAAGGTGTGCCAAGCTTGTAGCATCATTCACAAGCAGACTCGAGGCTGTCGCTGCTGCCAATGGGGCTTTAACCAAGTACTGAGTGATGGGTCTAAAGACTTACATAACTGGATATTTCAAGTTTTTACTTTGTCATTGTAAAGTATTCTGTGTACAATGATGAGAAAAAAATCAACTATTTGAATCCATTTTAAGACGCATGTGAAACATAAAATGTGGAAAACTTGAAAGGGTCTGAAACCTTTCAGCACTGCAGAAACGAATCTGAATGCATACACCTTCACAGAATTTTTCAGGAGTCATGAAATCCACCATCCATCCTTTCTCTTAAATATATGACAGTTAAGATTCTGTACACCACTACATTAAACCTCTTGAAGTTGGGCTAATTCGTTCCAGCCATATATCTAATGAACCCAAAAGATCCTAACAGAACCTTATCTTTATCAACAGAGAAAAGCTTCATAAACATGGACAGGGGTTTTGAACATTCCTATCCCAAATGAGAAGCCAAAACACATCACAAGGTGACACACAAAATATAATAGAAGTAGGGTAAAATGTCTAAAATCAGCCATTTTGTTTGGAAAAGAGGTGGGTGGGTGTGCTGTATATGGTTATAGATGGCAGGTGAATCCTCACCCAGAGAGAACCTGATACTGCATGTTGAGAGAACACCATAGTCATTCAACTGACCCTCAGGAAGGATTTCTAAAATCTGTCGCCTCTCTTCACATATGCCATGCCTGCACAGTTGGTCTAATCTATTGAAGGACAAACAGAAGGCACTTCTATTGAAATATAAACTGGATGCAACTTTCACATTGTTGGAGTGGTTCATTAAACTAATTTTAGTTCACAGGGTGGAATGATGTGCACTTAAGTACTGTACTTCTACGTTGACTGTTGATTTGCATCACGACAATTTGACATTTCTAGAAAGGGAGATGTTAAACTAGAGCAAAACAATAAGATTAAGATAGTTGTCAAATGTATAATTTAGAATTATACATTTGACCCCCCTCCCCGCACATATACCAGTTAGGAAGTCTGGGTCAGAAAGCATACAGCACCCCTGGAACAGATAAAGTTAAAGGCCTTCCTCAAGGGATCAACAGGAGTAGCTTGGCAGTGCTAGGGCTTGAATCCCCTGACCTTCTGGTCAGCAATCCAGAGCTTTCCACTGTCTTCTACTGGCACGTGGATGTCAAACAAACAAATTTGATTGCACTTAGAAGACCTCTAAATGATCTTTTTGCAGTGGTACACTTATTGAACACATACAGCGAAAGGATGAAGACATTCACAAATGCAAGAAAGTAATCCTGTTTCACAGAAGTTCTGCCTTTAGACATTGTGATTCAAGCTTTGATGTCTATTAAAGAACTGGCTGGGTTTTACATCTATTGTTGACACTTGTTGAAAAACCTTCAAGGACAAGGACATGGTTTAAGCACTTATATACAGACATGATAGATAGTTGCGGGAGAAAAATAACCCTACAACAATCATAATATTTTAGTCCCATTCTCATTTTATCCGGCATCTTGAATGTCTGCTCAACCCAGACTTTAACAACATCCAACCAACTGAGACAAGGAGGCAACTGTACTTGCATAACAATTTGGAAAGATTAGTCTGAAGCACTGTAAGTAGCGTTAACTTTTTCTGACATGAAAAATGTTTGGAAAGTAAGGATGTGAAGGTTGATCAAGTATGCGGTTCAATAGCAGGCTACTAAACAAGACTACATGCTATACATCCAAACATAACACATTATTCCATCAAGAATGGGGTTCTAAGAGACCAAAAAGTTTACCAACTGTGTTTACCAACTTTCCAACCAAAATCACTACTTAAACTGTTTGGGACCAGCAACAAAAACTAACAAAAACTTAGAGTTACTGAACCATTATGCATCACAATGTGAATTTTGTGTACCAGACATTATCTTCTCTCCTACGGTACATGGTCAAAGCGGGCATCAGGCACTGGTGGAAGAATCAGAAACTGGAGGCTCTGCTGCCCCTTGAATGGGAAGAGTAAGTTTACTACTATGTTGAAACAAAGCGCACTCACCATCATGCATGAGAAAAACGCTGAAAAGGGTGATTAACAGCAATGAAACAAGCTAAAAGAGAACACAACTCCAATCGTTGAGACCAATTGCCTTAAATCGAGACAGATCCTAATGTACTCCCAGTGGCTGATTTTAATTTTCTAAACTAGAAGAATGAGTCTGCCCTGGCTGAGAGGTCTGATAGCCCACCATAAGAACTTTCTGATGATGTTTGAGTGTAAAGCAGGACTGTAGCTCAACAGCAAAAGCACTTTAAGCTCATTTTCAGGTTGACGTTGTGAGACTAAATTAGGATTTTCCTCTTGACACAGTTGATGGAAGGTAACCCATTTTGTAGTACAATGACTCGAGAAAGTGGTGTGGCTATTCAGCAGTGTAGCTGTTTCCTTTGAGAGATTTTCTACACCATCAAGAGTGCACTGAAGCTGCAACCTGATAAAAGAACATAATACTGGTTGGTATGGTAGATGTAGAAGCATTAAGGTTAAGATGCCTTGGGTAGAAAACACTGGTGGCCTCAATAGCAGTAAGGAAAATGTGTTTCCCCTGGCATTAAAGAGATAATGCACATAACATCAGGTGTAAGGAATACTGATATCTTAGTGGCACCATTCAAAGAAACGGATAATATACTCTGGCACACAAACTATGGAAATCTCCAAAAGACAGACAGAAGCCCAAACTTAACTAATGTATTATAGTTTCCAATACAGATTTGTCTCACCTCGTGACTTGCTTAGAATTACCAAGGTGTCCACAAATGACACATGTTTGTCATCATCTCAACCATCAACTCTCTAACAGAGGATAAGCAGAGTTACATATGGCAGAGAATAACCACTAAAATGGTTTTGTGCGAGATCAGGGTGGGGTCTCACTTCATGGCCAACACTATCAAGGCGATTTAAAGTACCCTTGCTTTTGGATTAGGTCTAAAACTTTCAAGTGACCTCATGTGTTTACCTTAGACTAGGATTACACTGCAGGCAAAAGTGGCCCAAACGAGAATTTTTATTTCTATGTGACTTTTTTTTCTTTTTTTTTTTTTTTTTTTATAACAGTGTGAACAGCGTTAAATCCCATGGAATTAATTCATGTTCTATACCACTTATCCTGTATGGAGTAACAGGGGCCAGGAGCCAATCCCAGAAGAGCACAGGACAAGGACAAGTAAACTATTGCAGGGCTCACACATGCACACAGGCAATTTGGGAGCACCAGTTACCTAATCCACGTCTTTTGACTATGGAAAGAAACCAAAGTACCCGGAAGAAACCCAACAAGCATGGAGGGTATACTGTATGCAAACCCGACGTACACATACCTGAAGAAGGACTCAAACCCTCAACCCTGGAAGTATAAGGCCACCGTGCCACCCCAGTGGAATCTGATAATCCTGATACAGGTACAGGTCAGGTTTATTTGCAATGTGTCCTGAACAGTTTAATCAGAATTCATGCACATTTCCATCAATCTAACTAAGAATTTTGAGCTAGGAAAGATGGAGAATGGCAGTAAAGTGGGATTTCAGTGGCGAGATAGTGAGGGAAACAGACCTCTTAAACATTGGGGGTGATTTGGCTTTGCAAGCAAAAATAGAAGGCAGATATCGCAAGAGCTATGTTTGAAGAAATCTCATAATACATGTCCAAACATGGCCATTGAGGAGCCTGGCAACAGTGGCAAGAAGAGAACAAAACCCAAAGAAGTGGCAAAATAATCTGCCCTTTATTTTTTATAGGGGGTTTGAATGCATCACATAACATGTTTTTCCTTTAAACATATTGGTCAATTCAGGAGCATGATCTGCTTAGACCAACATCAGAATTAAACCAGATAGAAAAAAAAAAAAACAAGCGAACAAAAAAATCTGATTTGGTCCGTTAAATGGATATGGCCCACTTTTGCCCGCAATGTGAAATTAGCCTTAGAGTTCACCCCCTGCAACACGAGGGTCTGTTCATACCCTCTTATTTGTATTATTGTCTGTTGTGTGGGCCATATAACTAAAAACATTATCATCATAACCACTTTTTGGTACCACCAGGGTGGCTCTGGCCCCTCGGGCCATGGCTCCGCAGAGTCTCTGGCAGAAGGGCACTGACAGCGAATCTTTGTCGCATCCCATGATGGCTTAGTTAGACTGGGATGGGGAGTCAGTGGCCTTGAATTCTTCTCCTGCTGGACCCTGTGCGTGGCAAACTATGGTGTACTGGGCATTTTGGTGCCTTTGTGTCATGGCCAGCTTTGACTTTTTTGCCAATTTGTGCTGCATTGGATTTTCTTTAGGAGTGGACTGAACCATCAGCCAGCACACAATGTAACAAGATCCTTCCCCAGTAAGGGCTGTCAGCTGTATGCAGTCAGGGGGTTATTAACCAGCCGTTTGTGTGCTTTAACTTGCGCCATAGATGTTATCAGACCTCTGAGCTATTTCAGTATCAGAATGATCGACATTAGTAAAGTATGGCATTAGTATTACTTCGCAGCACTGCCTTTTCTTTTGTGGCAGAGTGCAATCAAGACATGTTACAAACCTCAGGATGAATTTGATATACGGCCCCAAAGTAAGGTTACATAACTAATCACAGTTCTGTAAATGAGGGAATGTTCATCCTGCCATTTTGATCCCGTTCTCTCAGGTTAAAGAGAACAGCTATGACAAGCCAGGACCCTTTATAGGCTTCACATATGGGGTCACTGTCTTGGTCACAAATTTGCAGCAACTTTATTCCTTCTGAAGGAGACCGCTCTCGCGGTCAAAGAACCAAACTTGCATACGTAATATTCCAGTTACACATCCCAGTGTAGATGTTTAACAGCAATTTTCCCAATACTGTTATGTAGTAATACATTGTAGGAGTAGCTGTTGTTAAGGTGGCACTTGATCCCTAACCTGATACAGGCATGTGTATCTTTATACAAGGGCCTTGAATATGTAAGATCATTTTAACGTTAAGTAATTTAAAATAACGTAGAGCGCTGAACGTATTAAATGTGGGCAGGAAACGCTGACAAAACACAATAATGCACAAGAAACAAGGGACACAATGAAATACTTTTTAAGTACAACACATTTCGAGTCATGGACAAAAAAAGAATTTTAGGCACATTATTCTCTAGTGAATGTTACTGTGTGTACAGGAATGCTGACATACAAGAGTATTTACAATAGAGTACAGAAAAGGGAGCTTGTCTGAAGAGCTGTCTCAGCAGGGTGGAGGAAAAGACGCACTGCGCTACACACTCGTTCACAAGTTAGCCTTTTCATGACTGTGAACTCCGAGTTTCCCCTTCCCCCCGAACAAACACGATGCCTGACCTAGGACTAAGAAGGATCTTACTCCTCCTTAGGTGCAATTTAAACAAATTATGACTAAACTTAGGACTAAACTTAACGGATGCCTACTCGGCTACGATGAGTAAAAACTGGAATGTGAGAGCTTGGTGCAGATCTACAACACAACTGTAAGACCTAAGTCAAACATTTTTGTTATTTTACTCTTCAGAAGAAACATTGGTGTACTTTGTTTGTTGTTTTGTTTTTTAAACACCCCCCCAAAAAAATAAAAATAAAAAACTGCCCAAGTAACTTTAATACACTATCTACTTACAGGAACTGCAGGATAAAACAAAATTGTGGATGACAATGACTTCGATCTACACACCAACATCTCACAATTCTCCCATAGTTTAAAATTAGTGGTCTTACTCAAAAAAATAATAATAATAATAATAAAAATAAAAAAAATACTGTAAACATAAAATTACAATTGATTTGTTTAACTGTTTCTCTACTTTTTATGTTTTTTAATGGAATTACCTCTGTGAACCGTACATAAACCTCATGATCATGCACTTTTATTCATTAAAAAGCCCATAATTCAGTTGATGTAAAGCTCGACAAAAACAAGACTTCTCCACTGGATTCAAGTAAGCACCATTTGACAGGCCTAGGCCTTCTTTACACTTATCCTGATCACTCTGTACTTCGCAGGACTTCCTCTGTCCGCACTCTGAGTGCTCTCGAGATCTTTCTTTAACTCCGCGCTTATCATCCTGGCACCATCCCTCATGAACAAGAAACCAAAAAAAAAAAAAAACACTTTCTGTTTTAAATCCTTCCTTTGTGAATGCAAATTAACTTGTGATCTGCGACCCTAGGATTTTCATTTTCTTCAGATTGGGTATTTTTGTTTTTACATGTACACAATAGACACTGGTTTGGAAGCAACGTCTCCCGGTGACGAGTCAAATGTTCGGAGGTCACATTTCTTTTGTTTCTTTTTTTTATCCTTGTATTTTTTTTTCCCCTTTTTAGTCCCGCTTTAACTGTTGCTTCCAGGCCTCGTTCAAGTAGACCAGCCTCTTGTAGTTGAGCACGAGTAGAATGAAGTTCAGTGCATATGTGGTAATGCAGATAATGCAGAAGTCTTTCAGGACAAAGTAGAGGATGTAGGCCAGGTACACCGAGCCTATCACTGAGACGATGGACGTGGTCATGAGAATCAGGGCGGCCATCGCGCTCACAGTCAAGCCTAAGGGACAAAACATTTGGGCAATGTTAGAAATGTCAACTCTCTATTTATCTGAATAAAAAAAAAAACTAAAAAAAAAAAAAAAAAAACACTTGATTCAGACATTTCTTTTTTTTGTCGGAAGTAATATTTCGAGCCATATGCCTATGTCCCATGTTTTTAAATGAGGACCTTAAAATTACATCTCCTGGTGATCAACAACTGGAATAAATTACAGTGAAACCTCAGATTGCGAGTAACGTGGTTTGCGAGTGTTCCCAAGACCTCGCCTCGTGTCCATGCTTAATGGTACATAGGGTCGAACCTGTGACAGGTAAATTCAATAAAAAAAAATTTTTTTTTTTTTTTTATCATGTCTTTTTTTTCACTTCACTGTACTGAAAATTGTAAAATGTAACAGGACGTAACACGATTTCAGCTTTTTATTTGAAAACGAGTTTATCTTATTTTTTTCTGGCAAGCTTGCTCTTGGCAAGTCTACCCAGATTTAAACTATTTTTAACATATTTCCAAAGATATTTTAAGACATGACCAGATCCCAGCACAGTATTATTACTTCATACACTGTAGTATTTCATCACACCTACATTTGAACGGTAAGAAAATTCTGTAATGAAATATTTTCTGAAATAAAAATCTGCATATGATGAAGGGAAGGCGTGACCTTTTCCTTAGTACATCTCCTTTGCATTCTCTCTTTTCTTTAAGGTCAATCTATTCATAGACGCAAAATTGCAATAAGGACAAGAGGAGAGATGGAGCACAAAGAGCTGAGGAGAGATGAAGACAAAATCTGAAGGATACAGTGTTAAGATGCAACAACAAAAAAAAGGACTTGTGCAGTATAAATTAGATGTTTGATATTTATGTGAAATTTAAATTAATATAATTTTGAAATAAATGCAACCCCTTTTGGCTGGACTCTATAAAAAACATGGCTATTAGGGAATCCTGCATATCAGAAAAAATACATTTTAATAAAGGAGAAATAAAAATTTGCCTACAGTTTTCTTCCACAATGTGACAGTTCATATTGGACAGACGAAATGTGGTTTTGGAGACACATGGATTTTTTTTTTTTTTTAACATTCAAAAGTACACACGGACATGTCAATAAGAATAAATAACTGAAAATGCAGTCTCTATAACCCATTTGTAATTTATTTTTACCAATTCAAATTAAACTCCTAAACTCAATGAGAAGAAACATGATCATGTGCTGTGTAAGACACATGAGATCTAGCTAACCCGTGGTCCTATCAGCTGGTCACGCAAGCCTACATGTGGGAGAGTCTGAGTCAGAAAATGCCACAGTTCTCAGAGGAAGAAGAAAAAAAGGCAAACGAGTAAAAATAGAGATGTGGCAGAAAGACAGTGAGTCATTTAAACTTGAATGTAAACCCAGGAGCAGGCTGGTATGACCAATTTCACCTGTTTCATCCAGACAACTCAAATGACACATACCCTACATACCATGGATTACAGTTATATCGAGGAATATTATGATGTAGCCGTGAAATTTCAACCCTTGATTTTTAAAAACCTATTTTTAAGCAATATTTTGTGTAACCCCCATTACATGTTTATAACTACATAACTGCTGTTTGGCCAAATACATCAAAATAACACGAAAAGTCTAAAAACTCTTGAATGTTTTGACTATAAAAATAGTTAAAAGGAGTTTAAATGGCACTCCACTCATCCAGTGCCTTCCTACCACACACACATACACAATCTGTGGTTCAGTTTGATGTGCCAGGATATTAAAAGACACATATGAACAAGTTTCCTCTGTTGGCGATCCAGCCATCCAATTGCCTTCAGAATGTCTAATAGCGCTCAATAAAACATGACCTCTTTGTCATTAGGGTTCTCCTCTTGCACAACAGGAGAAAGCAGAATTTTAAAGTAAACTAGGGCAACGGTAAGATCACATCCTGACTCAAGGCTGTGTGGAACGGCGTTAGAAAATCAAATCACAAGTCACTATATGAATTCGTCTTTGGTGTAAATATTTTTACCCAGCCTATTTTGTACAGTTTTAGCTTGAGACTGGGTGGTTCTACTTTACACACAGGTGGACTCTATTTTACTAATTGGATGACTTCTGAAGGCAATTGGCTCCACTGGATTTTAGTTAGGGGTATCAGAGGAAAGTGGGCTGAGTACAAAGTCACACCACACTTTTTAGATTTTAATTGTGTGTAAAAAAAAAAAAAAAAAAAAAAAAAAAAACATTTCCTTTAACTTCACAATTATGTACCATTTGGTGTTGGTCCTTCTCATGAAATCCCAATAAAAAACATTCATGTTTGTGGTTGTAACAAACTGTGTTCTAAAATGTGGAAAAGTTCACGGGGTATGAATACTTTTGCAAGGCACCGTATGTGTAGATGGAAAGGAAAGGTCAGTAGGTTGAATCTTGTAAATATAAAATGGACAGAAATGTCAAATAAAACTAAATACAGGGGAACCTTGGACTGTGAGCGTAATTCGTTCCGGAAGCGTACTTGTACATCAAAGCACTCGGATATCAAAGCAGTTTCCCCCCATACGAAATAATGGAACCGCGATGATTAGTTCCACAAAAATATTCAGAAAAAAATTGATTAATACAAAATCTAAAGTAAAAATGAAACAAATTAACCATCACTTTACCTTTGAAAAGAATCGTGGCTGTAGTGATGAAAGGGGGGGGCTACTGTGTAGGACGACTTACACACACATACACTAGTTTACCGACAGTGGTCACAGTGTTCTAGTAAACACAGTATATGCGCGCTGGTAGGGGTGGGCGGTATACCGGTATACACGGTTAACCGGTAGAAATTTGTCAACCGGTAGAGATTTTGGTCTATC